>JBCNYG010000025.1:10230580-10243956 GCA_039654305.1 Porochilus rendahli
AGGTGTGTGTGATGTTTGAGAGGGTGTGATGTTTAGGTGTGTGTGATGTTTAGGTGTGTGTGATGTTTAGGTGTGTGTGATGTTTAGGTGTGTGTGATGTTTGAGAGGGTGTGATGTTTAGGTGTGTGTGATGTTTAGGTGTGTGTGATGTTTAGGTGTGTGCGATGTTTAGGTGTGTGTGATGTTTAGGTGTGTGTGATGTTTGAAAGGGTGTGATGTATAGGTGTGTGTGATGTTTGGGTGTGTGTGATGTTTGAAAGGGTGTGATGTTTAGGTGTGTGTGATGTTTAGGTGTGTGTGATGTTTAGGTGTGTGTGATGTTTAGGTGTGTGTGTTGGTCCTATAATGGCCTGGCTGGCTGTTCAGGGTGTACCCTGCCCTCACCCAGAGTCGGCTGAGATAGGCACCAGCCTCCCTATGACCCTAATTAGGATTATGCAGCTTAGAAAATGAATGAATGACTGAACTTCTGAAAGTAGTGTGTTTGGAGTAATTAAATTAATAATGTGTGGCATGGTGGTGCAGTGTTTTGCATGTTCACCTGTGCTTGGGTAAGCGTTCTCCCATATTCCAAAGACATGCACAGTGTTGGCTGAGATAGGCTTCAGCCTCCCCACGACGCTAATAGGTTTGAGTGGTTCAGGAAAGTGAGTGAGTAAGTGAGTACATTTATAATGTTTTACTTTTGAGCGTTAAAGAGAATTAGCACCAACCCTTGTGATCCTGCTTCTCGGTAGACCCAGAGAGTTCACACAAACATGAAATCAATCACGTATTCTTAACACCCCTCATACTGAGACTGAGCATTTATCAAAGAGCCCTAATAGATGGAGAAAGCAATTCTCAAATGCCTGTCATGAACGAATAAGAAAGACAAGAAAATGCAGTATATCAATAATCATAGCATTTATTAAGTTGCCCTGATATGAATGTGGGCATGGCCATTCATCTTATCAGTAGATACATGTCTGCATGGACAGCACACATACATTTAAATCAGTCATATCATTCAGGTGACAGGTACACTTGATGGAAAAATGTCAAATGGCAATCAGTTTTGATGGAAAACCAAAGTAAAAGAAAAAAAGTGGTTAGACAAGGGCATGGAATTGTGTGTGTGTGTGGGGGGTGGGGGGTGGGGGGAGGGGGATGAAACCATGAAACTGGTAACATTTATTTATTCAAATTCGTTAACTGAGGTTTCATGGTCAAGGAAACTTAAGCCTTTCTAGATATCGGGAATGTTAAGAGGCAGAAGAAAACCAGAAGAGCAAATGGAAACCCAAATGAACATAAAGAGAAAATTCTGGATTGATCTTGGAGCTGCAAGGCAGCAATAATACATCCCGTAAGTGACACTGTGTCACCAAAAACTAGCAATACAACAAAACAATATGTATTATATCTAAATACCAAGAAGATTTAATTTTGAAATTTGAAATTAATGTACTTTTCCAAATTATACACATACAGAGATCAGTAATAACATTAACACCACCTGCTTGGTCTGTAGCTAAGCAGACCCACCATACACAGCAAGCTGCAATGCATTGTGTGTTCTGACACCCTTCTACCATAACCAGATTAACAGTTTCATCAGTTTGTGCTACAGTGGCTCTTCTATGGGTTCGGAACAGACATACTAGCCTTTGCACCCCAATACATCAGTAAGCCTTGGGGACCAATAACACTATAGCCAGTTTCCTGGTTTTCCTTTCTTGAACCGCCTTTGGTAGATACATACCACAGCATACCAGGACCACCACATATAACTTGTTGTTCAGCCATCACACTGTGACTCTTATCTCATTTACCCTCACTTACCCTCAGCACTGGGGCCCCCCAGGGCTGTGTTCTGAGCCCTCTGCTCTACTTTCTGTATACCTACGAATGTGTGACCACTTCCAGCTCCACCAACATCATTAAGTTCGTGGACGACACTGTGGCAGTGGGCCTGATCTCTAACAATGATGAGACGGCCTACCTAGAGGAGGTTAGAAACCTGGAATTATAGTGCCAGGTCAACAATCTCCTCCTGAACGTCAGCAAGACTAAGGAGCTGATAGTGGACTTCAGCACAAAGCAGGAGAGGAATTACCAGCCCCTGACTATCAATGGGACCCCAGTGGAGAGAATGGACAGTTTCTGGTATCTAGGTGGTATCGAAGTGACATTTTGATATTGATAGATATTTTCTTCTGTAAATATAAACAGTTGTAATAAGCATTTCACTACATGTTGCACTGTGTATGATTTTGCATGTGACAAATTTGAATAATTGGTTTTAATGTTATGACTGCTTGGTGCAGGAATGAATGTAGATGGGGATGTGAAGAATTTCCCCTTATCACATGAATATATTTACATATCGAAATAGTTACCCATATTAACTGAAAGTTCCTTTCAGAGCAGAGAAAATGAAACTAATACTTCCTCATCAGTCAGCAAAAATAAAAGCAACAAAAAGAAAACAAAGGTATTTCTTTGTGTGTTTAAATATATTTATTAAGAGTAATATAACTCAGGGAGCAGAAGACAGAAAACATACAAGCAATATTACTCCAAACAGGATAAGTGTTGGATTTATCTGTGACGCATCTGTGTGTAGCACATTGCTTCAGAATTAGACAATAGTCAGAAAGAGAAACCCTAATAAAACAAAAAGATATAAAAGTGGTATTTATGTCAAATGTGTTTTATTATGTATTGCACCAAACCCTTGGTCCTTTTCGGGAGAGCGGGCAAAGATGAAATCTGTTTATCATTTTATATTTGCTTTATAGACCAGCGAAGGCAGAAGAAAGAAAAACCAAGCAGGTATACCTTAATATACTCTCTAATAAACATTTGCCAAACTGTGCTCAGGAATTACTGGAGGGTATTTGCTAAGTGTAAATATACACAAGAATGAGGCAAAAAAGGCATAAACAAGTCAGATTCCCCAATACACTGTGGCAAAATTAGTTACAGGAAGATGAGCAGTTATTAAAATATACTGTGCAGGTATTTATACTGTTTGTTCACCTATTTATGTACTTAATCCATAGAATGTGTTGCCACTTATTTAGTAAGCAAGTTCAGATTTCTGAGCCGAAAGAAAACCAACAATCCAGTCATTAAAAAATGTGTTTTAGGTTTACCAAACTGCATCTCAGGCCACAGTTATCCTCCAGGAGTACATGAACCACTCGTATGTAAAATTCTACTAACTTAAAAAAGAATTAGAATTAAAAACCCCTTTGATCACCTTTGTCAATATCATTCTCACTCAGCATCTAAATTTCTAGCCCATGATGTAATCGCTCAGCCTCAAAACATTCTTTACATAAAATCAGATCCATCCCTTCTCTGTCAATAGCTTTACATCATACAGTTGCACAACATTTCTTGCACTGGGTTGGTACAGCATGGCCCTTTCTGCACAAATATTGTTATTGAGCTTCAAATTTAATTTGGTTGGAGATATTCTCATAAAAAAACCTGAAATTATGCTGAGATGACTGTTACACAAAAACCTTGGACACAAAACTGACAGGAGAGTGAGAGACTGGATCGTATGGAAATTTGAAAATAAGGCAACAAATGATCAATTCAGTCGACCCACCAAAGCCTTAATGCCCATGATTCGGTTTTCACATCTGCAAAAAAAAAAGGAAAAAGGAAGGTGGGGGAAGGAAAAGTAGTTAGTTTATCACTTTTACAAAATTAGAAACTTCATTTTCAACCAGAATCTAAATTAGAACTTCCTGTTTCATAAACTGCTCGCACCTGTATAGGGGTGTGACTCAGCCACTTCTCCTTGTCCCCGTCGAGCTTCAGACAGGAAAATAAATCACATACTCTGGGAAGACCAAGTTTGTCCTGTATAACCACACAGGGGAGGGGAAGGGTGTCAGAGAGACAGAAAGGAAAAAAACTTCATCACAGCTTCAATGTGTAATTCTCTCCAGCTCCTAGCTATCCCTGAACCCTTTAATACATCCACCCATTCTGTATGAGCCCTCAGGGTCTCACTGCCGTTTCAAATCTTCTTCAATACTCAGAAGCTGCATGAGATTTTTCACATTGCATGATTGACTTGAACAATCAAATCAAACGAATTCTTTCAAGACTTTTGTCCTACCTTTACACTGGCCCGTTTGCGAAGGAGCCATTTGTCCTCTTCAGTGTCTGACTTGGGTGGGTTCTGCTTGCTGGAGGGTTCTGTGGGTTTCCTTTCAGGAAGCAACCAGTTCTCAAGTTTCAAGGTTTTGTGGCAGGGATTTTCAGAATCTTGGAGTAAGGCAAGACCTGAGCTCTTCTCCTCACATGTGGCTTTCTCCTCTCCCCCCAGCTTGCAGGGAGAAACCCATCCTGAGAGAGAGGACAGTAACGGAGCTTCTACTCTTTTGCTGGGATGAAGCCAGGCGTCCAGGATGGCCTGCACCTTCTGCTCATGCTGCTGTAACATAGCTGGTTTTTTAAAGCCAGTCTTGTCCATGGGGACGCCATTCTTGTCTCTGCCCTCTTTCTTAAGCAGCCAGGCACCCAGAGCCTCCTTCCCACAGTTGCTGTCACACACACACTGAGCATAGCTTGAACATGTCTCGTTGGCTTTGCAGTTATTTTCAACAGGAATGACTTGCTGGAGCCAAACCTCGACTGGATCCGGAGTCACGGAAGAGGGACTAGAAGAAGTTGGAGTAGCAGCACCCGAAGACAGGGGAGTTTTCAGGCACTTAAGATTTCCCAGGCTCTCGATCTCCACGGCCATGACACGTGAACCGCAGCAGGATCCACAGTCCGACTTTGTTAGCCACTCACTGGGAGAAAAGGTCTCATGGAAGGGTTTGAACACCTGCTTCCACTGATCTGCATCTGAAACAGCGCTGGTCTCCACAGACTTGGTAATTTTGGAAGTGATTAGCCAATCATCGAAAGCCTCGGTGCTGTCAGTCTCCTCATTCTCCATTTGGTCTCCCTCGACCTCCAGGAAGTCACTTTCGTCAATCTTCTCTATGGAGAAAGCAGAGCTGTTGGTGCTTACATTGCTGGTGGTTCGCTCACGTGCAGGTGGCTTCTCTTGCAGGAGCCACGCTTCTAGATCTTTGAGCTGACCCCAGGCCTTCTGGAAGTCAAAGGAGACAAGCGGACATTGTGCCTGAAAGAAAAGAGATCAGTCTTGTCAGGTCTCTTTGATTAAGCTAGTAATAATTTAGATATTATATTATCCCTGGCTGTTTTGCTGACAGTAATAAGTTGGCCTGTATGCATTCCATGGTCTAGATTTTCTAAGTGCTGTGATGGCTGGCTATTAGGGTTGCTCCAGGATCCGATAATTTACCGTTACTTGTAACGTCGAAGTTCAAAATGGTATGGAATATTTTCTTGAATTTCAGTAGACCATCACTGGGCCACCACGCACACACCACCATTCACACTCACAATGTTGCAATGTTAAAGCAGTAAATTAGCCTAATGTGCATGCCTTTGGACTGTGGGAGGAAACTGGAGTACCCGGAGGAAACCAATACAAAAAAAGGGAAAACATGCAAACTCCACACAGAAACACAACAGAAATCCCAAAAAATGTGAAATGATTACAGAAGAACAGATGGATGGACACACTGATGACTGTATATCCCAACTATATATAATCCAGGGGGTGGGGGTGTTAGAGTAGTGACAATTCTAAACATGCTCGAAAAGAGAGTTCTGGAATGCGGAGGAAAAAACCTAATGGAGTCGCATAATCTATAACTCAGAAATTAGAGTTTAGTTTATCACTATAGATGATTTTAAAACATAATATTTTTTGTATCGGTAAAGAATTGGTTGGATTAACCCAGGTACTGAATCGAAACCCCAGCCAACCTTACACTGTAGCTTTACACAAGGGGGTTCCTATTCCTCCACAAACTCAAAACACACATTGTGGTCCAGGTATTGGGAGTTTGCAGTCAGCTACCCCTTTAGGATAGACATCAAGGCTTTGTGAATAATTAACATCAGCCAAGCCACACAGCAGCGCATGATTAAACATGTCCGGTTACCATCCTCTACCAAAATTTATTTATCTGGTATACTGGACAGTAAATACACTATTCTAACGATATATACGATAAAACGATTAGTTTTGTACTGATGTTGGAAAAAAAAAATCTATTTAATTTTTTTATTCTCAAACTAGATCTCAGTTCTAACAGTAATCCATCTGAAAAGAGTGAATCCTTTTTAAAGACAAACATTAATTTTAGCCTCTGATTTTAAAGGTCAGCTGAAAGACATCTGAAATTTTCCCCATCAACAGCCCTATAACAATCCTCAGGAGCTCACCTGAAGTTTATCTTTAGGGGTTAACAGCCAATCCTGAGGATTATTACTGAACTGGAATCCAGAAGGAGTGCTGGTCACAGGACTGTTGGTCATCAGCCATTCAGTGAAGGAATTTCCCCATTCTTGATCCAGCTTCTGTGAGAGCAAAACAAACAAGACTTTACACTGTAAGACGATAAGGTAGAACAACCCAAAAATAACTGCACAAGTCCCATTCTCTTTCTGTAACCTGAAATCTGTAAAGGACAAACCTGTTTCTTTGCATCGATGGGGCAGTTCTGCACAATCCAAGTTTCCTGAATGGACCTTGATCTTCGATTGGTTAGGCTGGACACGGCAGGCTTTAACATCTGCAATAGGTAGAATATTGCTAAGTTCTAAGCTACTGTTCTCTGAAGCACATGCTATACCAGTCAGCTGGGATGTACACGGGGTTAGACCAAAATCGACTTACACACAGCATAAAGTTAATAATAGAGACAGTCACCACACCAAGTATTAAAAACGCCACAGCGGTATGCTAAAACCAATTTTGACTTTAAAGAGCTCTGAAACAGAAAAGTATTTGACTTTAACAATCTGAAAGCAATGAGGGGAATATGCTTATACAAACCTGAGAGGAAATGGCCCCAAAAGTAGTAATAGCTTGGCGCAAAGAACAGGCATCGGCTTCAAAACTCATCTCGGGTGTTTCCTCAGGACTCAGATTCAGATCAGAGAACCTGCACAGGGAACAACAGTAGCACTCTTAAGCGCTTCGACTCGTATGCAGTATTATAGTGTAGGTGTGTTCGAGCTTTGCAGAGTAGTAGTGAACCACTACAGTGCTGCTGTTTCTCTCTGCTTTTTAAAACAATAATTTAGTCAAACTAAAGGTTCTGAGAGGTGACGCTTACTTTTCCAAACAGTTGGTTAGTTGGCTGGCAAGGTTGCTGTTGTTGGAATTTTGCAGTTGGTGGACAAGGATGTCAAACTGGCCACGGAGCTACAGCCCAAAAAACAAATAATCAACAACATTGCACCAAAGAACACTATCTTTAATAATCTTTAATCACAAACTTCTAGAACAAAACAAATCACACTGAAAAATCTATGAAATTAATCATGTTATTATCAATAACTACCATTACACATTAACAGGTCTAAGAGAATCTATAGTGTGTGTGTGTGTTGGACTGACCCAGTGGAGCTGCTGTAACTGCTGCTGAAGAGATTCTGCCTTCAGGTGCTCCAACAAGTCGATCTGCTCTAGCAACCAAACCTCCCGCGAGCGCAGCGTCTCCAAGTGTCTGCTGATACAGCTGTGCAGCTGAGACTTCACCTGAACATAAAGTGTGTTTCAGAGGAATTTAGCATGAACAAATGAAAGCAGCTGAAACAAAAAACAAATACAGAAAAACCAGTTTCTCTCTCACACACACTTAGCAACAGACAGTATCCTGTGTCTAAATATAGACTGTTCGGAAACTTTGATTTCTGTACCATATGGTACAATAAAAGCTACCAACATCTCACCAACAAATCATCCTGGAACGGTAATGATTAATAAATAATAAATTTATTAATTAAAAAAACCTCCCCCCGATGGAAATACCAAGATTTTCTCCAGCTCCAAGTGAGAAGAAGTTGAGCCAAATTTACTCCAAGAGTAAACGTGCACTACTCAAAGGCAAAAGCCAAACATTCACCTACATCCTATTTATACAAGGAGGGTCAGTGATTCTCCTCATATGTCATGCAAGTCCATCACCCATGTGCTCTATATCTACCTTTCAAATTAAGAACTGTTGGTATGATGTAACGATTATTAACCAACGCCAAGCCACAGGAGTACCGTACCGTCATACTATCACACAAATATCAGCAGACTTTTACCACATGATACAACATGCAGGAGGGTGTGGGGAAACCAGTGGTTATCACGTCATTTGCTGTGTGGCTTCTGATAAAAATGCCCCCTTTCTGTGGCTCCACCACAAAGGATTAGACAAAGTTCCTGAATAAAGACGTCCTAAACAAGTGTTTACAGCAGAAAGCACAAAACACCGGTCGGTCACGGAGAAGCTAAGCTAGGAAAATTAAAGCACTGATGCAGCAACTTCAGGCAAAAAATTCTAAATAGACACTGAACAATGAACTGAAAACAGCCAAGAAGGAGTGGCCTGGCTGAAAGAAAGGCTTTTAGTGCAGAGACAGCAGTGGATTTAAGAATGCTTAAAGCCTCACACCTCTCTCGAGTTTCCCCGGAGCTGGGCCTCAGCTTTAATCACTCCAGCTATGGCCTCCTCCAGCTGCACTCGGGCCTGAACACACTGCCGGAGGGCTGCATTCTCTTGCTCTCCTGGTGATGACATTCTGCAAAGAAACAAGTTCAGGAGAAACAAATGTGCATTCTGTTCTACCAGAATCAAAAAAAAAAACAACAGTGAGTCAATAGTCCTGTGAATACAACAAACTGACCCGGGTCGTGCGGCGACAACAAACTGACCCGGGTCATGCGGCGACAACAAACTGACCCGGGTCGTGCGGCGACAACAAACTGACCCGGGTCGTGCGGCGACAACAAACTGACCCGGGTTTGTTTGATTATAATCAATTTACCTGGCCTAAAAAAAGACACTGTTTATTTACTTTACACTTTAAGGGCATTTTCACAGTTTCTCTTAGTAATTAGTCCTAAAGGGTTCAAAAATAAAAGGTTTTTAATTTGCTATTTTTTTAAGTGGCAATTTTCTTAAATGTTCAGGGTTATAAAAACTTTCTTTAAATGTTGGCTGTACAGTTATTGTCTTGGAAGTTAAAGCCTTTGAAAATGAGCAGGTCGACAACATTCACATTTCTTTAAAAACTCTTCAACAGCATTAAGATTTCTAAGATAAAACCAGTTCAGTTTGATTACAGGGCCACCAGTGCATCCTTTAGTTTTAAATGGGAAAATCTCCATGACAAGCAACCATCCATCCTCTGTCAAAATTATTGAGGTTGGAATCCTATGAATTTTTCACGTGGGAAACTCAAATTTGTCCAAAATTTAACTTTCGAGACATGATCCTTTGTGTTATTTTTGAAGGTACTCCATACTATTGTGTATTAATTCATAAATGAGGTTTTAATTCTCTAGAAGACTCTTGAGCTCATTATAAACTCTGGTGTAAGAGTTATGAAGGTTAATGAAGGTTTAAAGCTGAAACTTGGTGAAGAAACGGTTTCCCTGCTGAGGCCTAACGCTGACTACTGAACACCGCCAGAACGCCGTTACTGATTCATACCTCACCTCTTCAACCTGCTCAGGGACACAAAACAAATTCCGCAACGATGGGTTTGTCTTCGGTAAAATCCTAACACACAGCTTTATAGCTCTCCCTTCATCCTTTATATCACCGCCGCAATCTCACGGGTGACTTTTTCTTCATCACAGCCTAAAACCCGCCCCTCACTCGCGGATTGGCTTACCAGTAACGCTCGATTGTTATCGTAGCCAGTCACAGAGCAGGAAAGGCGATTTATCCTAATCGCGTGCGACCCATAGCTACGTCAGCGCCGGCGTGCTGCGGCCTCCATCAGTTCTGTTCCATTTCGCACGTTCACCCGCGGTTGCCAGGTCTGCACTTGTTACGTTCAAACGCAGACCGTTTGAAGCACGGGTTTAAATTATATTATTGATAAGTACATGTTTAAATGAATTTCGTCTGATTTCAGGTGCACGATTGTAAATATAAATAAAACTCAAATTTTTATCTTTAATCTACCCAATGTAAAACATACTCTGCGGATGTCAAATGATAAACTGATTTCCACATTTCTTACAATTTTCATCGATTTTATCTTCTGTACAAATAATAAAGGATCACTTAAGACTTAAGTGTCAAGGTTATGATCAAAAATGATAGTTTATAGCATTTTACACAGACCTGGCAACCAAGAGTAAATCTAAATGCGGATGTACTGCAGAGAAAGTTCTGATGGGTTTCCTCCACCTCCCCGAGTGTAATGGAAACAGGTTAATGTTAGGCCAACTTTGCAACCAGTCCGGACTTTTTGGGATTTATTTTATTTTATTTTAATCTTTAAAACTCACATGACTGACAACCAGTCGTGTAATGACTGCGCATTCCTAACGCAGCTGTAGTTTGTAAAATATGACTAGCGGCGCAAACACGCTTCCACTGACCTTCCGCGTGTGAGGGCTTCTCACTACCTCGAAGACGATCCGAACTTCGAATTATCTTTTAAGACGAAACGAAAATCGCCACGTCACACAAAAGCTAACAAACACACAACAGTAAACTCGCATCAAGTAAATAAATCACCTCAGAACACAACAGGAATAACCCGTAAAACCCGACGGGGGGGTGTGTGTTCCTATTAGCCACTTTAGCTTATCTGACATCTCCAGGGTTCTAAAAGCACAAGGTCACAGTGAAACCTACACGTAAACCTTTAAAATAACTCACCGGTGATCTTTCTCGAACAGCTGTCTGTATCAAAGCACAGAATATATTTATTAGTGGAAAGACTAGCGCACAGGAAAACAGCAGAAAAACGAGCCGGTAAATTCCACACAGCCCTGGACGTCAAGCGACGTCTGTAACCATAGATTTCACATGAGGTAGAGAGGCTACACCCTATTAGCGATGTGGTTGGAGATTAGCTTTGGGTCCGCCATCTTGACAGTTGCTACTCACCCAGAGACACGCAGCATGAATGCTAAGTAGATTAACCGACATTTTTGACAAGAATTGGTCCTCAAGAAACAAACCTCGTTATTTTCAAACAAAATTGAAATCAAAATATTAAAGATCCAGGGCAGGGCACCTCACACCATTTCCAACTCACAGCAAGAAGGTCTTGGGTTCGAGTCCTGTTTTATTTTAGTTTGCCTCCAGATTGCCCCTAGGTGTGAGTGTAAATGTTTTTTGTGTGTGTTGGCTTTGCAATGGGCCATCAAGCTGGTCGGGGTGTATTTTTCACCTTCACCCAGTGTTGGCTGAGATAGGCTTCACCCTCACCATGACCCTAGTATGATTAAGTGGTTGAGCAAATGAGTGAGAGTGTTATAGATCCCTTCAGTGGACACTAAAATTAATTATATATATATATGTAGCCCTATGGTTGAGCTTTCCAGGGTGAACTCTTCCCTCGCCCGGAGTTGGTGCAAGCCTCCCCACGACCCTAATTAGGACTAAGCAGTTCAGGAAATTAATGATTTTATATGTATGTATACTTTTTTTTAAACATCGAAATTCAACATGCATATAATCACGTCTGGTAAATCCTCCCAGTTGAATGACACGTATTGTTATTCACCATACACATACAGTGTACCAAAATCACAAATGCCCTGTAGGTGACAGGTACAGTCAATTTATTTTACTTGTGATGATGTTGATTATGTATGTTAAAGAATCACAATGGAAAAAGTGCATGCCCTTTATGGCGATTCTTTTATTAGCTACTTTGTTTCTGTAACATTTTCGTTCAATGTCATTTTAATAATGGGTGAATGGATCAATCAGTGAGTTTTGGTGCAAGAATGATAACAAATAAAAACTTGTAACACTGAATGCATTTAAATAACTGATAAGCCAGTGACACAGCCAGCTTTGAAAAAGGGAGGGCTTATAATATCTCATTATTCCTCAATATCAGATTAAGTATCAGTCGTCATGTGTATATCTGTACGGAATAGAATTTGGTTTGTAGAGCATGTAGAACTTACAATGTGTGCATATCAACAAATAGCCACCCACCCAGCCCTGGGATGAGAATCAGTCTAAACACTTCTCCAATAATCTTAACATTACCTGACAACGATAATAAGGTTATTCAAATTCAGTATATCATTAAGATCAACTGACAACTTAAAGTAAATATCATAAAATAGAGACTACATTTAAAAAACATTTTCCACTAAATGTAATCCCTCTTTCATTTTTTGCAAAATCTTCTTAATCTTTTTACACTATATCCTTTGGTACTGTAGCAGGGGTGCTAGAGCCTATCCCAGCCAAGGGCAGGATACACCCTAAACAGCTCGCTAGTCCATTCAAGGGCCAGCACCCACATACAACCACTCGGACTTACACCGAGGGGCAAAAGACAATATCCAATTAGCCCAGTGTGCATGTCTTTGGACTGTAGAAGGACACCGGAGTACCTAGAGAAAACCCCTGCAAACACAGGAAGCACATGCAAACTCCACACACAAGTGCCATGTCCACACGTGGGGTTCGAAAACAGGACCTTCTTGTTGTGAGGCAGATGTTCTAACCACCATGCTACCATGTCCCCATGCTTGTGAAAGTGTAACTTAAATAAATTTCTATATTACTGAACAGTTTTCCATGGAAGGAGACGTCAATTTTGTGGTATGGTCAGTGGGACACAGCCTCCAGGACACATTCATCAAGCACAGGATGGCGAAGTGGTGAATGTACAGAAGAATATCATTAAAGAGAATTGAAATAAACGTCATCGCAGAACTGCACAATATCAGCAAACAAGGAATAAATGTGCATCTGCTTACAAAGATGATCTTGTTAAATGGAGAGCAAGTCAACTAAATGTACACTGTATTTGTGCTTCCATGTGTATTACGGAAGAAATCCTAAACTTGCATTTTACCAAAGTAATAGTGTAATACAAGGTTTGTTCATATGGATGTTTTAAAATGGTCGATAGAGCAAAGCTGTCAAAAAAAAAGCTTAAACAATCTCAAGATCGATATTAATTAATTGCATAAATTGTATTATACATTTCTGCTAATAGGTGCTATGTGTTAATACATCTGAGTGAAGTCCAAAGGAACAGATATTCAGAAAAGGATATGATGCATGTGCTTAATCTTATACTTGCTATAGACTCTGATAATTGTTCAATTTTTTATATTAAAATCAGAACAAATCTAATTGTAATAAATTTACCGACCTTACATTATTTGCGTAGTAGCACCCTTCAATATGGCGGCTTTCAATAGGCGTCTGCCTTGGGGTGTAGCCGATCTATGTTCTTTTTTTTCATTTGATGATTAGATGTCCGTAGCCTTTGTTAGAATGAAAACG
>JBCNYG010000025.1:10289648-10300861 GCA_039654305.1 Porochilus rendahli
ACAGTTAGATTTGAAGCATGAAAACATTGCAAACAAACATTGAAAAAAAAAAAGAAAAAAAAAAAAAAAAAAAAAAACGACAGAAGCACCGTCTCTGTTCTGTGAGACTACAGAAGGTGGGAGGATGATCTGTGCACACCGAGAGAGTATGCACCAATAAGAAACCAGCTCATGGACAGATTTCACAGAGCAGAATGCTGAACAGTTTGAAATGTGCCTGAGTTATTAACATGACATAATCCAAGTCCACATTAACTCGAAGAAATATGAGAAAGTGTGTCCGGCTATTTACTAATGCACAGCGCGGTACTGTCGTGTTAACGTTAGAGGAGTGCATCGTGACTGATGGGCTCGTGACTGGGCCTTATTTTCCTCGTGTGTGTGGTTAGATATGAGGCTCGAGGTAATGTCAGTATGAATGGACACTAATCGGAGCAGCAGATTAAGCCTATTTTATACCAGTAGAGACCCAGCAAGCAGCTCTCTGTTCTCAGGTTCGTCAGTATGCTGGGACAGATTCAGGGCTGGGATCGAAAACCGTATTAATCCAATTAAGTTTGGTCGATGGGACTTTCGCACAGTGTTTAGTTTAACAGTGCCTGAATGACATGCTGTTGTAGTTGGACTTGAGGAATACTGAGCTGAAGTGAAGTGAAGCTCAATAAGCACTGCCACCTACAGGAGGAAAATGTAACTGCAGGATAAAATAAAATGACCCTTCTAACGGTTAGGTGAATTCCTGTCTGTCAGCTCTCGCGTCTACTTAAGTATTCAAATTTGACTGAAGAAACGTCCCTACTACCCAGTGTCCTGTTCTGATAGGCTAACATTTCTGAGGAATTTTCAGCCATAGGTCACTGGGAGAAATAATTATTCAAAGCTCTCTATGCCTCAAAAGCTAATCACAGATATCTGCTCAGATCTGTTTTTCTGTCTCACAATATTGCTTGCCTTGTGCATCAAATTCAAAAAGGTCACCTTGAATCAAAGAAAGTTACCGTCAATCAATCATAGTCATGATAGGAAGTCATTACATTCTAACATCAGATGTTTAAGTCTATATATAGATCACATTCATCCTTATTAACAGCACGAAAAAAGTAAACGTTCCCCTCGCCTCCCTTTTCTCTATTTTTTTTGTATTTGAATGAACTCTTGTCTAATACACTGATGAGACCCTGAAATATTTAACATCCATTTTCATGTGCAAGACTCTGACAGACTGTTCTTTATCTCTCCGTCTCCTGTAAAGACCACCAAGCTATTTCTGAACACGAAAAGACATCAAATATTCAGTACAGAGACTAGTTATAGTGCGACTCATTATGCGCTCTTAGAGTTCCACATGGAGGGGAAAGAGATTGATAGGCCACACGAGGAACCCAGTATTAAAGCAGAGAATACGGAAATTAGATCGCGGACAGGACATACTCCGTGCGCAGCCAGTTATGAGGGGGACACATTCCGGAACTGATTAATCCTTCTGATAGAAGAATACACATTTTCAGGAAACTGATGACATGCTGATGAACCATGTACGACACTTAAAGGTGCACGTTCACTAGTGAATAACCTGTTCTATCTTCCATTATCAGTTCGTTTTGGATAAAGGCTAAGCTCACAAGCATAGTATCCGATTTACCTGGTGTACATCTTGTTTTGGTTGTGTTGGAACAATCTTTTGCATGCGTATTAACTTGGTGATGCAACACCAAATTGTAGAAAGTGGAAAAGTCCGAGACCAAGCGTTAAGAAATAGAAGGTATACAATTTCATGAGGAAAAAAACGAAAAACGAAAACCATGGTGACGTTTACTACATCATGGCGCCCTGTGCAGGGGTCACTGGCACTCACGTACAGGAGTAAGCAAATGCTTTCAGAAAGACACTGGGGCCGATACTAATTTATTTTATTTCTAAGAGATAACACTGTATTTCATGTTTATTTAATATATCTGGTCTGTGAATGAGCCTCTTTAATTTGATTTAGATACTACATGACCAGAGTGTGGGCAGGTTAACCACGAGTGTTTAAGACTGTTTAACACTGCATGAAGTATAGTAGAGACATGTGTGGAGAAACCCACATGAATTAAAAACACCACACAGAGTTAACTAGTCAAGAATTCTGAAAATCTGGATCAGCTTCATAGTAACTAATACATTTAAGATACTATTTCAAATGAAGGGTAAAAAATCTTTTACTGGATTACAATCTAAATAATAATAATTAAATTTGCTTCTACAAACCAGAACATAATTGCTTTATATTAATTGTATCTACTACCAGCACTGCCCAGAGTCGGGAAGGTAATACTTTGTGAAACCATGCATTAAAAGGTCTGCACTTTTTATATCCTGTCATTCTGACGCCAGTGTCCTAACAAGCCGACTTATACCAAGAAACGATTCTGACTGTAACACTGTAAAAAAGGTGGCTGCTTTAAAGAATCTTGGATTGCTTTTAAAGAACGCTTTCACCATTTTCCATCAGCGCTGTGGTGCAACATCCGAAGAGTTCTGAACTGCTTGGCTTAATCTGAGCAGATGTACACTACGTTTCGCTCTATACACTCTTAGATGGTTCTGCTGCTTTTTCAGCAGTCTGCTCATAAATAAATATTTCAACGGGAATCTACTGGCAACCATACGACATGTAGATGGCATGGAAGCTTGTTCATGTAAGTTGTGGTGCCGTGCTTTAAATCATGAGCAGCTGCTTCCTTTCTCTATACTCTTGTCTTGCCAACAGTCTGGCACACGTTGATCTTTATCTCACTATCTGTCGGATTTTTCCCAGAATTGTTTAACAAAATTATTAAAAATAATAATAGTAATACATTTCTGCTGAACTGAATACTGGTGTTCCCTTTGTTTTGAGCACCATCATCGGTTTTCATCTTACGGTAAACCATCTGTATCATCTCTGGTGTAGTCTAGACTGCTGACATTGACACAGACGTGCCGATCTCCTGGAGGGTCTTGATCTGACCCACTGTTGTGAAATGTTTTTTATGCCACAGTGGCGTGCTAGCCAGGGCTAGAGGCATTATGTTTTCGGGAAACATAACAAGAAATAACATTGCACAAACTCCCAAGTGAACTCAAAAATAAAACGATTAAATTTCGGAGGTCAAAGGTCAGGTTCACTTCAGCCTCATATGTGCTATTTGCAATACCTCAAGAAGGCTCTGAGAGATTTTCTTCGAACTTTACACAAAATTCCAGGCCATTTGAATGAATGTGATCTCAAAAAAAAGCTTTTCTTTATTCTATGTAACAATTTGACGGCTCACACTCGAATAGCTCTAGGTGATATCCAAGATTTACTAAAACAAAAATGCTCCTAAACCTGTAACAATCTCAGACGTCTTCCAATAGTACCACCACTGAGACCACATCACCACATTTTGACAAAACACTGTACTTTCATGGTCCGCTTTGTATAACGAATGCAGCATATAACCACCAGGCAGTAGTTCCAGCTCTTCACCAGAGAATTACATTGCTCTTCTCTGAGGCCTTCTGGGCCTTTTCATATTCCTGAGCTCACTAGTGTATTCTCTCTTTTTAAGAATGGACCAAATAGTTGACATACACTGACAGGATTGTTGTGATTGTTCAGGATATGGCTGGCTTGCTTCACTGACATTGACAGCGTTCTGGACTTCATATTTACTGTAAAGAACACAATCCAAATGCAAACACAAGTGAAAATAGCTCAAGATGTCTTATCTGCTACCTTGGAAAGAAAACAACAAGGGAATAATTCACATCTGTCCATGCCTGAGAAGCTAATTTCTAGTCTCACAAGCTATTTTTTTTATATGTTGATGGATTTTTTCATATTAGCTGAATGAACAAAGTTTCTATTGGCTTAAGCCGAAGCATTCTTTGGTAGAACTTGCTTACAGGTTTTGTGTTGCTGCATGACCCACATTCTTGAGATTCAGTACACACACAGATGTCTTCACATTTTCCGTTAGAATTAACTGGCATGATTCAGAATTCAACGTTCCATCAATGATCGCAAGCCATCATGGTTCAGATGCAGCAAAACAGGTCCAAGCCATGATACTACCACCACCATGTTTTACAGATGGGATAAGGTTCTCCTGCTGGAATGCAGTGTTCTCGTTCCTTAAATCAGGACTCTTCAATTTGAACCAAGATGTTCTAATTTTGGTTTCATCCGTCCACATTAACCCCCCCCCCATGAGACTTCTGGCTTTTCCTCATTACCTTTAACAAACGGCAGATGGGCAGCAATGTTGTTGTTCTGTTCTCCTGATAGGAGACTTGTGAATATTAACATTAGCCAACATGAGAAGTCACCCTGGGTTCTTCCAGAAAACTGTGTACTATTAAAAGCGTTACTATTTTTTGCTTTGATTTGATTCTATGTTAACATTTTCCAGCCTGATGGAGCATCAAGAATTCTTTTTCTGATGTTCTCAGCGATCTGATTGAATACGGTTCCACACACATGTAAAGATCAAATGTTGGGAGATCCTTTAAAAAAACAGGGCACCCACTCAACACCTAATTGCCATCCCGCTGATTGAATACATCTGACTTGTGACTTCAGCACCAAGGACTAATCCATACTAACCTGTAGTATTTATGATACCAACCTAAATGTTTACATACGTTTGCCATCAACAAATGCATAATATTGGATCATATTTCCATGACCATGGTTAATATTTTTGAGAGATTTTTAAAATTGAGATCTCTTGATCTACTTTTAGGGCTTTGTTTGAAAATCTCAATGTTGTTATTGTTCACAAACTTTCAAGCTCCAGTGTAAATACATTCAGATGAAATGCGAAAGTCTGCACTTTAATTTTAAATGAAATATACTGGTACACAGTTAAAACATCTTCTCACACACAGTATTTATGTACCTGACTATACATGATAAACTGTTATTCGCCTAAGGCGAGGTGGATATTGCTGAAAAGTACCCAAGATGCAATATCGAGGGGACTATTCAGGTCATCGACCTCCACTGAGCCTGAGGCAAGGAACTGTTTTCCTGTATACTCCACAGGAAAATAAAAAGCAAAATAAATCAAAACTTTTATAGTTTACTTTGATATATTCTATCCATCACAGAGGCAGGTCAGTTGAGCCCCGAACACAGAGCATAAGCACTGCGTAGCTAACAGCGTCTTTAGAAACTCAACCTTTAAGTACACGCTAAACAAAAACCAAGAAAAAGAAAATAAAACAGGAATTTTATTGGTTATTTTTACGTACTTTAACAATCACAGAGGCAGTTTAGGAGACCTCTCTGTGTTAGTTGAGCTTAAAATAAGCAGAGAATAAGCGCCGTGTAGCTTTCAAACTCATGTAAAGGTCAGTATATACACTATGTAGAAACACACGTAAAGCAAACTTCAACCGGATTACGGTGCACCTTTCCTGTTCTATCCTGCTTCAAGTGACTGTGACAAACCACAATTGTCTGGCTTTTCACTCAAGCGTTATCCACCAGGGATAATGGTTTATCAACCCCTAAAGAGCGAATAAATCAGATTGTTCTGTTCCCATTTTCCTAGGAAAATTCTGGCACTGGAAAACCTGTGTATAGCTGTATCTTTCCAAAAAAATAACATTTCCAAATTAGGTTTCATAATTAGTTCTTGCTCCAAACTAGTAGAATTTAAACCTATGAACACCAAGTGTGAAAACATTGTAAAAATGCATTTCACAGTCAACTGGTGTCAATTAAATACTAATTTAATTATAGCTGTCTCAAATACAGATTTTATTCACTTTAATAAACCCCTTAGAGAGTGTCAATTATTATGCAACGCAAATCATTCCGGTCTGAGGTGTGTCTTGTCATTTCTATTCTAGACTTTAAAAAAACATTCCAGCGTATTTTAGTGTTTAAATGCAGAACTACTTTTTTAATAATTAGACTTTTACATCTGTGTTGTTATACCAGTTGGTGTTAGTTAACTAAAACCTGGACTTCTCACACATTCAAATGTAGCTTTTTTTTTTGGCCTGCCTTTGATTATGAAAATATTAATGGTATTTGAACAATGAAAAACATTCTGAATGCCACTGTATTGGATAAAATGCATGGAGTGAAAGTTTACCAATAAATAACCAACAATCTCTGAACTGACTGCCTTTGTGACACTATCTTGCTTTTACCGCACAATGGAATAAGATAAAAAAAAAAAATAATAAGATAAATGCTTCGTAAATCAACAAATTCTTTAGAGGGTGAAAGGTTTTTTTTTTTTGAAAACACCTAAATTTAGCTATGGGTTTTTTTTTCCATGGTATCTAATGTAAGGACGAAGAAAACATTCAGCTGTATTTCATAACTTCTCATTGTCAGTGGGAGTTAATAAGAAATGTTTTTATGATCCTTAGTGACATGGCAGGAATTAAAACAACGTGAATAAACTAATAGAGATTTATATCAATAAGAATTTGTTAAAATCGAAATAATAGTCAACACAGTCAACAACAACAAAATACTCCGATTACAGTGGCGGCTGATTGAAAACGTGTTCGCAGTAGATGTGCGGTGGAAAGGGTGGTTACTGTTTCTGATGTGAGATGAAAGTAGACATAAGTAGCAATACTTTTTAAAGGGTGATGGGAAAACAGTCATTAAAAAGGATTAGGCACTGAAATATTAAAATCCATTGGATCCCTTGAAACCTGCATAATCCATAGCATACAACAGTATCTGGATCTCAGTCTAGAACACAATCGCATTCTTTACTCTTTAGTGAAAGACAGCTCTCAGTTTGGAACCCTTCAACAAATCAACAAATCAAAGGGAGCCTTGTTTCCAGTTTCTGTGGTATCCTAGTGTCTTACGGTAACGCAGTACAGTGCTATTTCGTCTGGTTGTCCGCATTACAATACGTTGGCCAAATACATAGGTGTCTTTTTATGGCTATATCCTGTATTCGTCTCATACATTAACACCACAGCTTGACGACGTCCTGAAAACGTTGGAGCATGGAAAAATGTATTTCTTACATACTCACGCATTCTTAAAGGATAACTGAAGTACATTCGACTTCTTAAAAGGTATGATGACCACCTTAATCGGTACTATAAATACCACGACTAATTGAAATTCTTGCTTCTGAGAAGTGGCTTTAGTATTACAGTAATAACCCATAAAAGAAAGCAGCCTGGGTATTAGATGATCGATCACCAATATGATTCCTGCTTCCCTTTGTGGCCTGGTAAGACTTGTGATCGAACAAGCAGAAGAGCACTCTAGGTGATGTAAGGAGCACAGGGTTAGCCACTTTCTCAGTCCAGCAGGTTTCCGTGCTCTTGAGCCCTGGTAAGACTGTCCTTCCGGTGCAGGTGATGAACCCCCATCCTTTTGGGGCTCTTCTGAGGCCGGGTGGAACCACTCGGGTGTCGTTGAGAGGGCGGGTTTTCTGTGTAATCTTCCAACCCGGCGAGGACTCTGGGTGCGATGAGGGGAAAGTCCTGGGGAAGGATGTCTCGCTCTTCGCCGGGGCTACCTACAGACCCGCCATCTTCGGTAAAGTCCTGCTGCTTGGCAGAGATTGGGCTGGATTCTACCATGACCATTGTGTCACCACTGGCACCATCATCATTGTCGAGAGCCATCAGCAGTTGCTCGCTCTCCTCTTGGGAAAAGGTAGCGCCATACTCACCCCTTTTGGTGCGCAGGTCTGCGATGCTGCTTGTATCAGTATCCAGGCTGGACTCTCTGCTGGCTGTCCAACTTTGAGTAGAGGAACCCTCTTCTCCATCAGAGTAGGCTCCACGCAAGATCCCTCGGTCTGAAGCTCCTCTACCGGACTTGCTACTATGACTCTTCTGGAGATCCTTTATTGTTTCACTGCTGAAGGAGGTGCGGTTTACTAGGGTTCCTTCTGAGGATGGCGCGATTTTCTCCACAAACATTCGCTGCCAGTTGGTGAGCAAGTCCTCCTCAGAGCTACCTGAGCTGGCAAAGGCACTCGGTGGCTGTGGTGGGCTGCTAAAAGGACTTGACTGGCTAGACAAAGGGTCAGTGAAATCACTCTGCTGAGGGGTTCGCGGGTGTGATACATGCCCTCCACCTGAAGATGAGGAGGTCCCAGAACGCCACCCTCCGTCAGAGACCGCAGGGCTGTTGGGAACAGTACGCTGCCGTTCTCCATTCTCCTCTTCATTTTGTACCAGGCTGAGGGATATGGCCTGGCGTGTGGCATACGTGCAGTTAGGCAGTGGGCTGTTCTTAGGGATCTTTACCTTATCATCAGAGGAAAACTCGATCACTTTGCGACCAGGGTAGAGCGGATGTGGGGGAGGTGGCGTAGGGTAGGGGTTTAGTTTCTCAAAGGAGGGTGTTGCCCCACTGTCAGCAGATACACCATTAAGAGGTGACTGATCAGATCCTGAGGAAGTGCCGAGCCTAGTCTGTCCAGGACCCCCATTCTCTCGGCCAACATTCTCATTTTGGGATCCGGTCATATCCACGTGGACAAACACATCCTCAGCAACTGGCCGACCACTGCTGCTGGACTGAGCGGAGTTAAGAACGAGCGGTTCAGGTTTCTCAAGTACCCGGGCAATGACAGAGGTGGGCACCACATCAGCTGGGGTCAGACTCAGTGTGTCTGGATCCTGGCCATGGGCTCCTTGAGGACTCTGGGACTTGTCAGGCAGACTGCTCTTCATGTGCTTATTCACCATCTCTTGCAGTTCATATGGCAACTGGAAAGCGAGCAAAAGACAAAAAAAATAAAAATTACAGACACAAACAGACAAAATTATAGTGTGTAAGTTAACATCAAACACAGACTCTCAATGTCCATAAATAAGCACACATTAAGTTCCTCCACAGTAATCGGTTACTGCAGTGCTACAAAAAGTACAGCAAAAAATATGAAGAAAACAATCAAGAGCCTAAAATACGCTGTAAAGGAAATGTATTTCGATGGCGACTGTAGTGTCGTAGTACCAATAATCATAATCTCAACCTTCGGTATGATGTACTTAACTTACAGAATCTAGCGTTTCAAGATCTATACAACCTTTAAAAATATATATTTATATATAAATTATATTATACTTTATAATTATATAAAAATATTTATACCTATATTATAAGTCTTTGTCTTATTGGTGTTCATTTTCCATAAAATTAGTTAGGAATACAGTGAAGTAGGAATACAGTAGTGGGCAGTGAAGGTTATACAGCACCATTTTGTCCTAAAAGGGCTCCTAATACAAAAAAAATAAATAAATAAAAAATAAATTACCTACACACTATAATTTTTGGGTGAAAATGTATTGAACAATGCTATTGTAAGCAATAAGAACCAAAAAAAAAAAATCATTCCAACGAGTACACTGAGGTGAAAGTATGGCTAATAAACAAAAACACTGAAAATACCAATTTTTCAGAAAAATTAAAAGGTGTTGCAAAGTTAATTTTTTTTTTTTTACTTTTGCATAGCATGAATAAACTTTAAACAATATGGAATGGTTTAGCAAGTGAAGAAATAAAAAAAATACAGTGGGGTGTGGTGATTATACACTTAACAAAATGAAAATAAATCAGATACCATATTCAAGTGTTTATTTCAAGTAATATTGGATCATATTGATGAGAATAAGTAAACAATAACAATTTATAGTGATAATAAAAACAGTCTCTTTTTTGAGGAAAAAGGTCAATATTTAGTCAATATTATAACAGCATTTAGCCATTCAGGCATACAGTTCACATATTTTCTTTTATTTCTCCACTTGCTGAACCTTTCCATAGGGATTATTAGCCATACGTTTACCTCAGTATACGTGTCGGAATGGTTTTCATTGCCTACAGTTGCATTGTTCAATACATTTTCACCCCAAAATTATAGAGAAGTAATTTTTTACTTATTTTTATTAGGAGCTCTTTTAGACAAAAGTGGTGGTGTATAATCTTCATCGCACACTACTGTATGTTCTTGAAATTCTCTAAAATATGCCCATAAATTGTGAATGATAATTGAGATGCAAATTTCATTCAGCCTTATGAATGCGATTTTTAAAAAGAGGCAATTTCATGGGTTCCTTTTATTCAAAAACACACAACGTCCCAAAGACGGAATAGAAGGCTAATGACACTAGTTTGTATCTGAACAGAAAAGATCTGAAAGGAATAAAGGGCAGCCAACAAGGACATTTCTCTTACACAGCTGCCTTGATTGGATGGCTGCAAATGGGTCTTATTGATTTGTGGAACACAGGCAGGGAAAATCTCTCACTATAGAATATAGCTCTGCTGATGCTACAATAATCTTGTGGGGCCAGCTAGTAGCCCACATACCACCACAACAGCCCTGGTTGGAGTAAACACAAGACCAGTCCACTCCATAAAACATCACTTTTCAGTGATCTTCTTGGTCAAGGAGCTTTGTGTGCATTGTGTCTTCTACTTTCCAGAAATTGGTTTACCTGTCTCCTGTGAAATGTATGCACTCCATTGATTAAAACGACTAAAGCAGTGCACTTCTTACTCCCCCAAACTAATAATTTAATCCTACACATTGAAAAGTTCCACTACAATATCCAAATTGTCAGCTTAGCTGAAGAGCATGGATATAAATGTATAACTTATAGATATACTTATGCACCCATAAAAAAATCTATTTTATTTAAATGATAATTCTAATAATTCATACTAATATTGTGTTCAATGGTGAGAAATTGATCACAGCTGGTAAATGCAATAGCGCAACCTGCAACACTCCCTTCTGCTCACAAAAAGCAGAATGAATTAAGTCCTAATGTCCACACACACACATGTGCATGCACACACACACACACACTCCTCAAAACCCCCCGATTACCTGCCTTCCATTCCCCTCTGTTTTTATCTTCCAGTGTATGCAGCAGAGTGCTTCCTATACGCATTAACAATGATGGTTGTTTGGGAAAAGGTTTCCCAGCAGCCAGTGCTTACATCGGGCATCTTTTATGTCAAGCATATTGCATCATCCAAGTAAAAGTTTTCATTATAAAACCTCCCAAGGTGACAAACACAACCTACAACTGTGGCAGAACATTTCTGTTTTTCTATTGCTTTTCAAGACTACACGTGATGTGCCTCACGTGTTTACTTAACGAGCTACCCTCAATGCAATCCATTAAGCTGCGATTTTCCACACGGTAATATGTGCTACAAATGCATTTCTTGTTTTTTTTTTTCTACT
>JBCNYG010000025.1:10304754-10316320 GCA_039654305.1 Porochilus rendahli
CACACACACACACACACACACACACACACACACACACACACACACACACACACACACTACATACATTCAATTCCTCCAGCTTGTCAATAGTGTTCTTGGCATCCACAAGCTTGTTGGTGAGCTCCACTATCTCTTGATCCATGGTCTTCTTGTCTCTTTCTACTTTCCGCAGCTGCAAAAGACAGAGTGAGCAGAAATGATAAAAAGCTCTCTAAGCATTTCTCTGAATGGAGCAGACAAAGCCTGAGCTAGCGTTTTAAGTAAGACCAGCGAGTCATTTTTTTTAATTCACAAAAAAGGTACAGGTCTCTTATCTTCAGAACTGCATTAAAAAAGGTTATATTCTTAATGTTTTGGGGGATGTGAGGGGTGGGGGGGGGACGGGGGGGTGTAATGAAAAGCAAATGAAAGAGCAGCCTTTTATTACTCTTAATAAACTATATATAATACTATATTACTATATAATAAACTATACGTTTTATGAATAAATTATCTTGAAAAGTGACAGTAATGACAAAATATCATCTTAACATTACTAACAATCAGAATTCACAGCTCTGAAAGAATCTGTAACGTGTAGTGTAGTGTACTGAGCACTTTATTAACACTGTAATAATACTAATTTATGAATACACCCCCTCCCCCATTATGTTGGTTGATGTGAACATTACTGCTATCTGCATTATTTTATGCATCGCGCTGCTGCTACACTTGATTAGATAGCTGCATGAACAGGGTGGTGTACACATCTACCTAATAAAGTGCTCTGAACAATCTCAGTCTGATTTCACTTCAACATTTGTCTTAAAAAGGAAAAGGAGGGAAAACGGCACATGGCACAACAGATATGTAACCTCGCAGGCATCAGGGTCTGTAATCAGGTTTTCACGCTTTGTTTGTTCAGATCTTGTTGCTTCGCAGTGCAATTCAATTTCTCCTGGTAAGATTCCTATTCTTTCTGATACCCCATGCTATCATGCATCACAGCATGATGGAGCTTCATATTCATATAATCAGCGCCGTACGTGACAAAGAGGTAAGAATACCAAGAACTGAAAGCAGATCTCTCACATTCATCTTTTGGTCTCGAGCACCAATATGCTCAGCGTGTAGCAAAAGGAATCTAACAACTGCTCATACTAATCTGATACTGTGTTTATGCACATGTCTGACAACAGCATATTAACAGCAGTTTGGCTGTATACAAAGCTGAGGTCTGTATTATGGACCCGCTGCACACATTGAGAAAGCTGACAGAGCTAAGACTTAACTGAAGTGAATGCTTCATAAAACATTGCAGAAATGAAGACCTAAGCACATCGTAATGCACGCTACGCATGCACAGTAATTTAAATGGGCATGTGATCAGACGGCTGGAAATGGCGGTCTAAACCCTGGCTTGTGAGCCACAGGGTATTTCCATCGGCAGTGGCAAACGATTCCTGCGATTTAAAGTCTACATTAGTCTGCTACTACATAAAGTCTGGTACATGTTCGGTGTGTTTCGGACCGTGACACATTACTACCTCAGTTCTGATTATCATTAGCTAAAGAGGAGGTTCAGAAGTGCAGTGTGACAGTAAGTGCCAGAAAACCCTCTGATACTGAACACTACTGGAGAATTTAGCAACAGCATTACAGTTCATTCAAGTAGATGAAGTGAACCGATAACGTCAGTCATTAAAGTCCACGCTGGTAATAACGAATCTAAAACTACAAGAAACTAAAAGACATCAGCTGTTTTACCAACACCACCATATTGGAATTGGCATGGTGGATGCTCGGACCGCTTGGAAACAAACAAAGGAAACGTAAGAGATCATGGCAGACAGATCCAGTAGAGATTTTTTATATTATTTGTTCAAGATGCTTTCTACATCACTTATAATGAGGCATTTAATGAATGCTTGAGCATGATAGAGCTCGCAAAATCAAATATGGAGACCAGAACAGATTCAGCACGGATGAACAGCTAAAAAAAATTGATGGATGGCAAATGACAAGGATATTTTAGAACATAATGGTCTTGCTGCACCATTGTTAGCAAGCTAGCTGGGAACAATTCATGTTCAAAATGCACATGCAGCGTTTAGTGTTTTTATATCGTTAATCAGGTTTTGTTATGTAAAGGCTGTACCTTGCACCCCTTCAGATACATACTGGGATCAAAAGGTGGATACGGCAAACCCTGGTGTTTATAAGTGCGTTGAAGTTGTCTTAAATAATTAGACGCAACCAAGCTAAGCTCTGGCCTGATGAGCTAATTGTAATAAAGCCACATAAACATGTTAAACAAGGTGGTACGGTGGCATATTGGTTAGCATGTCTGCGTCACAGCAACAAGGACCCGGGTCCGCGACCTGGGCTAGGCAAGGGCGTTTCTGTGTGGAGTTTGCCGGTTCCCGCCGTGCTCGCATGGGTTTCCTCCAGGTACTCTGGTACTTCCTCCCAAAGGCATGCACATTAGGCTAATCTGCTGTTTCAAATTGCCCCTAGGCATGAGTGAGAGTGTGAATGTTAGTGTGTGTGTTGGGCCTGTGACGGACTGGTGAGCTGTTCAGGGTTTACCCCGCCTTTGCCCAGAGTTGGCTGAGATAGGCTTCAGCCTCACTGTGAGCTTTTTATTTCTGTCTGTCACGATCCTTCATGGTTCCTTTCTATGCGCCCAAATGGTCCTGTTACGCACCGCACGGTATCCATGAACCAGCTGAGTGGCGAATGGGGAAAACAAGGTAGGAGATCCTTAATTACAAGATCAACACGTTAAACTTCATCATATCATTTTCAACTATGCATCGAAGTTCGGTGGATGAAATGCCTAAGCCCTTCACCAAACACATCCGAAACGCACGTCTCATCTGTAGCAGTGATACCTTGCAAGATATAAACGTGATTGCAAATGTTTAATATTGCCAAAGTCTTATACAGCAAATACAACAGGAGGTACATTTCAGCCTCTGCACTGCACACTCGAATGCCTGTGACGTCAAAGCAGTGCCATGCGGAGAGAGGACAGAAGGGTGAAGCAGGGAGAATGGAGGAGGACAGCTACTCTAATGCACTTTGAAGGGTGAGAAGATAGAAGAGAATGAGTGATTCACGCAACTGCCTGAACCCAGGTTCGACTGATGGCAGCCTGATGGTGATGGTTGTGATGGCAATGTGAGATCCAAGTCATGGCAGCATGAGCAGACAACAGGAGACGATGGAAAAAGAGACAAAGAATAATGGACACAAAGCATTGTATGACTGTGTACAATGACTCACTGTTTTCTCTGGCTAAAAACAACCCCAAAATACAACACCCTAAAAGCGGTTTACATTTAATCCAATACATAATCCAGTTTATTTGGTTCATTTCTAAAACATTATTAAAACAAAAGCATAAAAATATTTAATTACACATCATTTATACCCGCGTACATCTGCAGCTAGAGTTCAAGATATGTCTGTATTGTCTAACATGAAAAAGAAAAAAGACTTGTCAGTCGATGGCTGGGTTTTGAATCAACAGACAGAGTTTCTACTGAAATTAATGTAAATATTCATATAAAAGAAAACATCAACTGTTTTAGTGTGGGATGAATTCGGCATGCAGGTCATTGTTTACATTCAGGGCTTTCCCAGAAATGTAAAAAATTGACTGTATTTGTATACTGTATACTACAGTACAGTCTACTGCTTCCTAGTTCGATATTAATTCACCTTCCCCCACTTGTTCGCTTACTTTGTGTTTTACAACAAACATTCAAAATAGAGTCTGGAATGTGTAAAAAGCTCAGAGATACATGACCTTCAATCTGACAGTAACAGTTTGCAAAACTCCAGCGTTGTCTTGCATGTGTTCGTGTATTTTGACCCTGAACACTACATCCCAGCACAGATTAATATTCGGAGGGAGTGCCGGAGCAGCCGAAGTGCTCTTTACTAAGGGAGCATTATCATTTAGATAGGAGGAAAATTCAGAAATGTTATTCCTCATGACTGGTTTAATCATTCATTTTTGCAGGATTAGCCTCGGCCACTAAGACAGTACACAGTCCAGTTGAGGAGTTGAGGAGCAGCAGCCTGGCTAGAACAATGCAATGCAAGTGGCCCTAAATTAGACACTGTTCAACATGTACCTGCCTGGCCAAATCACACAATATATTTTGTTGAAAGGCCTTCCGCTTTGACATTTGTCCGGCCATTGTTTCAACAGTCTTCGCTATCACTAGATTTTCATGCAGAAATGGCGTTTCTTGCTAAGATCTTGTGTTGATGATAAGAGAGTCGACTGCTCCATGTGGTGGCTAACTTAAATGTCATGCTGGAATATTCCTGTCCAATCAGGGAAGAAATTATTTAAAATAAGTGGTCATTCAGTTCATTCAGCTAACTAGACCTGGGCATTTTAACCGACCCCATATCATCCCCTCAGAGGATTGTACAGTGGCAAGTATACATGACGGGTTCATCACGTCGTTCGTTAGTCCTAATCATGTAAGGTCTCGTGACACTGTAGGTTTTCACAATACTCTTATATTCACTATTAAAGAGTACCGGTATTGGTCACTCTAACAGCATAACCCGTGCATATGTAATATGTTTAGGTAATAACATAAATGACCATAAAAAGCTCAAAACTGGGTGATTTTATCCGGTAGATTACTAGCAGTGTGATAAACTACGGTAGTTAGCGGATTAGCAGTCGTTTTTACCCGGTAAGTGAAGTCAGCGCATTGGGCGGGGTTGGCGTCACACTTTCAAAATGGCTAAGGACTGATGGTGCCGGAAGGAACCTCTCATGCTGAGCGTTTTAAAGAGCTACCGTGGATTCCAAATTATTATGCAAATGAGTTTGCTTTATCTGAAAAATGTTTTTGCTGACTGTTACCCAATTTAATTTTTTTCTTCTATTGCAAATACGTATTCACGATATTATTTGGCAGTTTTGTACCATATTTTCCAAAAAAAAAAAAAATCTTATTTATTAGAATTTGAGTGTTCCATATTATTACGCAAGACAAACCAAAAATAAAGAAAACGATATCACGCAAACACCGATGTAATTTTATTATTACAATAACAAGTGTCACATTATCAATATTCTCAAAAATTAATATAGTTATTTTAAGGATATTTAATTGGAAAAGGACACTTTATACCAAAATGTAACAGTCTTTAAAAACTAAAACTGGAGTCAACAGAAGAAGTAAATTTTTGTATAAATTTAGAGTCATATTGCTTTCCACAGACTGTGTTTAAAGAAATCTGTTTACTGTTGACACACGAATCCTTCAAGACTCCCTGAAAAAGTTTTCCATGGCCTGGAGACCAGTCTGGAGAACTTTGAGGCCACGTTGTGAGGCTTCAGTGGACTTCTGAAAATATGAAGATAAACTTTGACAAGGTTCTTTTCACAGATGAGATGCGAGCTACCTTGGACGGACCTGATGGGTGGGACAGAGGTTGGGTGCTCCATGGACGTGCAACTCCAACACATCTAAGAAGGCAGCGAGAAAGTGCAGGAGTGATGATCTGGGCTGCCATCATTGCAGATGGAGTAGTTGGGCCTTTTAAGGTGGAAGGTGGTGTAAAAATTAACTCTGAAAACTACACCAAGTTCCCCGAGCAAAACCTTAATTCATGGTACAAGTCAAGACCGGCTAGTTTCTGCTTCGACAGATCTAAACACAATAGAGAACTTTTGCGCAATGCTAAAACACGAGGTATATGCTAGTGGCCAACAGTATTTCTCTAAAGACAGCTTCTGGAGAGTGATATTAAACACAAGCAGGAAAATTGACTCCAATCCCATCAAGAACCTTACACCCTCTGTTAATAAAGTCTTACAGAATACAGGTGGATATATCAACACGTGAAGTGAATTATTTATTAATTTTTTTTAATATGGTATAATATTTTGCTATAGTAATCATTAAAGACACTGTTAATGAAATACTTAATCTGGAACACTCACATTCTAATAAATAAGAACCAATTTTAGTGATATCAACCATAAACTTGATGCAGGCCAATAATGTGGTCTTTTTCACAACCACCGAAGGTCTTCCCTGTTTAGGAAACAAGAAGGTACTCACTGCATCAGTTATGGTTACAAGAACTGTTGCCATCTGAAACACTCACTGCAGTAATTATCCAATCCCGACTCCCATGTGTTTGCTTTTTTTAAATCCAAATGGCCTTTATTTTGGCCGGGCAGTGTATTTTAATGCTTTGTCATGTTCGAGAGCTTAATCGAATCCCTGTGACATGTAGTGAGATAAATGCTGGTCTGACTCCCTCCAAACTGACTGAATATCATTATATTAGTGAAACCAACCAAAAGGAAATGAAAAACATCTGTCAACAAAATGAATTTAGAAGGCAGAGGGAAAATGAAGAACAATTACCAAGGCATGAAGCTTCTCTTCCAAATCCTGGTTGGCTCTCTGTGAGGTGGTGTAGCTGTTCTGTAGTCTGTGGGAGAGACAGAGAAATAACACTGCAGGAAGAGGAACGCTCACTTTTGCATCAGATCATGTTGTACTTTTTTTTTTAGAGATGACAGATCAGACATTAATATACAACAGTGCCATTAGATCACTTCCTGCCTAACATTGCGTAAGTCCTTCTCGTCTTGCCAAACTGATCTGACCTGCCAAGGCTGTGATTCATCAGAAAATGTGATTCATCATTCCAGGCCACCTTCTTCTGTAGTTCCATCGTCCAGTTCTGATGCCCAAATGCCCAAAAGAAGCACAACTGAACAATATAGCTACTCTGGCTGGTCTGCACCGAGGCAGCAAAATGCGATGCACTGTATTCTGACAGAAGGGTGAAGCAGGAAATACGGCATTGACCGCTCTTCTGTGTGTTCAGACCAGACAAGTTAGCCTAGCCTTCACTCCCCACATGCACCCGTGAGCCTGGGCGTGCATGACCCTGCAGCTAGTTCACCTGTTGCCCTTTTTAGACCATTTTTAGTAGGTACTATCCACTGCATACCAGGAACACACCACAAATCCTAATGTATTGGAGATAATTCAACCCAGTCATTTAACCATCACAATTTGTCCCGTGAGTAGCTCAGACCCTTACGCTTCTTACACAGCTACAAGATACGACTGTTACTGTCCAAGATACCACACTCCTTGACAAATAATGATGACGTTAACATGTTTAAGGAAAACGGTTGTGGGATTTGTAGGAAAACTGGTGGACGACACGATTCAGAAGACCACCATCAGAATGTTTCCTAATCAGAAGCCACAGGTGGATAACTCCGTTTGCGATGCACTGAGGTCCCGTTCCGCTGCGTATAACACGGGGCTCGCCAGGAGAAACATGAACGAGTACAAGTACAGCGTGCGCAGAGTGGTGAAGGAGACGAAGCAGCGCTACGCACAGAAACTAGAGTCACAATTCCAACAGAATGGCTCTAGGAGTCTGTGGCAGGGACTGTGAACTATGACGGACTACAAAGCACCATCTTCCAGATCGGTGGATGGAGACGCTTCTCTGGCAGACGAGCTAAACACCTCCTATGCTCGCTTCGAGGCTGCCGCTCACGGCATCACTGAGATCTTCAACCTCTCCCTAGATCAGTCTTTATTCCTATCGTGCTTCAAACAGTCCATCATTGTTCCGGTCCCGAAGAAACCAGAGCCCGTCTGAACAACTACCGCCAAGTGGCCATCACCTCGGTAGTGATGAAGTGCTTTGAAAGGCTTGTCAGAGACTTCATCACATCTTCCCTACCGGCCATCCTGGACCCACTACAGTTTGCGTACCGTCCCAACCAATCTACCGAGGACGCCATCACACACCTCCATCATTCAGCCCTGAGTCATCTGGACAGCGGAAAGGGGAATTATGTGAAGATGTTGTTTGTGGACTACAGTTCAGCGTTTAACACCATAATCCCCTCCATACTCACCCTGGAACTCCAACCTCCTGACAGACAGACCACAGGCGGTACAGTCGGGCAACCATGTCTCACCCTCACTCACCCTCAGCACTGGAGCCCCCCAGGGCTGTGTTCTGAGCCCCCTGCTGTATTCGTTATACACCTATGACGGTGAGGCCACTTCCAGCTCCACCAACATCAAGTTTACGGATGACACTGTGGTGTGGGCCTGGTCTCTAACGACGACAAGACGGCCAACCTGGAATTATGGTGCCAGGGCAACAACCTCCTCCTGAACTTCAGCAAGACTAAGGAGCTGATAATGGACTTCAGAGCGTACCATCTGCATTGAGCCTCCTGACCTGTTCTGAATCAGAACGCTGGTACAGTCGTACAGGACAGTCGTAACAAGCATTTCACTACATATTGTACGGTGTATGGTTTTGTACGTGACAAATAAAATTTAAATTGAAATTTATTGAAGTGGCATTGAACTGAGATAATCAATGTTATTCCGTTCACATGCTAGCGGTTTTATTTTTATGGCTGATTGGTGCACTCAGCAATGCATTTCAGGAAACAATACGATAGCAGCTCATCAGTTTCTCATCTTAACATTCAGAATGATGCAGACTGGCAGAATACTACGTCCTTAATAAGATGCCAAGACAGGTATGGCCAGTGCTTAGACACAAAGAATAAAGATGAGCAAAATACCTAAACAGCCCTCAGGAACACACGCTGAATGTATCTATATATTGTTTAATCTTGGGACATTGCAGACAGGTCTGATAATTGCACAAATATCTGAAAAAGACTTGAAACGGAGGGGACTGTGCGTTTTCATCTCCATGACCCATTACTTCTTGCCTATACTGTATATCCAGAGGATACGCAGTGTTCTGAGATTGTGTTCCAACAGATGTGTGGCAAAAAATGGCTAGGACAAGGTATAGGATAGGTGCTATTTTTTAATGGAAGTACATATAAATACATTGGGATACGAAATGAGTTCAGGCATCTAATCCATCAAACATATACGTGATATACCATTAATACATTTTTGAAATTAGCCATATTAGCTACCGATATAAAAATGAGTAAATTGCGAATCAGAAAGATTTATTTTTACTTATATTCTGCTTAATTAGGCACTCTAAACTCTAAATACTATCCAACAAAAAGGTAAGTACTGTGTGTCCTGGAAACAGAAGAACCAATGGGCTCTTGAGACTCTGCATACCATATATATCTCAGAAAACAAAGTAAGCCTATAGTAAAATAACACAAGCATTCAAACTCTTAAATTCCCACTGGTTTCTCAGATTTATTGCTAATATTTTTATTAGTGCAACTGACGCACAGATGCTTTTATAATCAGAATACTTTATTGATCCTGGAGGAAATTGCGTAGTAATTGTGCGGTTTAATATAAACTAGCAAAGTGGGTATTAAGTGGGAAATTATTAATTTTGAATTATTGGTACCATTTTGTACCTGATATTCAAAGTTTTCTGACATATGTGGCTAGCTTTGGAGCAATTACCCAAAACCTGGCAGGAATTTTCAGCCTTTTAAGCAACTCTGGAGAAAATCGTATTTAAAGTCCAAGAAAGTATTTAACAAATTCTGACCCACATTGCTGTAATGGGTCACATTACACATGACTCGAGTCAGAAATGATCCAAAATAACCACTGTATAGCCAATATAATTTTCATAACCACGTTTTGTTACATTCTTGTCAAATTTTCAGAGATGGTCCAGGATGCAGAGTTTAGGGTTTCATTTGCAAAATCAATACGTTATTCTTGATTCATCAGAAAAATAGGTGGTGCTATTGTGAAAAGGATTTAAATATATATTGAGAGGTTGCTCAGAAGGTTTAATGTCAGTCAGTAGAAATGAGAAGGATGAGAATTTGTGGCATTAATACATGAACGCACTTATGGCTGGGCCTCCAGTTATCGATCTGATTGATCTGTTGACGCATTACACGGAGTATTAACATGGTCTGCTCATTATGCACAAGGTATTATATATCTAATATTCAAGTCTGTGCACATTCTCTGTTCATGGAATGGGGGTCCATATTTTATAACTCCTTTCCAATCCACAAAGTCTTCGCCTTGCAGCTTCTGAATACATCACTTCATATTAATAAACATGCTGAGGCATTTTTACTTCAACATTAATAAGGACTTGTCAATATCTTAATAAGTGCTTACACAGACTACTGGGATTGACGGAGTCTATTTCATAGTTAATAGAGTTAGCTTATACACCCCCCCCAACCCCCCCGCCCCCTTCGTTTCGCTCTCTCCTCTCTGATCAATAACAATTTAACCCTAGGGGTGTCTCATGTTGTAACAAGTGAACTTCATAATTCCCAATTCAATTTATAAAATTAACAATTACAAATTCATTTTCAGGAGCCCCATTGATTGCCGATCAATAACTCCTCCTACGAAATATAACTCGGGCTTCACTGACGCATGCAATAAGTGTAATAATTCACTTTATACAGAGAAATTAAACACAGCAATCCTAACTGCAGGCAATTCCTATTTTCAGGTAGAACAATTCCACTGTAATCTCTAATACAAGAGCGAATATAGGCATGCTCACACACACCGATACACATTCATTACCCGATTGTTATTCAATTAGACTATTACACAAAAAGCATCCAGGGCTTGGAGCAGTGGAGCAGAAGCTGCAATGCACTCTCGGATGGGATGGGAGGAATGCTGATTGAATTCGGTTGCCACTGAGAAACCTATGTGACAGGTACGCAACCTGATTAGAAATAAAGACCGGTTTGATTGAAACAGATTCAGACACTCACTTAATCAGGGACGCAGGCTCTCAAAAGACAAGCGGCATTAAATGAGAGCAAATTAAACCAGGACATCGGGATGCACAATACAGCTTTTACTTAACATTTCAGAAAGCTGAGCAATGGAATGGAAGAAAATAGGTAAGATTAATAAGATTAGTACGATTAAATTAATTAGTAAGATTAAAATAAATTACAACGATCTGCAAATACTCTCAGCAAAACCAAAAAACACACCCTAGCTAATCCTATTATATACTTAACCTTGGGGGGGGGGGGATGATTCAGCAAAACCGTGATAGAACATTTTTCCAGGTTGGATTACAATTCATGTTTTATGACTATTTTTCAAGTTACTAGTAACAGAACAACCAAATGTTCCTTAAAAAGGAAACACAACCAGAATTCAGCATGAGCAGTGTGGCTTTTGGTCATGGAAGAGTGGACGAGCTCTTTATTTTTGCTGAGTTGCTAAGGGGCTCATGGGAGTTTGACCGTCCAGTCTATATGTATTTTGTGGACTCGGAGAAGGTCTACACCCTTTCTATGGGGAGTGCTGTTGCTAGCTAGCCGTACCTGTATAATCAAACCGATCACAAGACAGTGCCAAGTTTCATCCAAGTTTCCGGTTCTATATACAACCAATCAGCTCCTTGCTTAATTTATTATTGTCACAAGAAGAATAATAAAAGTTTTGAATTTGGTGAGATTTGCTTATTTGAATGATAGTCATATTAATGTCAGTCCTTCAATCAAATCAATATAATAACAGATTAAAAAAAAAAAAACTATATATATATATATATATACATAAACAAAGATATAATTTCTTTAATA
>JBCNYG010000025.1:10321699-10332815 GCA_039654305.1 Porochilus rendahli
CAGCCTCCCCGCGACCCTAATTAGGAATAAGCGGTTCAGAAAATGAATGAATGAATGAATGAATATATATATATATATATATGAAAAAGACCTTTCTACAAAATAAAAACATGAAAGAAAGCAAGTCAAGGAGTCTCATTTATACATTTTCTTTGTACTCGCGTTTTGATTAGTACGTTGATTAGTCCGTGTTGATCAGTACGTTTAAGGGAGGTTGGCGCATGAGTGAAAGGAGTGATTTTTTTGTTTTGCTTATGGCTATACAGAGACACGATTCCTAGTTGAGGTTCACGTTTAGTCAGCTTATGCATACATCTACACACACTAAGCGGACACGGACCGTGTTGTGTAAATGAACTTATGAACGATTTATGAATAAATGCAGCCACTTGATAAATCAGGTCCCGATGTTCCACTACATTTACATGTTTTCTCTTCTGTGGTAACCCATCCTGCTTTCCATTCTCTCACCATAAATGTAAAGAGCACTAGCCATTACTTCCTGTAAGCAGGGCCTTGCGCCTTTATACTCGTGTGTTTTAGTGTGTGTGTGTGTAAGAGAGAGAGAGAGAGAGAGAGAGAGAACTTGTGTTTACTTTTAAAATAATGCACTTTTTTTCTGAGAAATTGACTCGGTCACCTTACTATTTAACAGAATGATCTGGATGTCATGTTTAGCACTTGAAAAATGGCAGCAGCTTCATTCTCTAACAGACACTGCTGTAGTGACGGTCACAATTCAACCACAAAGCAGCAGGTCTGACAGAAATGAGTACACGTTTTAAATTCACTAGCACGGGCTTATTTTAAAGTAGCAAGCTCACGGCTGTTTACCGGTACGCAGCCAATAGAAAATGAGAAGTAAACCTGTTTAGCATGTCTGTTTTGGTGATGCTAATTGGCTAGTTACTGCAGCATTAATTGTGCCCACAAACCTGAACTGCTCAGCTCAATAAACCTCGATAAAGATAACTCTCGTTTACGAACTTAAAGAAACCCGCCCCATATCAGTTTTTATAACCACGATATGACGGTAAAACACTTCCAATGAAAACTGCTACACTGATTTTAATAGAATTCTGGGAACTTTTGGTTTTTTAGGTACATTATACCTCTCTAAAACCTTAAACCAGAGATGCACCAAGAGTGCAAGCCCCCTCCTCCAGCCACATATCATGGATAATGGTGACAAGTGCATTGATTAACCAAAAAAAATTAGCCTTGCCATGGTCATAATTTACTTTTATGCACCAAAGGCAAGTGAAGAGTCTTGGAATTGTCAAAAATGTATGTTGTGTGTCTTCTCATTTCTTCAGATGCTTATGGCCTGCAACACCCAATAATATTAAACTTGATCAATGCCTTCAAACAAGGGGAGGTTTGGCAAAAGAGTGATACCCATTGGTTCTCAAATGAGGATCTTAGAAGGACATACACACGATATTGTGTGGGAAAAAATACGATGTCCTCCTAAGAGGTCAGTGGTGTCTCAAGAGGATACAGTATGACACGGGTACCTATGCAAAAAAGCACACTAAATAAAAATGATGATTTTTATTTCTATGAATCATGACGGACACAGGCCAGCTCCCAGCGCGGTCAGGTGCAGGGTCTAAGAGGGGTATTACGACATGTCTTAAAACTCTTCAGAGACTTAATACTTTGTGAAAAGATAATGAAAAGAAAAGGACAACGAGACTCTATTATTATAGAATTATTATATTATAGATTATAGTTTATAATTACATATTTTAACCAGGACAGAGATAGTAAGGTGATGTCTGTGCTTTCAGCTACATGCTACTCGACACACGTGAAAATCAGTGAACACTAATTCAAAATTTCAGTTAAAACTAAAGAAAAAAAAAAAAAAAACAGACTAAAGTGTTATGTAAACAGTTTACATTTACAAATTTTATCTGAGACGGAGACGGTTCGGGTCAACTGTGTGGTTGATGTCCGTAAATGAGCACAAAAATACCATTCAAAGTCCTTCACAGCTACATAACAGGAAGGAAATCACGTACAATCATTTCTACCGAAACAAAACAATTCCAGCACAGAGTGGCTAAATGAGATCAATGAAATCAGCTACTAGAGAAAGCGCAATTTCAAGATATTTATACTTTCTGTCCTTATTAAAGCTGAGCTACAGCTTACACAAGTGTGAGTCATCACTGCTCCAAGAACGCCAAATAAACCAGCCAAGGAAGAGCAAAACTAAACTTCACTTCACACAACGACAACCATACATGACGCTGTATCGTAAACCATCATAATTTGTACGAGTGCATACATTTCCCAGTAGCTGTTAATAATAATTAATGTCCTGGTGTCATTTTGAAATAATTCATAGCTGTGAGTGTTTGTGTGTTTCCTTCCTGGTGGCAGGGTCTAACGATCAGTACTAATTGTTTCTCTATTGCTTTAAAAGTACATGAAACCTTGCAGTTGGCCAATAATGTTGATGACCAGGATTTGGGCCCGTTGCTGTCTTTCAATGGTGCTGGTTCTGATGACTCCATATAGGGGTCAACCATCCAGATGAAATAGCGGGCACCCGAGATACGGCCCTGCGTAACCACGAGGTGCAATAATGAAGCTCGGCAGAAATAACACACACCAGTTCATGTAGGGCTGAAGCTAGAGTTCATTCAATAACATTTGCAAATGACTGGTGGAGAAAAAAAGACCCCCCCATTCACTGACCTTTCGCGTGTTAGCGGTACCCGGACACCTGCATGATCTATCAAACTTGAAGACGAAGTTGAACTTTTAATTATGTAACTAGATTCCGGCGTTAGACCTTTTGGAAAGTTCCTGTCTATGTATATATAATGACAATCGTGCCATCGCTTTACTTTATTAAAACTTCCGTTAGTCTGGTACTAATAACGCTAATAACGACATGAACACTATATAGCTTAATCGAAAGGTAATAACTCACTAGGACCGAGCACGCACTCGTGGACTGCAAACACACAAACACACACAATTTCTTGCAGAATAAAAATCAGTGTGTCACAGTACCTTCCCCCGTAACTCACGCGAAGGGTAGAGGAAAAAGTGAATGTATAAAAAGGTCTGAAGAAAAATAAAATAAAGGGTGAACACTGTTGACCATGAGCCTGTGTTCCTGTTTTCTCCTCAGGCCTGATGAGGTAATGTCTGAGCAGGGCTGAGGGGTATCTAAAACAGAGCATGAGGGAATTCCTTTGTTTATTTTAACTGCATTCGCTTCTTCTTCTCTTAATATCCCGTGTACGGAAAATCGAAAGCCCCTGGTATGTATCACGTATCCACTTTGGGTATGTGGTATAAGGTGGGCCCGGTGTGAAAAGGAAGTGAACGCATTCCAAGTTACAGTACCTGGAGAAAAGCAGCCAACACATTCCTTTACACCATCAGCTCTATTTATCAAACAAATCTTATGCTACCTGCTATATTCGTTCATTTTAATTTGTACTAATTGGCAGAGGCGTTTGCATTTCTCCAGCAAATAGCCGTGAGCCCCAAAGTATGACACTGAGCACAAGCAGCGGATACTACAGCAGTGTATCTTCTTGTATGAACAACTAAAAGCTGTGTGTGAACAGAATTTAAATCGACTCAGGATGGCTGAGCTTCTACCATGACAAAGACAAGGTACAAAAAAAACAAACAAAAAAAACAAAACGCACTTTTGTCTGGTACATCAGTGGCTAAGCCTCCCAAATCGTTTAGTTCTTTCCCCCCAGCAGTAAGCATCTAGGACAATCAATGAAGCTGCCATTGTCATGGAGTACAGACCCTTGTTATACATCACGTGGGAGAATCTGCATCACCTCGCACGTGCAGTTTAGTTTAGTTTAGAAAACAATGATGCTTATTGACTTGCTACAAATTTTTTTTACCAGGTTATGTAGTAATTAAACAATTCCATTAAATTTGTATTATACATACAGAAAAGGAATTACATAACGCAGTGAGGAAAAAAAAAGAAAAGAATAAGAAGAAAAGAAGAAAAATTAATAATAAATAAATATTTGGCTAATTCTGAATAATTTAAAACAGCCAAAACACGTCTCCAGCAGCTTCGCACAGATGGTCTCATTAGGCACTTCTAAGGAAAGCCCTCCTCAGTCAACGAAAAACCACCCGTAATCACACTTAAGCATTAACGCATTTAAAGAGCACCAAGACGGCAAAGTAAAAAATTGGTTGAGATACACCCTGACTGATTTCTGCACAGAGAAAATCTGTCACTCCTGCTGACTGATACCTGCCTGACTCTTTCCCATTGTTTACCAGCATGTCTCTCCAGTCTTCACCTTGCCGCCCCACAGGGATCTCAGATTACAGATCGCATGATGGTTAACATGATTCATATAAGGTCTACAGAAAGCAACCCAGAGATGATTACATAACAGATTGCCATCCGACATGACAAGGAAAAAAAGAAAAAAAAGAAAAAAGAAAAAAGAAAAAAAGGCATGACTGTTTAACGAATTAATTTTTCACAGAAACAGCACGAACAATAGCAGTGATAAAAATTATAATAATCATAAGCACTTACTTGATTTTGTCGGCGTCTGATAATGCTTCCTGCAAAGTGAATACACAAACGTTAATGTAAAGATCATGAAGCATATGAAAACAAATAAATTAAAAATAAATAAATAAAATTCACCACCAAGTAGTACAGCGATTAATTATTGCTGCATTCTGAAGTATTTTCTCTCGCCAGTAATTAAAAGATATGATTCAAAGTTTCAGGATAACTAAGTATGAAGAACAGCTTGCACAGGACAGAAGTTATTATTCATTAACACAAAACAGATTTTGAGATTGCAGACAGAACAATTTACTGACTTTAAGTTTCGAACTAAAATTAAGAAGTGCACTCGTGATGCAGAAATACGAAGGGTTAATTGGCATAGGAAGTTAATATGCTTGTTTTTGAAAGCTCTGAAATCACTGTCAGCTGTGCACTTTGTCTTCTGCCAATTAAAATGAGAACCTTTTTCTAAAGCTTTACTTAATTGAAAAGAATAAAAAGAAATGGAGCAGAAATCTTGTCATTTCTATATAATAATTCCATGCATAAGGTGTGTACCACGTAGAAAATCATGCATTTAAAACATGAAACCATGTGTACATACATCAACTATAAGCTGGGATAATTTTCAAAAAGCAATAAAAAAAACTAAATTTGTGATGTGACGTTTTGTAAGCCTTTCTTCAACTGACAAAAGAACAAAGTAAAAATTGTTAATATTTTTACTGTCCAAAACTATACCAAACCATGTAACCGAAATTCCGTTACACATGGCCGATGCCACATCACTGGGTCTGAGCTAATCAAGTCTAAAGACAGAGAAACCATGTCCCTGGCCAGACGAGTCCACGTTTCCGCTTGTTATTAGGAAAACAACGGATATTGATTTCTGTGTATCAAAGATGAAAAAGACCAGCCAGACTATCAGGGAAGGGTTCAAAAGCCTGAATCTGTGATGCTATGGGGATGCATTAGCACCTGTAACATGAGATAGACACGTTACCTTCAAAGAAACATTTCTTTCAGGGAAGGCCATCCTTATTTTAGGAGGGCAACGCCATGCCTCATTCTGAACGTGTTACAACAGCATGGCTTTCTAGACACAGAGTGCATGTGTTTGACTGACCTGCTGCCAGACCAGACTGTCTCCTATTGAAAATGCACGGCACATCATGAACAAAAGAGGAGATCAGACGGTTTAAAATCTGACGTCTTGTATCAAGGAACAATAGACAAAAATCCCAAATACAAAACTGTAATAATTTGTATCTACAGTTCCCAAACAAAGTTAAAAGAATTTAAAGGGAAACGAGATGTTATACAATGGTAAACATGCCTCTGTCTTTTGTTGTGTGATGCAGGCATAAAATTCTAACCATGTTTATATTTACAAAATACGATTAAGTCGGTCAGTAAAAATGCTAAAAAATATTTTCTTTGTTCTTTTGTCATAAATAATATGTGTTTTCTAAAATATTTCTTAAAATATTATATTAGCAAAAGACACAATCTTTTTAAACTGACCTGTAACTCAAGTTTATAAATGTAACTGTGCACCTTTTGTTTTTTGTTTATGCACATCACCATAAAATACATTAAACTGATTTAGTGTCACTGTTTAAACAGTCATAAACAAAAAAGTATTTTAAAAAATTAAATGAAAGGCTTTATACTCTCGTGTTATACTGAAAATATGTATCTTCATTATCAGGTGGTTTTTAATTACATATACGAAGCTGCAATCTGCTACAATGCGCTTGCGTTAGTCTTTTTGAAACGGCTGCCATATATATATATTTATATATTTGTTTTATAGTTTGTTGTTATACACTCTGTTTAGAGACTGAAATCGCAACACTAGGATGGAGAAGTGTCAGTTCTGATACCAGCACAAATAACAATACAGGTACTAAACTAACAAATCAAATCAGTGAACTTCTGAATAAAATACGGCTGGGTACACCTACGCATAAAACAACTACACATTACAGTCACATCCTGAGTTGATCAAAGGTTTTATTGAACCTGGTTTTATGCTTCGATATATCTGACTTTTAAAAAGAGCACGGTATTATCTCTAGCTCAACAAAGCTTTTATGGTTATATAGGAGATCTATACACAGCATTTTCTCTCTGAATTTCTAAGCAACATATATGAAGAATTGGGGTAAGGTCTGACAAACAATGACATCACAGTACAGAGAATAAAGAACATTTGGTATGCATACCTTAATTTGAGATAAAACCAACAAAGCAGTTTGTGATACTGGTATGTTTTTACTTCCCATATAAATCGCAGACATTCCAGCCTTTGGCGGTCCTGATTTATTCCCAGTGTCCTTCGGCCGAGTTCGTGGCTCCGGCTGGGACGAATGGTGGGATGGGGGCTGCTGCTGAGCACCCTGTCGATTCTTACCATCCCACACTGTCTGACGGCTATCCCTGGAATCTTCATTCCATCCACAGTCTAAACTTTTGGATCCATGTTGTGGGCCTTCTGTTTTGGGGTCCGTACCCCGTCCATGTAAATTGAAAGGCTTTTGTTCGGTGTTGTCCTTCTTCAGAGAAACGTGCCTTCTTTGGGAACTGCCTTTCTTCTCGTCCTTTGCTTCGCTGTCCTGTGGGGTGGCAGATTCACCCCATGCTCTGTTCCTCTCCTGCTTCTTCCCTTCATGCTCCTTGGGGGTTTGCGTAGAAGGACTCAGCTGGGCCTGGATTCCTTTAGAGGTTTCCTGCTTTTTATAACCCAGCAAATTTAAGCTAGCAGGGCTCATAACTCTGTATGTAATCTCATCCAAGAACTGTGAGAACTTGAGCTTTTCCTCTAGAAGCTGTAGCTTCCATTCAGGAAGAACTGAATTTGGTGAAGGAAAGGCTGGGGAGGAAACATGTCCTGAGGAAGACACCCTCTTGGGTTTTCTCCTATGGCTGTGGCTCCATCCCAGCATCTCCGCTGATTTGGACTTGCGCAGGCTGTCCATAGGATGTACTCTCAAGTGCTTGGTCTGCTTGAGGATACCCTTGGTCGGAGGGGGTTGAGTTGGAAAAATAGTCTTGGAAAAATGCCGTTCCCTTCTGGGAAGCAACATTCCTGCCTCTTTAAACGCTAACGATCGCTCGCCAATTCTTCTGGAGCGGCCTGGGGAGACGCATCGTACGCTCTTCCGGGACTCTTGCCAGGTGGCGTCATCCTCTTCAACAGACATCGAAAGCAGGTCCTCACTACGGCTAATAAATCGGTTCATGCCCTTTTCTGGTTTAGGAAGGGTCGCTCCAACGGCCCCATGACTGAATATCCGTGGAGGCGGAAGGACAAGGAGCTCTAAGCTAGAGAGACTGGAAACTTCCAGTTCGCTGTCGGACCAAGATGACGAGAAAACATCTGGGCCATCAAGACTGCGGGAGCATTTTGGGTGAGGACTAGCGTAGCGCGTGCGCTGCAAAATGGAAGAATAATCTTGGAGACAAATTACCTGACTGGGGGCATGCTGGGCAGAAGCTGGAGAGTCACAGGCTGTTGGGCTCTCACCGAGGTCCTCCCGGAATATGGGTTGGTTGTGGCGAGTTTCACGGTGCTGCGGAGGTGCCTTGCGGTACGGCTTACGGGCGGGAGCTGCACTCGTCATTCTTGGGTCTTAGTTAAAATCCACACGGCGACCCTTAATCCTGACAAAAGGTAGACATAAAGGGATTACAAGAGCACCGACCTAGGTCCTGCTTCATGAAAAAACATTGCTCCATTCATGGGTCTGTCCCCAGTCTCTCCCAGCGCACTATCTCCATCTCCCCAAGCGGCTAACATAAAAAGAGCTGCTTAAATCAATAGGCTTTGATGAATGCAGCAGCATTGGGCAGTGAGAAAAAACTGCCGGAAGCAGACCATCAGAACTGAGGAGGATAGGGAGGGGCCTGCAGCTTCAAATCATCATTAAAGATTTGCTGATGTTGGTGCAGAGTATTTTTCAATCAGATTAAGTATGTGAGAATGTATTGTAAAGTGAGAGATGAATGGGGGAGAAGACGACAGTGGATTTGACCTTAAACTAGTGACTGATTACGAGCTGAATGTATTTCGAACAGATAAACCTTTCCATGTTGTCTGACTATACCACGGTTTTCGAATGATCGCTCATTGGCACTAGAGGGCTAACCCTCTTACCAGGGGGCAACCTTCCTGATCCAGGTTAATAAAACCATCTTAAACCCTAACCTAAACCCGCTATATAAACATCGCTTATATACCCAACAATACGTCAGTGCATGTGACATGCAATTCTAAATCTTAGACGAAAAAAAAAAACAAACAGAGTACAAAACAAATAGGAAAGCCACCCAGAGGCAGGTCGCACAGGTCTCCCTTCTGCTTTCTGGGTCAGATCTTTCTTTAAAACAGCAGCTACTTTGTGGGAGCAATGAAGCCCACCTTTACTGATAAAACAGGCCCAAAAGTCTGGTGTGTCACCGCTTTCCACCAATGTTTAATCACCGATATTCTCTTTGCTACTAACAGAGCAGCTTCATGTCATAGCTACACTGCATGCATACATTCATGAAGGCTACAAGACACACATTTAAATATCTTGTGCTAAAGTAACGACCTCAAAATGCCAAAAGGACGTTTGAGAACAAACACACATACGGTGGGTCCCAAAAATCTGTGACCGTACTGAACCTGAAATCGTTTTCTGTTGTTGTATTTATAGCAAGAAATTAAAAAAGGTTTAAAAGAAACAATTAATCCGATGACAATGAAGCGCTCACTCAAATATTCTTTATTCGGTGTCATTAGTTGGCTACTTTAAATTTAAACAAATCATAGACATTTGTGGCTGTTTGAGGGGTTTTTTTTGTTTGTTTGTTTGTTTTTTTAAATGCTTAGACATTCCTTGCTATTCTTCTCTCCCCTGCTTGACCTTCCCATGGTTGGCATCTTTCAAAATGAGGGGTCAGGGTGAAAATATTTATTATAAAGGGCAATTAAGGAAGAATGAAACGATAACATGGAGTGTTAAAAAGCAGCTATGCGTGTATCTATCTGAGGTAACAATTCTGTTGGTCTCAACTACGTTTTTAGTTTCCTCCTTTACTAGCACATGCAGGGTAATAGTGTGAGGGAAAGGTTTACTTTTTTTTATTGCTGCTCGATTGACAGTCCGACGACACACGTGCGCGCGCTGACATAAGTAAAATCACCAGCAACGCATTTGCGCAGCTGGTAAATGTCTGGTATATTACTGTGACCTTGATAGAGTAGTTCGAATAGACGGGGAGTGCTCTTCCACAACAGTGACCTATTCTTTGCGATATGACGTAAATCTTCTGCGAGTTGTTTTATTTATTTATTTATTTATTTATAGACTCTTGCTTTATTCGACTCCAGCTGAAGGAACCTTAAAAATGACCCATTTATTTAAAAAATTACGAGAGTTAACCCATTTTAAAGTACGAGGGCAGAGAAGCTTAGCTTGCAATCCTTAATCCTGATGTTGTTCTAAAGCGCTGCTCTAGTGTGTGCTGCCTTGCTACGAGCAGCTCTCATTTGCAGTCAGAGACCATTCCTCGTCTCTAAGGATGATCCTTTCAGAGGCCAGGAAACAGCCTCTGCAGACTTGAGTCAGCTTCACTAAATATCATGTCTGTGATCGTGAATGAGCAGACAGTAAAAGCCTGCAGGGAGCATGTGGAAGCTAGTGTTAATACGTCCCCGCTGGCACTGAGGCCAAAAAAGACGAGCGAAAAAAAATATTCTACTGAGATACAAATGTTGGAATAGCAGTATTGAAAATGTTGGGCACGAGATAGAACCTGCTCTAGCAGCACAAACACTGAAGAGCTGTAAGAAAAAAAACAGCATTAAAACAACAGATCTAAGTGAGTCATGTATCTGTCCAGTACAAACAACCGCAACTGTAGTAAATAAATAAATAGACTGCGTGATGGGCAGATCATCTCTCCCTCATCACGGAGCTGCAGCATTTTGTACTGATGCCAAACACATCAACCTGTCATTACTGAAACGACTAAGGAGTTCATCAGACAGACGGATTAAGCCAATAAGGGCTATTCGTGGAGGTTGTTACTCCCAACATTCCACAGGCCAAGGGTGAAGAAACACGCCAATCATTTAACGGTACATCTCAACGAATTAACTTTAAGCATACCCAAAAAAACTGAGGAGGTATTTCTGAAGGGTCCTTATTCACATGGAGTCAGGTCCGGCTCATTCTGAAACACAAACAGTGTAAACATAACGCTTGTCAGGGACCTCAAAGACAAAGTTCTTAGACATGACTAAGGTGCAGTGGTTGAATTCGACTAAATGTGGTTTATTTTTCAACATAGTCTTAACTACAGTCTACACACTTCTTCCATCTGTGTTGCAGCACTTGGATTCCCCTTGGCTTGCGTCCTGATGGTCAGAAAGGTTTCTTAGTCAGCCTTCGAACGGCTCTGCCCACCCTTCTCACCACAACTTCTTCAAAGTGCAAACGTCTGGATGTATTTCACGATCCACGTTTCTACAGCATCAGTGATCCACTACCCAGAAATGTTGATTGTGAAAGGGATATTTCTATATAT
>JBCNYG010000025.1:10349042-10363906 GCA_039654305.1 Porochilus rendahli
CAATTCAAAATCGTTTTGTACCTGTAGTAAATATCTAATCTAAAAACATAAATATCTGTGGCTCGCAAAACTTTTTTTAATGAAGTGGATGCGGCTTGTATGTCTTTGTTTAATTATTTTTTAAAAATAGAGCGGATGCGGCTTATATGCAGGTGCGCTTTATAGTCCAGAAAATACGGTACTAATAAGTTAGTGATGTTTTCAAAAAATGTGGAGTTGATCATGCAAAAGAGTGAACTTTGTGCAGGACATGCCTTTAAAGGGATAAAGCACATACTAGATCTACATCAATAAAGCATGTCGACTTTATGGTTTTAGACTTTTTCTGTCAAATCTTTATTATGGAATGAGTAAGCCACAGGAAACTTTTATTAAGAGTGTGTGGAACTAACATAAAACATGACGACGCTTCCCGTATACAAACTCATTCCAGTGATTTTCAGATGAGGGTCAGATCAGCAAACTTACACAAAGCCAAGATGCAGATCTGAACAGTAGGATACACACTTCACACACTAACTGGATTTCCATGGAGTAAAAAATATTAATTAATTAGTTGATATCCAATAATAAATGAGGCCAATTACTGAACAAAAAAAGGAGGAATTGAAACCCCTCAAAAAAAATTAAATAAATAAATAAATAAATAAATAAATAAATAAATAAATAAATAAAAATGCAGGACACACGAGCCACAGAAAACCAGGTCCTCATTTTCAGCAGAGTACAGAAAACCACCCTGAACGCTGAACCCGGCTGGCACATAGAGTGAAATGGACCGAATCAAATTCTGCTCATTCTGCACAGAGAACCAGCCGGACCTCTATCTGTCTGCGTACAGCATCAAGCCTGCATCAAGCAATAAAAGATTTAAACCTGCTTCAGGTACATCAGTAGGAATAAAGGAAGAAATATCAAAGTCCAGACTTCATATTAGACAGAAGATAAAAGGGGAAAATGGCTAGAAAATTAGTTGCACATAATGACTAATCACAGCTCTCCCTCTCGCCAAATCATCCTGCTGCACAAATCTCCCAAAGAACTTTAAAAGCTGGAAATGACAGCTGAGTCTACGGTCGTCACGTGCGCCATCCATCACAGCACCAAGTGCATTAGCATAATAAACAAACACCACCATATTCTTAAATGTCAAGCCTTTTTTTTCCCTTTCTTTCTAATTAACACAGCTCCCTAATTGCAACCTGCGGGAGTGAGTAATAAAACGATGCTGTTACGCTGTGATGATTCCAGAAAGGAATGCAACAAAACAAAATGGCATGAAGTGTGAGACATTTAACTTTAATAAAAGAGCTTGGGGGGGTGGGGGGTAAGGGGGAGAGCAGCCTAAATAATTGGTCCGTGTGAAAACAAGACAGCGAAAACAATGAAACTGCTCTCATTTCAAGTACAGTAATACGTTACACACGTCGGTGTTTAACTCTTAAATACAGCCACATGACTTCTGACCAACTGTGTGTGTTTCTGTTCTCCTCTTTACGATTTTTAATTTGTCGCAGTAAATAATTACTATTATCAGCAGTGGCAATCCCGTACTGTCCATCATCCCATCAATTGATTTTTTTAGGTGCAGAAATAGCTAGAAGGCATACATAGGAAAAAAAAATCGGCCTAAGGACAACACCGACCTTGACGAGAACACGAACAAACAGCATGGTTATGTGGGCAAAACTAACAGGAAAGTTAGAATACTATGATCCGTTCCGTTTAGAATGTAGCACTGGCCTGCCAAAGTCTATTAGTAAACGTGCGTGTGAAGAGATAAATGAATCACGCTGCCAGTCCGAGCAGCAGCCAAGACAAGGAGATACCTGCATGGAGCGCTGAGGCATGTCGAGTCTGAGGACAGATGGAGGCTCCCGCCCAGGTGTGAAGCCGATCTTCCATCGCTCATTAACTCACAAGCGGATGAGCTTGTTCACTAAGACAGAGATGCAAAAAGACAAGCGCCTTCAGTCCAACCATGTCCTCCACTCATATCTTTCATCTCCGTTCCCCTTCTCCGAACAACACGAAGCAGGAATTTCATGGCTGACCGAGGTTGATTTATTCGAGACACACAGCTGATGTGACAACAGTTTGTTTTGGAACAAGCATGTGTTTTAGATACACTTAGATTAGCAGGCGAAAGGGGGTCCTCAGAGACAAACGTCCGTCATCTTCATCCATTTAGTCATGGCTCACGCTCTCGGCACTAACGGTGTGAATGACGCCCAAATAACATCACAAAATCTGGAAACTTCTTTTCGTGGGAATTCTTCTGCTTTAAGATCACTTAAATATACTGGAACACAGAATATCAGGGAAAACAAACAGCTGGGGCAGGGCTTTACTGCTAGCACGCAAATAACAAAAAAAATAAATAAATAAATAATAAAATAATGCTGTAATTTAAACAGGTGAAGTTAACAGGTGACTGTATTCATGATTTGGGTAAAAGGGTAGCATGCAAGAACGGCCTAGCCTCTGAACTGCAACGGAGTTCACCCAGTTTGTCAGACGCATAAGAAAATAAGTGACATTTTTTTAAAAACAATGTACTTTAAAGAAATATTGGAAGGGATTTGGATATTTTACCTACTATGGTGCATAATACTATTAAACACTGAGGGAATGGCTGTGTGAAATTGGCAAGGACACAAGCCTAAGCTGAATACCGGTGATCTCCGATCCCTCAGACGGCACTGCTTCAAACACCATCTTTTACTAACAGCTGACGTAACCTTCTGGAGTCATGATTATTTTGCTAAACCTTTGCCAAGCACTACAATATAATAATAATAACTCTACAAATTCCAGTAAAATCTTTACTGTGTAACATGAGGCTTTACGGTAAATGTGTCCAGAAAGGTCTGTCCTGGTATGGGGTTGTGTTAGACGACGTAGACGTCTGTGGGTGCCGCATTAATGCACTCACCCCGAGTACACAAAGAGTTTGAAGCAATATTTCTTCCATGCATATTTCAGCTAGACAATACGAAACCATATTCTGCACACATTACAGGACGTTATGACTACGGAAGAAGAGGGGGCAGGTGCTGGGCTGGCCTGTCTGCAGTCGTGACCTGTACCGGTCCCGAAAAAAACAACGTAAGGATAATTAGTCATTTTAAAAATGGTGGTTCTTTCACTGAGAACTCTCGGATCACACCATCTGACAGTTCATAAAACTTGGGAGATCCCTTGACAAATATCCTGGTCTCATCAGACTACTAACCAGACTTAGCCATGCAGTCTGTCCCCTTCCACGTCAGGAGGATCCAGTCTTTCTTTCCACAGACACCACTCAGGGGAATGTTCTGTCCCTTGTCATCTCGAGACCGGACTACTGCAACTCGTACCTAGCAACCTAGCTTCCCCTGTGGGCCATCAGACTTCTGACATTTACCAAAAAGAATCTCACCAAGTTTTCCCACTCCAGTTCTGACTTCCCCCAACTGACCTCCTGTCAGATTTCCGACCATCCCTCAATACTCCCCTGCGTTTCTTGGGAGCCGAGTCGCTGGCTGTCTTCTTCAGTTAAATGAGCGCTAATTTATAAAAGTGAAGCAAGGGGTCATAGTGGTTAGCACGTCCGCCTCACAGCAACAAGGTGACGGGTTAGAGTCTTGGGCCCGTGGACGGAGTTTCCGTGACCCTACAAGAACAAGAGTATTTGGTAAATCCGCTAGAGTAATTTAAAAAGCTTAGACCTGCACTGCATGTGATGCTATACTATCATCATCATCTCTATATTTGGGTTGTACCTATATAGCATTCCTACAGTTCTTTAGACCTGGCACTCTTTATATAAATGTCACAACTTGACATCAATGAAGTGTTTGAGGATAGGCATTACGAACCTGGGGTCAAGGGTGCTCATTAACTCTCTAAATCCCGACTTTCCAGTTTTATGGCTCAGGACCATGCCCTTACATATGTGTGTTATAGCAGGTGTAATTTCCTTCAGTCGTGAAGACGTCTCATCAGATTAACTGCCTCCTGCAAAAACACTGTTTGTGGCGTATAATTAGTGTCCAAACTCGCTCGTTTTTTAGGCTCCTCTCTTGGTCCGATTTTCTTTTGCGAGCAATTTTTTTGTTTTGTTTGTTTGTTTTTAGTTTGCACATTTGTTTGTTTGTTTAAACCCAGTGTTCTATGATGCACCAGAATTCCCCAAAAATAAATAAAGAAAAATATCAATAAAATCTTGGGTTTACTGCGATGGCCTGGCGAGCTGTCCAGGGGTGTACTCTGCCCTCACCCAGAGTCGGCGGAGATGGGCGCCAGCCTCCCCGCGACCCTAATTAGGACTAAGCGGTTCAGAAAATGAATGAATGAATCTTCGGTTTACAGCCAACTCAAACAGCCCCAAGTAAAAATTTAAATATTCACCAACCTTGTCCAGTGGAGTGAACAACGCAAACTTTACCGTGGTCGAACGGGTGCCACTGTTACCTAAAAAAGGAGGCCTCACCCTGGCAGTAAATCTGCTAATGTGATCTGCAAAGCCTTGTGCAGGAGAAACAGCATCTTTCGAAACGTTTGAGTTTTCTGAGTGGGAGCTCAGGTTTTGCAGTCAAGCTTAGTCACTTGGTCAAGTTCGTCATTATTTATCGGACTCCATATTCCTCCGTTCATCCAGTACCACCCGGAGTGTTCTTTGACTTCAGAAGTATCTGGAATCCTGTCACCCGGGTCTCTCCTCCTAGCTGGTGACCTCAATTTTCATGTAGAGTCACCTAATGTTCACGTATTTTTCCTATCTATGGGAATCGTTTAAACTCAGAAAACACGTATAAAGGCCTATACACATCAGCGGACATATTTTAGATCTTCTCATCACACGTGAAAACAACTTGATCATTTCAGAAGTACCTGTACTCGACTGTTATCTCTCTTATCATGCCTTAGTGCTCAGCTGACCAAATTCGATGAAGCCTGGCTACACCGCGAAAGAAGAAAATAAAAAACAGAAACCGTGTTCCTTAGTTCAGTGTCGAGATCAAGGCTGCTGAGAGAGTGAGGAGAAAGGCAGACAGGAAATGGCTTCATTTTAAGTCCGATCATGACTGGCAAGCATTCGGAGCGGCACGGAATAAAGCGAAATAGCTGCTACTAAATTATTACTATGAAGCTACTACACATTTCATTCAGCTGATAGAGGCTGCATTGAGTAAATACAGTTAAAAAAATATTTTGGCTGCAAAGCAACAAATTATAGCTCAAATAATTAATTGATCAAGTAATTGATTAATTGTACTGAATTAAATTATTATATAGCACACCACTCACAATTAAGCATTTTATTGATCATTCTATTAATTACTCAAGTAATCGGATAAGATGGCGCACAGTGCTCCCTGTGTGTCGCTCAAGCTTTTCTGGCAGTTGACGCAACAATAACCAGAGAATTATCCGGTTTCACGCTTCAGGGGTCAGAACCGATATTAAGCTGACATCAGAGTTTGTTCAGAGGAGTCCGAAAGATCACGAGAGTCACAGAGTGCCGAGGCAGCTGGAGATGCCAATTTAGCTGAGCAACACAACATAAAACAGCAGTTCAACTACCAGATTTCCACCAGCGCTTCCCCAAAACACCACTGTGCACTAAAGCACATGCAAAATACGGTTGGTAAATAAAAAGGCTACTATATGACATAACCACTAAACAAGCACTGACTGCGATTACGAAACATTCATCCTACAGTGGTTTATTTGCCTCAGCTCATATTCACAGCAGGGCTAGGCACATACACCAAAACCTGAAATGTAGTGGACCGAGTTGGGCAACCAGCCCCGGGATTTTGGGGACACGTTTGGGCCACAAGCTACAGCCTCAAGTGGAGCAAAACAAGCCAAGTTTTAGTAACTCAATGAATGAGTATAGACGGCAGATGGAAGAACTACAACAGTGTAAACTACATTATTTAAGAGACTAGAACATGCGTTCACACACTTTATTTTACTACATATTAATATAAATAGCACATTGAACACAAGTTTAGCAGTATTGGCAATCTGGCACCAAAAAGGACTGTACAAACAATGTTTTTGTGGCAATCTGGCACCATACAGTATACAGAGAAGCAGGTTCCTGCTTCAGTCGCATATACTGTGGCGCTCTGTATACACATACTAATCTGAAACAGATGTTGAGGACCAGTTGTGGTTGTCATTCAGAAGCACAGATCGATGTCTACGCTGCGCTCGGAGAAAAGTTTGGAATGGGAACTTCACAAGTTTTTAACAAAAGCAGGGGTTACGAAGTCGTTAGCATTCGCTGTTAGCATTAACATTCACGAAGCTGACACAAGTTGTGATTACAAGAAACACTGCGATTTGAGAACTGGAGAAACGGGAAATACAGTTTCACGAGTTCCATATGAGCGCGGCATATGTTCGGAAATTCGTCTTGCCGATGCAGCTCGAACATAAAATCCGCTTGAAATCACTATAGAGGGTTATGCTAAAAGATATATTTGGGCCATTTTCAGAAAAAAGGTGCACAGTAACGGAAAGGACATTTTCTAAAAATAGACATCCTTTCATGCATTAAGTTGAACAATGACCTTATATGGAATGCACATAAACTGATGGATCATATTGTTTTCTGTATATAACTGACCAAAACTCACAGAAAATCACAGCGAGACGACACGTTCCTATAGAAAAGATCTGTGTGCTTGGTAATGGAAATAGATCAAAAGAAACAATAATATTATTAATATATTAATATTATAATAAGATTAATAATGTATTTATCACAAACAATAAAAACTCATATGCTATCTTTAGTCATTGTTTTCAACTTAGCGCATAAAAGGCTGTCTTTCTTAAGAAAAAGGCCCGTATACCAGATTAAGAACATCCCGCATCCAATTATAACAGAAATTCTTGTCTTACACGGCCTACTGAAATGTATGGACTCGCACAGCACTGAACACGAGATACTGCTGGCCCAAACAGGTCTGTGATTACTTTTTTGATGGCTCCGCTTGAATATTTCCTGGCCTTAGGCTAGTGGTTAAGTTGAGCCCTGCGCACAACCCTGCAGATGTGGGCTTAATATTGTGATGGATGCGTAAAGTGCAAAACAGGTTTCATGCTCCAGGCTCCAAGCGTTTTGCTTCAGCCTTATTGCTGGCAGGCCAAGGATTTAAATCCTGAAATCGAAACAGCAATGCTGTGAGTTCAAGGGGGCATATAATTCACCTCTGGGCAGCACAAACGGTATTCCTCTCACCCCTATCAATTAGAGTTGCCCACAAATTCAACATGTAGGGCCACATATTTTATCCAGTAGCTTTGTTTTGAGGAACACTGTCTGCAGTGAGGACAAAAAAAAAAAAAAAAGCAAAAAGACAAAAGGAAGTCAGCTGTAGCTTGTCATTAGCATTACCTTTTTTTATTATTATTATTAATTACCTGTTAACAAGACCAGGAATGCATTTAAAACTTAAAATGAGGCAATTTAACCATTTAATCATCTCATAATAAAAGTAAATTGATGTCACCATCACTTACATCGGAGTTATTTACTGAATTCTTGAATAGGGAAGGCGCCCTGATAAACATGTTGTTTCACTTCCTTAAATTAGGCTTCTCTTCATGTTCTGCAAGTGAAGACATTCATTGCAGCACCGACGAGAAAGACATGCCTAAGACCGTTGCTTTGTTCACACAGCACCAGTAAGGCTATACAAGGTGTCTATAGGGTATAATATAGGCTTTAAGGAATCTTATTACAGGATTTACTTTAATATCTAACGTATTATATCATTATAAAAATAAAAATAATAAAATGGTAATTTATATTAAAGAGGAAGAAAATGTGTTTTCCAATGGTGAAATCTATTTGAACTCAATATATATATATATATTTATACATACACACACACACACACACACAGATACATATACATATATAGAGACAGAGAGAGAGACAGAGAGAAAGAGAGAGAGAGAAATATTATTGTTATACATTATTATTATTTACAGGTTTTTGCCCTACAGAGGTGCATGGTGGGAGTATTTGGTCATCTGAGAGCTGATGGTGTTCTCTGTGTGATGATGTCATTAGTCCTCTGTGCTTGTCATCACCCCTACCTCCAAGACACGCACACACAGCTAATCAGCGACTCAGCAAATCTGACAGAAATCGTAAATCTTAATTGATGAACTAGGTGGTCAAATTAGACGATCTAAACAGAACCTCATAGAATGTGAGAGGACATCGTGGTAATCATAAGAGAGCTTAAGGAAACATGATGAAAATAATGGCAGAGTGGCTTCGTAACAAAACATTACAGATTATAACAACATATACCGAGAGCGTAATAAAGTGCATGAAAGCAGTATAAAAAGAAAAAGTAAACAGGAAAACATGGAGTTCCACTTTTTTTTTTTTGAACGTTGGAGATCGTGCACATCATGGCCCCGGTGTAAAGCCAGCATTAATCCTAGAATTTAGATACGATTATTGCACATAAACACGAACTTCTGTGTGAACTGCTGCTATATCTAAAGGCTGGTAATAATTTTTTAAATAGTGTAAATTACAAAGTTAAATAAACGCATATAAACAAAAGATACAATTAATTTAATAACAAATAAAGTATAATATTTTAAATTACCCCGAAGACATGTTTAGTAGAATAATTGCTAAAGATCAAATAAATAGATCTGCTCCTAAACACACGCCTGTGTGTGTGTGTGTGAGTGTGTGTGTGTGTGTGTGTGTGTGTGTGTGTGCGTTAAAGCTCACTTCCACAGCGGTTTTGCGTGCTGGATTGGACTAATTTTCAGGGTTTAAAAAAAGGGTTCAGGGTTCATTACACAAAATGCCAAATTAAGGCTGTTTCATGTTGTTAAAGAAGAGGAAATTGGAGTTGAATGAAAGGCCATGTTATGGTAAAGTGATCATTTATTCCGTCTTGGGAAGCGATCACTAGAAAGGCGTGGAGAAGATTTTCACACTAATTAGACAGTTTTTTATTCTATTTGTCAGTTCAGGGCTGTAGATTTGACTTAATGCTCCATGAAGATTTGAAGTTAACCGGCTGAAACTTCACAGAGAGTAAGCAGACCCCACTAACTGAATAATAAATTAGTTACCAACTGCTTCAGTTATCAATGTTATTGATTAGTTGTTGCAGCCCTAATTCTATGCCGTTTGGGAGCAGCTACACGTGTGTCAGAGACTGAAATAAGTTATTTGTTAACTCGTCTTTACTTGTGTCACATTTTAGATATATATTTCAGTGGTTTTGCTGTCAGCCTTTGCTTAAGGAAGCACGTCTACATTACTGAGTAATTGCTACTGTGTTGACGGGCTTCAACTGCCTTTTTCTATTGGATAGCAGGGATCAGAGCCCCAAATGCAACAAGCATGAAGCAGAAAAGAATCCTGAACAGGGTGCCTGCACCACGCAGAACATTCATCTACACAGCTGAAGTTCAAACTCTTATACGTCTAAAAAATATTTCAAGCTTTAAAGTGAATCCCGATTTTCATTTTACACATCGTCCTCATCCAGTATAAAATTGATTTGGTGCCCAGCTCCATTTTGAAGACCCCATGAGCATATAAAACGGAAAATGATTAGCTTTCTGCCAAGAGCATTACATTTAAATAAAAAAATTGTTCAACACTCGCATTGCTTTTTATGAATGAAAGTCCCCGCCCCCGTTTTCACTGCCTTCCAAAATCATTTCATAATAATACCCTGAACTGCAAATAAGAACTTTAACATGATATTTACCAAACTTTACGAGAAATAAGTCCACTGATAAGCACCACTGATAAGGAAAAGGTGTCTGGTGATCCAATTACTTTTGGAACGTCAAGGACAACCTACAGTATGCGTCTGTTCCTCCGGTGTGCGTGTGCGCATGGGAACACCAACTGCAGCCCAGGATTCCTCAGAGATGAAAAGATTCATTGAGTAATTCAATGACTAAAATTCCCTAAAGCATCTTTTTGCCTTGAAACTGTGATTAGTGCGGTGATGTGTTTTACCCGGATGGTTATTCATGTGGCACAACATGCTTTCTTCATACCGCGTCATGATCTGGGTGGAATCGTGATGATCTTGAAGGAGCTTGATGAAATCGTGATGATTTGCGGTGACTTCACGTTCGTGTTGGCCTCATAAAACATTACAGATCGCGACAAAACATAACGAGAGCGTCGGAAAGCATATGAAAGTATATTGAAGGAAGAAAAAGTAAACAATAAACAGTGGAGCTCCACACTTTTCTGGAATCGTGGAGATGGTGGACATCATGGTCCAAGTGTAAAGGCAGAATTAATCCATGCTTTTAGATAAGATTACCGCGTGTAAGCAATGTAACTATTGCGTGAATATTATATCTGATCTTATATCTAATGGCTGATAAAAAATGTGAATGAGGTTGATGAATAAAGAGGTTTTTTTTAATGTTATTTATTTTATCGAGATATTTTAGGCAGCACAGAGGCGTAGTGGTTGGCATGTGTGCCTCACAGCGAGAAGGTCCTGGGCTGAAGTCCCAGAGTGGGCAAGGGTGTTTCTGTGTGGCATTTGCATATTTTCCCCGCGCTTGCATGGGTTTCCTCCCGGTATGCAAATATCTTTCTCAGGTTTCACCACAGTACGAAAGATATGCACGTTGGGCTGTTTCAAAATTCCCCCTCGATCTGAGTGCGATTGGCTTTGGGTTACTGATCCAAAAGTCAGGGGTTCAAATCCCCAGTACCACCACTGTTGGCCCCTTGAGGAAGGCCCTTAACCCTCAACTGCACAGATTTAATAATAATAATAATAATAATAATAATAATAATAATAATAATAAATAAATCCCAGAGCAATTCTTCCGAGATTTCTGGCATCATCTGGCTGTATCCTCGGAGGCGGGTGGACTCTCACTCACTCATGTTTGAACTGTTTTTCTGGAAGTTTTCTGCAAGGTAATAATCAAATCCAACTTGTCCCTCAGCTGTTTTTTTTTTGTTTGTTTGTTTACCAGCCTGGAGTTTCAGCCGTCAGGTGGAAACCACATCGGTGTTAGCCACTAGCTCTAGAAAACGTATAAAGTCATTAACTGAGAGAGACAGCTAGTCATCTGAAGGGAAAAATCCAACAGCAAAGTTCACAGCCGTCAATCTTTCTTTCCTCAGGAAGGAATTCATTACAACCCCCGAGTTAAAGCCAAGAAAACCGTTTACTAGGGGTGTAATAATACTCTTCGTTCATGAGAAAATTTATAAAACTGGATTCGACTCGCAAAATACTTTGAAGAAAATTAGCATGAAGTAAAATTATGACTAAGAAATACCGCTTTATATAAACAGTAAACAGTCCATCTACAAAAACACATCTCCGTGATGGGTTAAAACCTCCACAACCTCTTTCGTCTTGAGCACCACATTGTATTAGTGTTTTGCGGGTTTTTTCCCCCAAACAAAACACCCCTCCTATACAGGTCACAGTGAAGCCTGTTTTCCATTGCTACCAAATTCCTACTGTACAGACACAAAGAAATGACAACGCATCAGGAATTACACGAAATTCACAGACAGTAGAATTCTATGCGACGTCCTCAGAGACAGCAGCTGATGATGTGGCACTGGTTGACATGACAGATTCGCAGACATTCAAGCGATATTCGTGAGCTGTGCTTTCTGCTGCCAGCTATCAGACACGCCAGGAAGGAAGTACAAAGGCACTCATCGTGTGTGAATCAAATCCACCAATGATTGCTGACGTAGATGGGAATTCATGAGCGGTTTTTGCATGTGTGCATTCCGAAAGGATAGAAATTGAAGTTTTGTAACCACTTTATGTTTATTTAGTGTCTGTCCGCCTCACGGGAGGTCGGAACAATGCTGAAGCAGCTCTTTTTCAGCCCCTCGTGTTCGATTCGCCGGTCCTCGGAAAGAATGCACTCAACTGGCCAAAATACGCAATCTGCGAAGGTGCCAGGAATCAGTGGAGCTTAAGGCAAGCTTGGGTCTGCTGCAGAAACCCTTAAGTAACAGAACAAAGGGACACTTTGAGAGAATTCAGCGGATGAGGTCACAAGTAGCCCCTGTGCATCTTTGCTTCGTGTCTTGGACACTGAGGATATTTACAGAGCAGACAAGACAGCCAGTACTTATAAGTCCAAGCTCGGGATCAGTTGCATTACCGCTGCAACACGATACGGCAGCGCAAGCTAAGGTACCGACATAAATAGGGTCTCAGTCGGAGCTCAAGGATGTAAAATACAACTCGGAAGTGCCTTTCTGTGAGCACCAGAGGCAGCTGCATAACCAGGAAAAGGCACAACTGTCCAAAATATCTTCCTATAGAACCTAAACAGGTTTGGTGCAACGAGTCGGCATCGGGCATTCACTGGAGGGGCTCCAGATTCAGAGGAAACGGGACAAGACATCGAGCAGGAGACAGGAACACAGAGAGCGTCATACTGCATGAGTCAATGAATGTCCTGCTATGTGTTGGCAGCTGAGGTGCCATTGCAAGATGGCACTTGCATCCGACACTACCACCCCCGGGATTCCTAATATACAACCAGATAGCATTGACGTCTGAAAGCCTTCTTCCTAAATGACTAATAATCGCTGTATTTGGAATAGCGGTGTGGATAAAATCGAATCTCTACACGATTAGCACAACTAGATCGGAAAAAATGATATTGTAAGGAAGTTACAAGTGAAAGCAGCTGGAGCGCAGAACGGAGAGGAGAACCTGCAGCCGGCTTTCAGCTTCTGGACGTGTGCAGGAGTCATGCTGCGTTACAAGCCTAAAGCTCCAGGAGACGATTCAGGACTTGTGGTGAAACGTGGATGTGAAAATGACTCCCAGTCTCCCAGTCTCTACATGCATTCCTTCTAAAACCAGTACAGTTTCTTCTAAAACCAGTACAGGGAGCTGAAATTAAGGCTTGATATTCTGGTATTCTTGATATTCTTTATGTCAGACTAACACTTTCACCTGAGTGAAGACAGTGAGGGTGAAGTAATCCTACTAGGACCGTGAGAAGGCTGGGGCCTATCTAAGCCGTTACGGTGGGAAGGCGGGGCACACCCTGAACAACCATTTACAATCGCCCAATTAGCCTAATGTGTCTTTGGGCTGTTGGAGGAAACCAGAGTACCCAGGGAGAACATGTAAACGGCCCCTAAAAACGGTCAATCCCAGAAATCGAACCCAGGGCCTTCGTGCTGCGAGGCGGACGTGCCAACCACTACACCACCGTGCCGCACTAACCTTATCACACATCAGCTTTAAGCAAGTGACCGTTCCAACTATAAACTCGGAGACCCGAAGACACCTGACAGAAAACAGTTCATTATAAATGCGGCTTATAAGAGCTGCCGAAATAAAGCTATGGGAAAATAGTGTGAATAAAGGTTATTTCTTTTTGTCTTGTATTAGTACTTTGAACAAAACATCCCTTAAAAAGTGACCAGTTATAAAACAAGGCCCAGATTGATTTGCTTCTTCATTATAGCACGTAAGATGACCTCAGCATGAGAACATTCTTTTTAGAGACACTTGTGGTTAAAGTGGACGCAGAGAGACACCGTGATCCTTTTATATCTTCACTTCGATCTGGAGACTCAGGCAGGCGGCTAAAAGCGCGTCGGAACCGTGAGAGACTGAAAACATTGTAAAACTTTAGAGGTGTCAGACGAAATGCGATGGTTACACTGCAGCTCACAGATAACGGGATTGAAGCAAAAAACACAAAGCATGGACTTGCCATGCCGACAGTGAGAGACGACAGCTGAAGGGCTAATTTGCACAAGAATTAAAGGGTCGGTTACTCAAGAGCATTCCACCATGACTGGGGCTTGACCGAGGAGAAGAATGCATCCACCGCACAGTGGTGCAGACACAGCAACCCTTGTGCTGAAGAGACTTTAATGCTGACATCACGGTCCAAAACACCGTGACCTTCGTTATCCTTGTCTACTCCGACCTAATAATCCCTCAACAAATATCCAAAACAAAGCAAGACTTTAAATTAACTAATTACAGCAACACGATCTTCCAGTCGCAGAACCAAAGCAAGCCTGCGCATCTTACAGCCAAGCAGTGCGTGAACAACGCACACCACCAGGCCAAAAAATAAAAAAAAGTTGCACACTAACAGGTTCATGGAGTGCATTTCAGCCTTGCTTACAGCGCGTAACCGTCATGGCATTGTTTCAACAAACTTAAGCAACATAACGTCTCACCGACGTCTTGAACTGATGACGGAAAAACTGAACCACGCCATAAAGTCCTCTCCAGAACATTCCGGAAACCTTTCAATAGGGTTAAGGTCAGGACTCTGGGGTGCCAATACAAATGTGAAAATGATTCCTCGTGCTTCCTGAACCACTCTTTCATTCTATATCCCCTCATTTTATATCCGTGCCATCAGGGAAGAAAAAGTCCACTGATGTAATAACCCGCTCATTAAGTGCATTCAGGCCATCAGCCGACCACATTAATGTTGCTGAGCCTCGACCGGACCAACATGAGAAACAATGTCATGGAGATTACATGCTGTGATGGGGGGATAAATGCTCTCCATGAACATATTAAAGTGTGTGACTTTATTTATTTAGGCTGCGCAGTGTATTTACTTTTTTTTTTTTTTTTAAACCTGTTCTGTCCAGCGTCACAGCAAGCAGACTGGCAGACTGGTTCCAGTGTTGTGTTGAACAAATTTGCTTTTCCAAGAGGAGGTTTACGGCCATAAGGCTCCTCTTGATAATCTTTAGTAATATAAAGATTACTAGAAAGATAATCTTGCTGGGGCAGCACGGTGGCGTAGCGGTTAGCACGTCCGCCTCACAGCAAGAAGGTCCTGGGTTCGATTCCCAGCTCGGG
>JBCNYG010000025.1:10423895-10435550 GCA_039654305.1 Porochilus rendahli
GGCGAGCTGTCCAGGGTGTTCCCCGCCCTCGCCCAGAGTCGGCTGAGATGGGCGCCAGCCTCCCCGCGACCCTAATTGGGAATAAGCGGTTCAGAATGAATGAATGAATCTGATAGTAAATGGTTGGGCTAGCATAATATAATCACATATATTTAGAATGTTTTTTGTTTTTTAAACAATACTGGAAATAAATACAGAGCATCTATTTTGTCTGGTAAGCTAATTACATTTCTCCTAGGAACCATTATTCACTTTCTTATGCTTTCGTTTTATTTGTGGGTCTTTCAGAAAAAGTTTTCAAACAAGATTTAAAGGACAAATGATTTTCTCGAATTATAATTCTTGGCATACCAGATGAAGTAAAACAGAAAGTTAAAATCTAACCAGGAAGTCACAGAAATGGTATGAATGCACACTGTGAAGTCAGATAAATAGCTAGTGATTCAAATACATCAGAACTGATGGATAATCTGTGATGGCCTGGTGAGCTGTCCAGGGTGTACTCTGCCCTCGCCCAGAGTTGGCTGAGATGGTCACCAGCCTACCCACAACCCTAATTAGGATAAAGCAGTTCAGAAAATGAATGAATGAATGATGGATAATAGAGTGCTGCATAAAGGGAATCCCTGCGGTATTTAATGAAAAATGTGGATGGCATGACAGTAAAAGGCTTCCGCAAAAATTAAAAACATGTAAATTACTGTGTGAGTTGGAGAGAAAAGTTATTATATGGTTTTATTGAATCTGTAGCTCAAAAATAGATTACAATCAACATAACCAACACCAGTATTGTACTAATGACATTAATCACCATGGATTTAAACATTTGTGAGTGTCAAGTATATCACTTGAAAGACATTATTGAAAGTATTTAGGATAAAGTGTTTTTTTGTGTATTTATCTTTACCCAAAAAGAAGCTAGTGGTTAAATGAATCACATAACTTATTCTACATATTTTGAGCTAGATGTCACTAAACAAATTGCTTAGACCAAGGATGCAGGTTTCCTTCCAGCCATGCAGTCTGATGGTAGTGTAAGCTGGTGTGCATTTATTCTGTGCATTTTTATTCTGTGCATTTTTATTCTGTGCATTTTTAAAGCTCCTTTAGGTCACAGCTAATTAAGTAATTGACATTAATATTAATTACTATTATAAAGAAACCTTATTTGGCATAGTTTCATAATAATTCTTTAAATATTAATTGGAGAACATCCCAGATGGGGTGATGTCACGTGGAATGTGTCCCAGATCACAAGCACCACACCACTTTCCAGAATTATAAGTAACTCCTTATTAAATCAAGATTTTTTTACTAGACCGATTTGTGAATTATATTTGGGTGCCCAGTAATGCTATTTTAATCAAAGAAAATAATCTTTATACAAAAGAACTTACCTTCCCCATACCCTGAAACACCTTTCCCCTGAACTGACATGAGGAAATGATAAATTGTGTTTGATTTTTTTATTTATTTATTTGTGTATATGTGTAAATATATATATATATATATATGTATTATTATTATTTTTTTTTTTTACTATTTTACTATACTGAATAAATTCAGAAGGGAAATTATTACCATCATTTAACCCATCCAATGTGAGCACACACACGTTAACAGTGAGCACACACTCGGAGCAGTGGACTGCCACACACATTGTGGGCACCCAGAGAGCCCAGAGAGTTGTGGGTTGGGTGCTTTGCTCAAGGGCATTTCAGCCATGAAGTGGAGCCGTGGAGAAAGAGAAGTTGCAGCGCACTTCCCCACCACCACACATTTTTCCTGATGTTTCAGGAATCAAACCAGCAACCTTTTGGTCACAAAAGTTTCTTTTAGAGGTATTCTCTACATTCCAAATATTTTATTTGAATTTTTATGTAGATGAGTTTATGTACCATGATAACTAGGTGGTTAAATATGTGACTAGAAGTTACAGGGCTGAAGTTATAGAACCTGAGGGCCTGTTGCTGTTCTGATACTGCTTGACATACCAGATGATATGATAACCTGTAAAACAGAAAGTTCAAATCTTACCAGGAAGTCACAGAAATGGTACGAATGCCCATTGTGAAGTCAGATGCATAGCTAGTACATCAAACACATCAGAACTGATTAATAACACAGTGCTGCACGAAGAGTAAAATGTTTTTAAAGAAATCCCTGTGCTATTTAATGAAAAATGTGCATGGCATGACAGTAAAAAGCTTCCACCAAATGAGGAACATATAAATCACTGTGTGAGTTGGAGAGAAAAGTTATTATATGGTTTTATTCAATCTGTAGCTCAAAAATAGATTAACATCAAAATAACCAACACCAGTATTGTACTATTGACATTAAACACCATGGATTTAAACATTTGTGAGTGTCAAGTGTATCATTTGAAAGACATTATTGAAAGCATTTAGGAAAAGGTGACTTAACTGTAGGAAGATTAATTTGCTGTTTGCCAAATTTTGTATCAATCACTAGGTTTGGAATATAATGTGAAATTAAATCACCAATGTGGAAAAGAGAATCAGTAAATCTGATGGATAATCTCGGTAATCACCGTTAAAGCTATATGTGTATAATGAGGTGCACTTTTAAGAGGGTTGATAAAAGTTTTTTAAAAATCCCTTATTCAATACAGTGTCAAGATATCATATTTTGAGAAGCCCAGTAAAAGTGGAAGCAGCACATTATTTTCTGTGTATTTATTTTTACCCCACAGAAGCTACAAGTTAAATGAATCACATGACTTATTCTACATATTTTTAGCTAGATGACTCAAAACAAATTGCTTAGAACAAGGGTGCAGGTTTCATTCGAACCACGCAGGAGCCACACCTAAAAGGTTATTAAATGGCATGTCAAGCATCCACACCAGCCCTTTGTAGATAGGATTGAATTCCCCTGGACTAAAGGAATATAGAATGCAGCCAAGTGACATTTGGAACATTTATTAACATTTTACCCTTTCATTTTCGTTGTCATATTCATTTGAAGCATTTGTTTACAGCCACGTTACAAAAGAAGTTAGGATTAAGTAGGCCAAATGGATTACTGTAGGTAAAAGGAAACCTCAAGAAAGTTACCTGAGACCTAATTATATAATTTCCTTGGTGTTGTGGCAAAAAGTGTCTAGTTCACAACACAAGAGATCCAAATTCATTTTTCAGGTGTTTATTTAACCTTTAGGAAAAGAAAAGCATACGATCAATCACACAAAGGGAATTAATACGAGAAAGGACCTTGGAACACGTCTGCCATCCTCTAGCTCTGACTGGATCCCCCAAGTTCCTCAAGCCCATGTCTGATTTCTAGACACTAAGTGGTCCATCAAGACCCCTCCTTTCATACCTTCAAGTTCACCATCTTTTTGGTTCACCAACATTAATTTCTGCCATTACACTTGTTGAGATTGCTTACTTTAGGCTTATCACTATGTTGAGGCTAGCTTAGTAAAAAAAATCATGTAGCTACCGCCTGTCTTTAAGTGGCCTTAAAGGTCTTAGCTCAGCACCACCTTGTCGGGCTCCCAGAGCTTAAAACATTGTGTTGTCTTCAAGCAATCCCTGGACAGAGTTTATTGGAAGAATAATAATAAAATAATCATTCCCTGCTCATTTGCATGTGCTCATTTCAGTGAATAAACTCCTCATTCAATAGTCACATATATCAACCAATAATCAAATAGTGCAGTAAATCATTCAATTGCTCTTTTATAAGTATAATAATTAACAATTTAAATATAAGACTTTTAATTAGAGATGACTTCACTGGATAGCCCTCCATTTCAGGATTAAAATGTCTTTAAGGAAATATGATCACCCATTTCAACGCTATTACAATTTCTGTATTCATTTTCATATTCATGTTGGTGATATGAATGATAAATAATTAATTCCAGTACATGATGGGGATGTCCAACAATTTGCATAAGATTTATGGAGGACCAAATACATGACATTATGACATTTCGGACCAGCAGGCCTTTCTCAGTTCCGGGGTCAAAAACACACAGCACTCCCAGTGGCGCCTGATACCCCCGATTTTTTGCTCCACACTAGTTATAAGATAGCAATGTGTCTTTGCATATTACGTGACAGCTTTAATAATTATTTGACATTTAAAGACATCACTGGTTTTTGTCACACCCGGCTTGCATTCTGCGTCATATAAAACAAGACAGGGTGTTTTTTAAGTGAATGTTCTTTTGTTGTGCTGCGGGGCATTCACACACAACAAAAGTAAACAAACCTGCACACAATAAGAAAGCTAAATGAAATGTTGTGCGGCTTATATATACAGAATAAATAAATTGCACTCCATACGCTATTAATGCAGAAACATGTTGGGAAAAAAGTTGTCTAGTTCACCATGCAAGAAATTTAAATTCATTTTTCAGGTGTTTATTTAGCCTTTAAAAAAAAGAAACAGAAGAAATTCATCATTCATTCATTTTCTGAACCGCTTATTCCTAATTAGGGTCGCGGGGAGGCTGGCGCCCATCTCAGGCGAGGGCGAGGTACACCCTGGACAGCTCGCCAGGCCATCGCAGAACAGAAGAAATTGTTCTGAGAAGAGACTTCGGACCCTGTCTACCAGCTCTGCATTGGCTTATATAGTGCTCATTCCACTCTGATGGGTGCCCCTGTCTCTGTTTCCAAGAAATGACAAAATGACATTATATATGTCATCTCTGATTGGTTCATAGAGACCCCTCTTGTTGACTATGGCTTTTTCCAAGAAAGTTCAGAGAAGTTGACCTTGAAGGGTCTGAACTTGACGCCCAATATCACTTAAGATGGACAAGTTGTTCCTTTTTCAAGGTCCTTGTGGTCCAGAGTGTAATGACCAAGATAAAACATTCTTACACTCACTTCAGAGAAATAACTACTCACACAATAGTCACATAAATCATCCAATAATTAAAGAGTGCAGTTAATCATACAGGGGCAGTGGTGGCCTGGTGGTAGGGTGCTGGATTACTGATCCCAAGGTCGGGGGTTCGAGCACCACTATCAATGAGATGTCACTACTGTCCCCCCAGCTCAGCTACCTGGGTTACCAAAGGCTTGCCATGTCTCATACTGTCTGTAGTGAGAGAACCATTGTTGATTTTCGTCAAGAGAAGGCTGCATGTTTCTGCCCTGCGATGGCCTGGCGAGCTGTCCAGGGTGTACTCTGCCCTCGCCCAGAGTCGGTTGAGATGGGCGCCAGCCTCCCCGCCACCCTAACTAGGACTAAGCGGTTCAGAAAATGAATGAATGAAAATGAATGAATGAGGTACCCTCTCCAGGAGTGGTCGAGCAACAAAGATTAGTCCAAGAGCAAGGTGTATAATAGTCTAGGAGGTTTAAAAGGAATCTTGGGTAACTTTTAAGCAATTAAAGGCCTCTCTCACATTGGCTAATTGGATGAAAACACAACCAAGACTTTTTTCAGATAAAGTAAAGAATTTGATGCAACTGTGTGAGAAGTGTACTGAAATGGAGGTTAATTAAGTAGGAAAATTACAATCGTATCTCCAATCAACTGAACCATGTTTGTACAGCCTAAGGAATTATTTATTTATTTCATATATTTGAAAAATACATTTTACCCTCTTTAAAGTGCCAGAAGATAAAGGTGATACCGCGTACTTAAACAAACCCAGAAGGAAGATTCAATATTCAAATCAATTACTAACAGAATTATAATAAATAGACGTATCAATAGATGTAATATGACGTATGTGGAGAAAGTAAGCTCATCCTTGGCCTCGGTAGTTCATGTTGCCCACTTAGCGTGGGTTGTATAATTGTCCACTGTCTCTGACATCTACTTGCTGAACATTCATGCCATTCCTTGGTGGATTTGCTAGTGCGCTTAGGATACACTTTTAGATAAATTACTGGATTTCTTCACTCGAATCAGTGACTATAAGCTGCCCAGTTTCTGAGGCAGACAAGCAACCCCAAACCATAACATTTTCACGACCATGATTCACAGTTTGACAACATTCTCCTCTCTCCATGTCTACTGTGGTCCAAGACCGCATTATTCCAAAGGATCTTTTGCTAGGGTCTTTGGTAAAGTTGCTCTAATGTTCTTTTTGGACTGCAAAGGCTTTTCTGGTTGTAGACGTTATGTCCTTTCACACCAACAGCTGCAGTTACTTGCAGATCTTCTGATGAAATTTCAGGGACTGTAGAGACTATCTGTTGTTGGGCTGAAGTTCTCGGGGCAGTAGTTCGAACTCTACGCCACTTGTGGATGATTTTCTGAATCCTGATCTCTGAATGCCTCAGGAAGCCCTTAAGCTCTTGGAAAGATGAGCACCAGACAGTATACAGCAGATATAAATAAGATAGGCTTCACAGGCAAGTGGTTCTAATGAATGGTGCATAAGCTGGAAAGGTGTGTTAAATGTAAGGTTATATTTATTTTAACCATGTAACTGATTTCACTCTCTTTTGCCAAACCACTTAACCCTATTAGGGTCAAGGGAAAGCAAAGCCTATCTCAGCCAACACTGGGTGAAGGCAGGATACACCCTGAACTCTTGTCAGACCATTGCAGGGCCAACACACATACAACCATTCACACTCACAGTTGGAACAGCCAATGAGCCTGACGTGCATATCTTTGGAATGCTGGAGAAAACTGGAGTACCCAGAGGAAACCAAGGCAAGCACTGGGAGAACATGCAATCCCCACACAGAAATGCCCTCGCCGGGTTCGGGACTCGGACCCAGGATCTTCTTGCTGACGTGCTGACCACTACGCCACATTTCTGTTTATTATAATTGAATTTGAATAAATATTTTAATTTAATTGAAATGAAAGTGACTACAAAATGTACATTTTGTCTAAAACCTGTTGGAGTATATGTGAGCACATTAAGAAAAACACCAAACATGTTAAGGGGGGAAAAATAACAATTTCTAATGGATGTACTTATTTTTTTTACATGACTATACACCCTCATGTTGAAAAGCTACTGCACATTCCATAGCAACTTTGTTTTATATTTGCGCATAGGAACAACAGGTTAAACCACACAACTTAAGCAGAATTAAAGCTTCTTCTTGGATTAATTTTCTCAAATTGTCACATCCTTTGAATGTTTATCTTAGTCTGCTCGGTCTGAGTTGCCCGTCAGCCTGCTGACCATCATCCTCCACAGCCAGCACAGCTCAGCTGACCTGCTCGATGCAAAAGATGCACCAAAGGCACAGCTTATTCATAAAACGTTAAAATATGATGGATCAACGCAATGCGATGCAATACAGAATCCTGTCAGCTCCTGATGTGAGTTCTTTAGGTAGAAGGAGCATAATTCCTGAGCCGAAAAATGTGTGGAACAGTGCATTTGAAGAAGTATGGTTTGGCTTTCATGTCAACGGTTTTGTGATGAGAGAGAGACTAGGGGTGCACTGGTCAGTACATCCTCCTCACAGCAGTAAGGTCCCGGGGTTGAGTCCCATGTTTCTGTGTTTAGTTTGCATCTTCTCCCCTTGCATGGGTTTCCTCCAGGCACTCCAGTTTCTTTCCACAGTCCAATGACATGCACGTTAGGTGAATTGGCTAAGTGGTGTAGGTGTGAGTGTGAATGGTTGTGTGTGTGTGTGTTGGCCCCACGATGGTCTGACGAGCTGTTCAAGTTGTAGCCCGCCTTCGCCCAGTGTTGGCTGAGATAGGCTCCAGCCTCCCCAATGAGAGAGAGAGAGAGAGAGAGAGAGAGAGAGAGAGAGAGAGAGAGAGAGAGAGAGAGAGAGAGTGCTGATGGTTGGATCAGCTTCTATGACACATGATTATAACCAGTGCACTGATGCCCCACACTGGCTATGAATAAACAGGAAAGCTGCAGAAAGTGTAAATAAAGGAAGTTGCAGTGAATCCTCAGGAAGCTGTGTTTACCTTTCTCAGACACATCATCGTGGCTCAAAACTTGTCCGTAGGTTTGCAGTTTCTTCACAATTTTTTGACAAATCCTCACATCCTGTCTTCCTCCCCTAACACTGCCACAATAATAGATATTCATCCCGTGCAATCTTAATAAAAAGAACAGCAAAGGAACCTGGAGCTGGATGGATCTAAGTCTCCGTTATAAGCTTTAAACAAAGAAGAAACTGCTGTTTACTGGAACTTACTGATTATTAAACACGCTTTTAAAAAAGCAACAGTAGCTATATATTAAATTAAACAAGTTCACGATTAAATTCGCTGAACATGAATCGTAAAATAACAACAAAAAAAATAGAGGCGACGTGACGTCACTTCATTTGTACGCACTTCCGCTTCCGTGCGGAAGTAACTGGTGGCGCTTTAATTGCTTGTTTACAGTGTTAACGCTAATATAACGGGGATTAAAACTGGTGGAAGCGAGAGCGGAGTGTAAACAGCGGTACTGTAAATATAAATATAAATATAAATATAAAGTTGTATGAACGTTATTGTTTGTGTTTGGATGCGGTTTCACCGTCACTGAGGGACTGGAGTTAGCCGTTGCGGCCGTTTCTCTTCGGCTCAGGCTCGGTGTGTTTACAGGCTGCAGGGCCGGACAGCTCGGAACCCGTGCATGGAAGTGGACAGGACCCGGGTCATGGGTCCAGAACGAGTGTTGCCGAGCTCGGAGGAGGAGCTGGGACAGGGGCGGGTGTCGGAGCCCGCGGCTGATGAGTGGAGCGGTGAGGACGGCGAGGAGGAGGACGGAGTCCAGGGGGAGGAAGGGGAGGACAGCGCGGGTTATTATTACCAGCCTCTGAACCAGGAACCCGACGGGGCTGCCAGCACACACCCGGAACAACACGACGAGCCAACACACGCCGAACAGCTGCAGGAGGTGCAGGAGAGGATAGAGGTAACACGGAGGGGGGCGTTCAGTGACAAAACAACAAGTAACGTGGAAGTCCGTGATGGTCACGTGCATTACAATAACGGCCATGTTTTGAAACTCGTTCACAGCTTTAGTTCATCCATCCATTCATTCATTCATTCATTCATTCATTCATTCATTCATTTAAACTGCTTATTCCTAATTAGGGTCGCGGGGAGGCTGGAGCCCATCTCAGCCGACTCTGGGCGAGGGCAGAGTACACCCTGAACAGCTCGCCTGGCCATCGCAGGGCAGAAACACCCTAAAAGCAACACAGAGACACGGCCGGCCTTTGATAACCCAGTTAGCTGCACTGGGGGAGCTTTAGTATATACTACACTCAAAACATAGGACAGAAAACTAAAGTGCTTCAGTCTTCCACTTTTAAAATGATCTCACCGCCTGATTTATTAGAATGTTTATGTGCACTTCAGGATCGGATCTTCTGATTCCAGAGTTCGAATAAAGTTGTTTTTTTCCCTTGAAAAGCGCAATGGCCACATTGCATATCTATCTGCATATCCATATTGAATTTTTTTGGAACAGGATTTTGTCGATTGGTAGGATTTCAAATCAGTGACCGTGGCAAACCATGATTATCCACTCGGGATAGGCTTAGACTTAACTTTATTGATCCCTTTGGGGATGACTCCCTCGGGGAAATTAAAATTTCCAGCAGCACATAAGAAAAGCAGTACACAGATAAACAGTAAACACTTAGCTAATATATAAAAGAATATAAATTATGCAATTTAAGTAAATATAAAGAACTGAATATGGCTTGTATAGAATATAATTTAAAAATTATTGCACTATAGATGAGAATGAGGTTATATACACCATAGAATGAAGTTATTGCACCAAAGGAAAAGTGTTTATTTCTGTGTATGCATGTGTTGCACAAGTGGCTACCCCCCTGCTCTGTACTCTGTCCTCCTCTCCCCAAGTGAGGGGTTGTACATTTGTAATGGCATGATGAACAAAGGAGTTCTTAAGCCGGTCGGTCCTGCACTTGGGAAGGAGCAGTCTTTCACTGCACCGGCTCCTCTGACTGCAGATGATGGTGTGCAGAGGGTGGCTGGCATTGTCCAAAACATCCAGCAATTTGTTCAGAGTCCTCAACTCTGCCACCGTCACTACAGAGTCCGTTTTCATGCCGACCACACAGCGCCGGCCCGCCTGATCAGTTTATCAGGGATAATAGGCGATTATTAAATCAGGCGAAGCACGGTATGAAAAATTATTCGGATTGAGGGGTGTTATCTGCTGAAGCGGAAGGCCGAGGAGGAGAACACCCCCCGAGGTCGGAGTAATTCTCAACGTTATACAAAAGCAGAATTTTATCATTGTTTTGTTGTTCATTCAAATTGTTTTCAACTTATTGAACTCATTCAGTGTCACCGATGGATAAGTAAAAGGCTCGTAAAATAATACCAAGAATTATTTGATGGCTTTCTACCAGTCAGAAATAAGGAAATCTTTTGAATGCATAATAACGTCTATTACCATGAAATAGTGAACCAATCAGATTGCGCTGTTCGTGTTTTATTATACACTGATCAACGTTATTCACTTCATATTGTATTATTCATATTGTATATTAATTTTCCATGTTAGTGGTCGTAATGTTATGGCTGATTTTGTGTATACACAATAGCTATTATGAAGTGTGTATTGACAGTTATGTTCACACAGGCCATGGGCTTGTTCCTGCCTCAGCCACCAGCCCCAGATAGCGATGAGGAAGAGGATCCTGAAGGAGCTGCTGCATGCAGGAGCCACGCATCCATTCCTATGGATCCTGGTAACATGCATTCAGATAAACTTAAGACACAGGGGATATGCTGCGAAGTGAGTTTTTTAAGCTAGTGTTTAACTTACCCAGGTTTAACTTAGGGGTTACTGAGTGGTCGAATTGATGGTAACTCATTGGAGTCTGGGCGTGTGCCTGTAAAAATGGACGTGTTTGAAGGCAAAGACAGTCCACAAAGTCCATATCTGTTTGAGGTGAAATGTACAATGGACCTCAAGACAAACGTCATAGTGATGTTTAACACCATGCTGGAAAATGACGATTGGGAGGCTTGTTACCAGTGCATTGATACTGAGGGAAAAAAGTGTTCTCTAGTTTGTCTGAAGGGTTATTATTTAAAATATGATTGGATCATGTGAGACTGTAAAATATTATGTGAATATGGTTAGGAACATTTAACTGCAATTCTTTAATAGTTAGTGAGTACTACCTGCCGGTGACATGGGATATTGTAGACTCTATAGTTAAGTTACTATATGTAAAATATAATTTCTGATTTTGTCATTTTATAAATGATTTTATAATCCTCTAACTCAGTGGTTACAATAAGTAGTGCAAAGTTGTTTAACATTCAGCAATATAAGTAAGGTTTGTACAAGAGAACTTCAACATTTCCTCCAAGCTTTACATAAATGTTTTGAGGCGTCACAACCGAGAACCAAACAGCAAAGGAGTAGCAAAATGAATCCTAAATAAAATCTCTAGGTCCCATAGGTTTTGAGAAATTAACGGAGACCAGTGTCTTAGTGACTCACAGTGAATTGTTTGCACCTGGCTTTTTGCCACTTCCTGAAGTTGCCGCTGATTGGCCATGGTGGCCATAAGTAACTACATTGGATGCGCGGTCTATGTATTGTACATCATTGAGGTTGTTCCCTACAGACCTGTTTCTCATCAGGGGATTTAGTGGGCAACCAAGAAACAGGTCTGTAGGGAGCAAACTGTAGTCTTCTTTTTTTTCCTTATACCACATATTTAGCTCTACTTTACTGTA
>JBCNYG010000025.1:10456471-10467613 GCA_039654305.1 Porochilus rendahli
ACAAGAGTGAAATTTGGTAGTTAGTTTTTGGTCCTCTGAAGAAGGCCAAGAAAACAAGGGGAGAATGACCCCCCCCCCCCCCCCCCACCTCCAAAAAAAAGGGGGGGGGAAATGTTTGGTTGGGGGGGAGCAGGATGGCTGCATGTCTAATTTCGACTAAGCACGCCTGAACCCACCCGCTTTAAATAAACTGATCTTGGGCTTCATATGACTATTGACCTGATTTCTTAGCTAAGCTGCTTGTCTTTCTAAGCTTCTCGACTGTAATGAAATCCTGTAGTCACACTAAACTCACTACATTACTAAAAAGATTCGACACTAGTGATTTCTTCTGTAAGTCGCTCTGGATAAGAGCATCTGCTAAATGTTGTAAATGTAAATTTACAATTTAAACAACACAATATGATCCCTGAACTAAGTAAATTCTAAATAATAAAAATTGGGGTAAAAGTATATATTTTTAATATATACCTGCCGGTCTCAACTTGCCGAGTGAGCAATTCAGTTTAAAACAGGAACATTTTTCGTCGCCCTTACAAGGCAGCTATTGTAACATCATGTTCATCTGCACATGCATACTTGCCCATCAGAGGTGTTGCCTCTGGCACCCAGCTGCTGTTTTGAATCCAACGATCTACACAGTGCATAGGCGTACAGGCATCTGGTGTGCGAGACTATCAGAAGTGATACTATCGACATGTGTGACAGAACTGGTCAATACATGCATTTGTTTTATTTGTTTTCTTTTCTGAAAGTGTTGACTTCAGATTTTATTCTACATGCAGACATTCTCCATCCTAAACTGATGGCAGCAGCATCAAATGCTACCTGGGGATCCAGTCACTTCTTTTTTCCCCCACACCACTTTCTCCCCTAATTTTAGTCATATCCAATTCCCACCCATCAAATATTGCCCACATGCCCCCTCCGTGACATGCAATGCTGCCACCGCCTCTTTTCAAACTGCTGCCCATGCGTATTTTTCTGCTTGGCATAAGACAATTGAAGGGAAATCGCTATTTGCCCCCTTGTATGAATGAGCTCACAGATGCCCATGATTGGCTGGTGATCACTGTGATTGACAGGGAAGTGAGCATATGGTCCCTCCACTTAGAGCTCAGCCAATTAGCTCCCATGGACTCCTGCTCATGGATGACAGTGGCATCAACCCGGATTCGCACTTGAGTTCTCAGAGTTGATAGTCACACACCTGGTCGATGCGCCACTCGGGAGCCGAGTCTCTTCTAATACCACCTTTAAAGGCAAGGTGAAAGGGGAGGTCTCTGAAAGCATTTTTAGGGCAACATCCTTTTTGAATATAATAGAAAACTCAGGGCAGACTACTATATTTATATTGGTTTTTTTTTTTTTACTTTACCCTTTTATTCATGTTCCGTGTGCAAAAAAATTACAGCCTGCATTTACTCAAATGGAGGTCATATTCCATACTGAAGTTTGTTTTTGGGATAGACATTTTGCTGTGAAAGAAGGGGTGCCTCAGTTCTGTTTAAAGTCGCGATATTTTGACACAAAGTTTTTCGGTTGTTCTTGATTAATACTGTTTAAATGGTGTATGAAATTGACTTTAATATTTTGTCTTAAAATTGTCAATTAAATTATTAAACATACATAATTTATCTGAGTGTTGCGTATTGATTGGCAGTCAGTATGTTACCATGACAACATGAAGTGCTTAAGCCCAGTCAGTGTTTTTCTTTCAGATAAAGGTTCGCCAGCCTATTTATCAGATTATCAGAAGAACATTAAATGATCTGTGTGTATTTGGTCACTCATTCTATTTGCATCTCAGTAACAGAAATAAACACAGGATTTTTGTTTTTACTTTTATACATCTCAGGCTCAAAGTTTAAAAGCTAAATGTGCATCTCTTTATATAGATGTCGAGATCACATGCAGTAGTTAATTTTTGTGTAGCAAATAACACTATTCTTTCCACCAGCTACCCCCACAAATATATTTATGACCTGTGGAAATCAGGTCATCACTACCAACAATGTCCTGATTGGTTAAAACACACTAGTCTGATGGTTCCAGTTCCCGCAGAAGCCATGACAAAATATTAACGTTAACCTTGCTAGGTCATCAGGCGACAAATTTATGTTTAGACTTCACAATTTTGTTCCCATTCCTAAATGACAGCATTACAGCATAATATCAGTAAACAAATGGTTTTCAGTGTCAGCGAGAATGGGGTACAAGATGAACATGTCATATCAACAAATCATAGATGTGGTTTCACTGACTGTATAATCAGTTAAGTTTATTCCCTCATCTATACTGTAAATGAGATTGCTTTGATTTTCTGGGTGATGCAGTGATGCTTGCAATCTATACCTGAGGATTTTGTTTTGCAAGCTGTTCAATCTTATGCCAGATCTCTTCCCGTTCCTTGAGTTTGTATTTCTCCCTGAGGAGGAGGAAACAGAACAGTTTGTTATGTGTTCAAAACTACAATCTGTCCCAATAGTAGTCAGCTGAAAACTGTTCATGCTAGTTGTAGCTCAGAAGTGTCTGTACCCTGGGTGTCTTCTTGCTCCAGGGCAATGCACCAGTACACAACTCACAGGGGGCTGTTGCTTGCAAAGTCTGAGGGTGCAAGATCAGGTGAATAAGGTGAGTGTGGTAGCAGTTCGAAAATGCAGCAGCCGAGTGCAGCCTCGAACTTCAACCACACCTGCTTTATTCACCTGATCTTGCATATATATATATATGCATGTTTCTGTAGACTCCTGCATTCATTCTGCTTTAATAAAAGTGACTGAGCCTGTTCCAGAAACAGCCATACAGGCACAAGTCATGACACGTGCTTCACAGACGAGCTTGTGTGTTTAGGATAATGAACAGATCCCTTCCTCCTCCATACTTTGGCATGATGAGATAAAAATGAGCCTCTTCCAGAGAACTGCTGTGGTTCAACTTGGTACTTTATTTTTTTTTCACCTTGCAAAATCTGGCTTTCTGGTTCTTACTGCCTGTAAGTGGTTTGCATCATGCAGTATGGCTCCTTCGAGCAACAGACGGTGACATTTCCACAACTGCTTAGAGGTTGTTCACAATGTTACAGAGTGCTGTTCTGAGGTTCATCCTCACCATTAGTCAGTCATTATTAGTTGCTTTTTTTCCTAGGATGACTGGTTCCATGGCTGTTGCTCAGAACACCCATGATTTCTCTTTTTCAGGACATTTCGAATTGTGCTACTGGCTACACACCCAGTGTTTCTGAAACACATCTGATGGATTTCCCCTCCTTTCTCAGATTTAGAATGGCATGATTTTCCCATAGACAGCTCTGTGATCTTCATAGTGGTCTACCCTTTTTTTAATTTTTTTATTTTTTTTTTTACTACAAATGCAGTCTACCCAGTTAAAAGCCAAAGCTTAATCTAAAAGGGGATTTCCAGGGCTACCTAATGACTAAACAATCATTTTTATATGAAACACCTGTCACCTGTCATGTTCCAATATTTTAGCTAACTTGAAGGTTGGTGGTCTGGCTTTTGTTTAATTATATCTAGACCTAAATATCAGGGAATAAAAGCTGAAATCTAAAAGCTCATTTCTCATATCAGTCATACCAAAAACCAATCAATTGGCCTTGCTGTTCCAATACTTTTGGAAGAGACTTCTTCACTACTTACTTTTGCTTCTCCGCTTTGTACTGCTGAGTGCAGTCATCAAACAGCTTCTGGTTCATCTCCATGAACAGCTTCAGGGCATTGTAAATAAGACCATGGATTGTCCTGAATCAAAAAGAGGACCAGTGTTACTTTAGGACAGCAAACAGCACTATTCTGTATATAATAATCTGCAATTTATATGGGTTCCTTACTTGTTCCAATGACTTTTCGAGTTCTTGTAAAGAGCAGGGAACATAATTGGGAGGATTTTGGCAGCATTGTCACTGATCAGACTCATAATATACTCGTTGTTCCAGTAATACAGTGCTCTCTCAGCAACCTAAAGCATAAAAAGTCCTGTTTATTAATAATTGTGTGAATAACACATCTAAAGTTTACTTGGGGTATCCATCGGAATGCAGCATGGTCAGAAACAAATGTTTAGGTAGACAAGAAAACAGGAAGTAGTTTTCAAAATAGGCCCTCTATTGTAGATTATTAAGCAAGGCACAGGATGTGAAATGACTACAAAACTAACATACTCATAAAAGAAACAAAATTTCACCAAATTAAATTTCATCCACAGAACACTAAGCAAGTATATGCACAGAATTACCGACAGAAACACACCCTACCTGAAAGTGCGGACTTGATACACATTTTGCTAGCTGTCTAAAGAGAGGCTCCATAACTTTTACAAACTCTGAAGGCTCGATAACATCCAGTATTTCCTCCAACTCATTCAGAAACATCACCTCTTTAGGACTATGAGTCTTGGGCCAGAACTTCAAGAGACCCATTATAACCTGGAGTATTTAAATGTATAGAGTTACCATCGATGATAAAAGCATTAAAATGTAAATTCCTAATAATATGTCATACAAAATGATTAGAGCTGTAAAGGTTGTAGCACTTACTGGTTCAGTGAGACTGCTATCTTTTTCCAAAAACTGAACAACACAGTATGCCAGCTAAAGGAAAGGTAAAAAAGATCCCTTAGCCTTACCACATTTTTTTTATATTAACTGAGGCTGATTAATACAAAAAATATTGTGTCACTTAGAGTCCTCAAAGCTATATATGACATATCCGAGCGAAATTTTAGTTGTATAGAATAGATGATTTTGAATTGAGAAACTTTCAGTATATCAAGAAATTTAACTTTTTGCTAATTACTTTACATGGTACCTCCCTGGTGTTAATTATTTTTAGCTGTAAACGTCTTGGTTTTCCTCATGAATATGAATGAGGTTCTGACCATTATGACTGTGTATCTGACAGTTCAACAATGTGCATGTGCATGGCAACACAGCATTGACGCTGTAGCGGAGGAAGAGGTAAGCATACTTAAATCACATATACAAGTGGGAATTGTGTGAATTTGGTGAAGATTGTAAATTCGAATATATATAGTTTGTAAGAATTGAGCAATACATTATAGAGATTTCTGATATACAGAATGTAAAACGTGAAACAATACATGCGATACATTTATCATCACAAACAAAATTGTTTTAATGCATTTCACCATGTTTCTGCAAAGAACTGATTTACAATGCTACTATCATAAATTTATATAAAAAAATCTATATTTTTGCAAAAACACTATAAACACACCTGTGAAGTAGGAAACCTGCAACTTAAGATAAACATCAAGTTCAGCAAGCCTTTCACTCTACTCCATCTCCCAAAATTTCTCCTATGAAAATCTTTTCTGTATTCCTCACTCTGTCTGACCGTCTTTTTTACTCTTTCCTTTCTGAATCAGTAAATTCTCTGGAGTCCAGTGGCTACCTTGCTTTCTCGTCATCACCATTGTTGTTGATAGTATGAAAATAGTCATGTGACTAATTTTAGGCCGGGATAAGCAGAGTTTGTATTTATTAACCTACTCAGAAACTGAATAGGGTATTCGTTGTATATTTAAACATTTTTGTTATGTGAATGACCTCAACTGTGTAATTAGCACCAAAGCTTAATTTTTATCTTAAGTTCTAATATTAATTAAATAATATTTGTAACTTTTATAACAAAATTATGTCATGAATAGCTTTAAGACAGAATATTTTAGCAGTAGTTCAGAAAAAAGGGTTAATTAATTTAAAAAATACCTGAGGATGATAAACACTGAGTGACTTGACTTTGTGCAGCGGCAGAAGCACTCTAATCAAGAACATTTTATGCTCCTCTTTCAACGGCAGGGCAAAACCATTAATTATACTGGGGGAAGAAAATAATGTGACATACAACCTCAGTTCCATTCAAAACAGAGCAGAATGACCCTTAGGCGTGATTTGGCACTGCAGCATGTTTAATGCCTGCACTCACCTTCCTAGAATTTCTAAAAGCTCTGCAATGCCATTGTGATGCTCCGTTTCATATATAAACCTGTAACGAGATCACTCACCAAATGGAAAAAATCTCAACACGACAATCAAGGTGCTTAAATTATAGGATGCATTTCTAAATCAAAATATACAAATCCCCAAAAACAAGAAAAGAGGAGACTAAAATTATTTATACATGCATAAATAAATACAGGGAATTTACCTATAGAATATGTTGTTGATCTGTCGGCGGATATATGCTCGAAGTCCCAGAAACTTGCCGTAAATCCTGTGTAGAATTGTTTTCAAGAAGTCCCGCTCTCTGGGGTCTTCACTGTCAAACAGCTCCAGGAGCTGCATAAGGTATTTGTGTGTGAGTCACATTACAGTTTAAATTGATACTGAAGAAATATGAGCTTAAAGTAAAATAAAACTACATTTCATACGTCATTTTATAAACCTTAAAGCATCAGAAATGTCATCATCCCACTTTGTCAACAAGTATATAGAAACGGATACTCACAGACAAGACAAACTTTTGGTCAATGTATTTTTTGGCAACATTAGGCTGAAAATCAGGTGACTCCAAGAACCGTAAGAAGAATTCATACACTAGCTAAACGAGCAACAACAAACAAAACAGCAGAAGAAAAAATGTGTTAGATATATCAAAATATGGGCTTCCTTTTCCAATTTTAATCACTGTCATACAGAACTCCACTGTCAGGCCCTTATTTTGAAGGACAACCCCACATTAAGCACATGGAGCAACTGTGTGCACACAATTTCCTCCGGGATCAATGAAGTATTCTGATTAAGTGGCACATTATTCACAGAGCAACCTACAAACCTACTAATTACAAAGTGTTACGGTGGTTCAGAGGGCTGCACTTGCCTGTAAGTGGGGCCAAGCTGCCTCCAGTGTAGGCTCATCCTCCTCGGGATCAAATTCTGCACCAGTAGGATTAGATGAAGGAGGCAGGGTCCTAAATAGGTTAACAGAAAACTACAGCCAAAAACAAACAAAAAATATATTATTGGGAAGCTTTTCGATTCAAACTATTCATTAATAATACATAATCAGTAGATCTTTCCAATTGCCAAAAAATGGCTATGACTGGCAGGATCACACAGGTTTGTGTGAAATGTCTGCAGACTTAAATAATCTCTCTTTATAATTTCACCCTTATGTGACACGAGATCCTCATAAAGCCTTCTCTCTGGCTTTATTTCTTTATTATTATTATTTATTTCACACATGGCTATGCACAACATCCAATTATGAGAACATCAAAACACTTTTTGTTGCACCACCATGATTGAAAAGGAGCAGGAAGAAGTTTAAACTTATTATTCCTGCCCCTGTCTTAAACAAAACTCACATATAAATGTTCTGTCAGCTAATTACAGGACAATCAATACTAAAAAATCTTTAACGTACACATTACAATCCCACAATTTCCATCATTCGAGTTCATTAAAATGAAATATTCTATTTTTATACATAGTTTTAAACTGGAAAATATTTAGAAGCATCTTTAATTCAATGTGCAACATATTCCACAATTTAACACCACATATTGAAATCCACATCTGTTTTAAAGTCCTTGCAAACTGGTGTTTCAAATGAAATTTTCTTCTATTATCCTGGTTTTCTGAAATAAAAACAAACAACTTCTACAAACTTTTCGGTAATTCATTGCTTCTTGCCTTATACATAACTAATAATGTTTGAAACTCCACTAAATCTTCCAGTTTCATAAGTCTTGACTTTATAAACAGTTTGTTGGTATGCTCTCTTGCGTCAACTTTATGAAGAATTCTCTTTGCTCTTTTTGTGAAAGAAACAATAGCTTTATATTGCTCGCTTATGTATTACCCCACACTTCCACACAATAACTTAAATGTGGTGGTTCCTATTACCTTATTTAAAATTTCCAAGGTACCTTTGATATTTTTGTTATAATAATCCCTCTTAGCTTGTCTCATTATACTTGTCAATTTATTTTTATAAAGCTTATATTAATTTTCTTTGTTCTAAATGTAATAAAGTCCTTGAAAAGCTTATTTTTCTTTTTACATGCATTCCTCAAACCCTTTGTTTTCCACGGCTTTTTATTATCATTACTTTTACATATGCATTTTATTTTTGGACAATGCTTTTCATAAAATAATAAATAAATCTTTATAAATGTCTGGTATGCTGCATTTACATCTCCTACATAAACCCCATTCCATTTCTCTTTTTTCTTTAAATTTAGTAATTGCCTCATCAGTTCTTACTTTTGTATATGTTTGTTCCTCAATCCTTTTCATTAATTGCCATTCATAAGTTACAAAAACAGGCAGATGATCACTTATATCATTTATTACTAGCCTACTTTTAACATTATTCTTCATGACAATATTTAAAAGAAAATCAAGGGTGCAACAGTTAAAGTTGTTCTGCTAGGCTTGGTAAACAATGGGTATAATCCCATATTTTATATATATATATATATATCCAAAAAATCTGCTGTTTTTTTTAATGCTTTGACACTTTTAAAAAGGTCAATATTCAAATCTCCACACATTATAAAGATTTTATTTAGCTTATTCAATATTTCTTCCAAGCTATCGGTAGATGTTTCTACATTTGACCCTGGTTTTCTATAGACACAAGTTACAACAATATTTCTCCTCCTTTCCATTTTAATTTCCAGTTACACACTCCATTAAATTGTCAATAACAACGGTCATATTTTTAACATCTCTGCTCTTCAGACCACCGTCAACATACAGGGCCCCGCCCCCTCTCCTCTTGTTGATTCTGTTGTTGTAGTATAACTCATAACCCTGAATGTGAAAATTACTGCCTTTTTCTTCATTTAACCCTGTCTCTGATAAAGCTATCAATTTAAATTTATGTTTCAATGTATTCATGTAATCTTCACTCTTAGCAAAATTTGCATAGATGCTTCTACAGTTAAAGTGTATTAACGGTAAGACATTATCCAACTCCTCGTCAATGTAATATTTGCAAGTGTCATCGATGGAATTAAACACGTGATTTTCCGGATCGAAATCATATAATTTATGTGCTGTCCGATATTAAAAAAAGTTTGACTTCTGTGTGGCTCAATCATTAAAATAGTTTAAGAATAATCTACACTCTCTCACGGATTCACTCAGAACGATTTCTCCATACCTTCTCAGTTCTTTGCGCTATCATGCTGAGCTAGAGAATCAAATAATGTCGTTAGATCACTGGCTGGTAATCTCTTATTCTTGGATCGAGGCGCCTGCCAGCATGGTCTCCGAGTCCGGCTCTTTGGCTTTCATCTCCATGTTGATACCATATTCACACAGTCCATCTGCTGCAGCTTGGGGGTTGTCAAACACCATGTATTTTTCATCTCTCTCTCTCTCTATTTATTTATTTATTTATTTCCCGCGCTCCTTGAATACCCTGGTGGTAAAATCTTCAAAATATATCCTTCTGTCATTCACTGTAACATCTTTTTTAGCCCAAGTGGCTTGAAGCACCCTTTGCCTCTGACTTTAGTTTAGGAAACAGACTATTATTGATCTGGGGTGCTCCTTATGCCCAGTGTCTGGTCCCGCTGACCTGTGCGCTCTGTCAATGAGAATTTCTCCATCAACCTCCAGCTTCTCTTGTATCAAGTTTTTCACAAACTCCACCATATTATTTCCTTCGCATTTCTCTGGCACTGAATAAATTCTTAGATTTTTTTCTTCTTTCACGACCTTTTAAATACTCACATTTTTCCTCTTAATTCATTCATTTCCTTCTTCAGTGCTCCAAAATTTCTAGCTGCTTTTATGCGGAATTCTTTGATTTCTTTCAATATTTCCGAAAAGTCCAAGACGGTTTCCACAACCTAATCTAGTTGATTGTCCTCTGGTGAGATGTTTGTGCCTGATTTCATTTGCTTCTGTTTTTCTCTATGTTGCTTCGACATTCTTGTCGGTTTTTAAGTCATAAATCAAGGACGGGAGGATGTTGCCGTTGTGGTTAGCACGTCCCTCACTCGCTTTTATTCATGCTGTCATAATTAGCAATTAGTTTCTATTGTATAGTTTCTATTTATTGACATACTCAGAGCCTGAGACAAATATAACTGTTATAGTACATGGCAAAAAACACAGGTGCCAGAAAACGCATTTTCCACCGTCACAATTCAGCAATATGAAAAAATGATAGTGAACCGAGTCCTGTTTTTTATTTTGTTAATTTGCTACACTATTCCTGAAGCTGTGACAGCAAGAGCTTTGAAAAATCACTTTAGTTTTTTCTTGTGGAGTGTTGTAAGTACAATAGGAAGCATTTACTTGGATTTACTGCTGGACTTCCAATGTAAGAAATTAGGGATATGAGTCTAACAACAACTCACGATTCAATTCAATTTTTGGGGTGACAATTCGATTCAGAATCAATTCTCGGTTCAAACCGATGTTTGATTCATAACCATTACAAACAAAGGGAGCCAATTTTTCGAGTAACTGCATTCTTGTATAAGCTAGAAACAACTCTTCAATATGAAAGAATGAAATTATATTACTAGATGACTGTTGATGTACTGATCCACTGTGCTCGGTCAGAGCTGGTTCAAATTTAGTGAAGTGATGGAGTGTGCGTTGGTCAGGAGTTGGTCGTGCCTGCTGCTCTGGTTCTTTTAGCTCCGGGTGATACGTAAGATGTAGGCACGGGATTTGAAGTGTTACAAAATACTTGACTTTTATTTTGCACACTGCAGGTCATGTCAAGCTCCTTCTTACGCAGAAAACTGTAAAATCCCAAGTGCACCCAAACATTTGCCTTCAGCAAAGCCGGCACTGGCTGTAGGCTAAAAGCTAGTTCTGTACCCGCCACTCACTGGATTCACGACGGAGGCCGTGTCGGGACAAACAGTACGCGTTGTGAGTAAGGTTGGAAAAGTTTGGAAAAATGTGTTTTTAAAGACAGATTCTTGAAAATTTTGATCGATACAGAATGCTAATAAATAAGAATCGCGCTTCAGACGTCAATCAATTTTTTTCCGACACCCCTATAAGAAATGCATAATTATTACATTTTTTTTACTGTGCACATGTTTTTTTCACGGGGCGGCACGGTGGCGTAGTGGTTAGCACGTCCGCCTCACAGCAAGAAGGTCCTGGGTTCGATTCCCAGCTCG
>JBCNYG010000025.1:10527495-10542481 GCA_039654305.1 Porochilus rendahli
AGCCGCTGCTCCTCCGCATCGAGAGGAGTCAGCTGAGGTGGCTTGGGCATCTCTATCGGATGCCCCCTGGACGCCTCTCTAGGAAGGTGTTCCAGGCATGTCTCACAGGGAGGAGACCCCGGGGAAGACCTAGGACACGCTGGACAGACTATGTCTCTCAGCTGGCCTGGGAACGCCTTGGGGTCCCCCTGGAAGAGCTGAAGGAAGTGTCTTGGGTAAAGGAAGTCTGGGCATCCCTGCTAAGACTGCTGCCTCCGCGACCCGGCCCCGGATAAGCGGAAGATGATGATGATGATGGTTTGAATCGAGAATTGATTCTGAATCGAATCGTCACCCCAAAAATCGGAATCAAATTGAATCTTGAGTTGTTAGATTCACATGCCTACTAACTTAAGAAGAAGAGTATGGTATGTCTTCCACCTGGTCATGACACATTTAACTTCCATTTGAATAGAACAAACTACATCAAATGTCAGCACCATTACAATCTGCTAAAGCATCCATCCCATATTAACCATGGCTGGGAAATCGTAGAAGGAACCCCAGTAGCTTGTACCGCATGACTGTTCTATTCTATACATAAAAAAATAATACAAAAAAAATAAAAAATATAACCTTCATAGAGGACAAATCCACTGAGAAACAAACTTTTGTTCACAGGAGTACTGTAGATGACCCAACTAATAACTTAAGTGAATAAATATGAGGCAGCAAGGTAAGGCCAAGTGGTAAGCAGTAAGCAGTTTGGTTATACATTTGTTATTAAATTTCTACCCAGATTTCTATACTATTAAAGGCAGCATTTTCGACTCACATCAGGCAACACCATAGTGACCACACCTTCATAGACCGTGTCTTCGATATCCTCTGTCCCTCCTGGTGCAACCTTCACATCAGTAGCACATTTTTTCTTCTACACACAAAATAACAAACTTAGAAGGTAGCATAAAAGTCTCACAATGGTCTCACATTTTAAATCACTCACCTTTTCTTTGACTACTGTAAAATGCACTCTAACCCCAGGTACCAAATTGTTGCGTTGTCCAAAAAATGCATCAAATGAAAAAGAGTATTTTTTTAGATCCTCATCTTGAATGAACCCATGGCTGTTCTAATTTTTGAAAGAACAGAAAAAGAAAAATAAACAGTAAAAACACAAGAATAAAGGTGATATGTTTGAATATTTAACCATAAATTTCAGAACTACGAACAGTATTTAAGCCTTTCTTCCCTCCGTACAGTTACACACAGGAATTCCAAAATCAGACTATCCCAACACTGCACTACACAGGCATTTGTTGTAGAATGCTACAAAGTGTAAAAATTATAGAATGATACAAGCTGTTTAAATTAAAATTTGAGTTAGCATTGCTACATTTCCTATTCGAGGCTCAAAAAAATGTAAGGAAATAAAATCCTACTATATTTCTGTTTTTATTATAATTGTAATTATTTTTCTGCCCTAAATGTGTTTGAACAACAAAAATTGTATATGTCAGCACAAGCAAATCTGGTACCTACCTATTCCGATTAAAATAATTACCCTGTTTGGCTTGGTCGTAATGAAAAATAATTTGGCTGTAACTCTTGAAACATTTGGCCTAAATAGACAAAAGAAATTGACACTGTGACACTCAATGCTTGATTGGTATTAAGGGCCCAAGGTGTTTAAAATCACCTATTTGTTTTTTGGCAGCCATCTGCATGAAACAAGAAAGTTGTGAGGTGATCTTCAAGAAATTGGACTTGCTTGTTCACAAATTCACAGACCATAGATCAGATTAAGTTCTCATATAAGTTGATGTGGTTGGAAACAGGAAAAATGGGCAGGCATAAGGATCTGATTATTAATTAATTGGGTCGATTCATCTACAAACACCAGGTCTTGTGTGGTGCTCCTGGTATACAGTGCTAAGTACCAACCAAAGGTGGTTCAATATAGGACAATCAGTGAACTGGAAGTGTCATTGGCGTTTAAGGCTCACCGATGCACGTGGAGAGCAAATGCTGGTACATCTGCTCTGATCTCACAGAAGAGCTACTATAGCTGGCTATGAAGATAAAGTGTGAGTTCATACAGTATATTGCAGCTTACTGTACATGTGGCTGCTCAAACAGACCAGTAAGGTAGTGATAGGGTAATTCCATGTCAATTCACCTAGAGGTTCCCAAGTGACCATGTCAGAATTCAATGAAACTTTAACCATACATAGAACATGTTTCAACATGAACACATGCAAGGTCCTAGTTCAAAAACCTTCCGAGATTCGTTTATTTAAAGAGCGCAGGCCAGTACCCATTTGTTAGCCTGTGTCATGCAATTTACCATTTTGAGCATTTTTGTATCTTGTAACCCCCCTAATAATTATAAAATAAAAAGTGCTGAACAGGACCCACTCTATAAGAATCTACAGTCAAAATTACTCTATTTGTCTGGGTTAGGTACTATCGATACTGCAATTTTGAAAAAAGTTCAAGTATTTTTTAATTTTTGACACAGAAAATATATTCACTACCCCCTCCAAAAGTATCACATGGTTTTCTGAAAGTATCAAAGTTTTCTGAAAGCTAGGTGATTTCACATGGAATGACCCAATAATGTTATTGCTCATTGCTGCAAATAATTATTAATCATTCTTCGCAAGGTGACCACAATACTATATTTCTACATGAGCACCAGTATAGTCTACTGCACTATTTTGAGAAAAGTTAGATTTCTAGCTTTACCTAATCAATTTTTTTTTATGGGAATTAAATGTTATGTTCAGTGTTGGTGCAAATTATAATCACTTTTAACAACATTTAAATAGCTGCTTCCCAAGCAACGCTTGCATGTGGATACCTACACCAATAAAAGTGATGACTCCTATAGAACGCCCAGGTGGAGGCCTGCAAAACAGAGTTCAAGGTCATAATGATTTACAACATTAACGCCAATTTATCTTTTAGTAATACACCCAAGGAAAAATGTTCTTACTTGATTGATCCCAACTTTCTTCTGACAATAGACATTTCTTTCTGTAAAGTGGATGACTCTTTTGTAGTGGTGGCACAATCTTTATCATCTTTATCATTACCAGGAACACTGGATTGTTGAGTTGCCTGATGAGTTATGTGAGATGGGCAGGGAACATTAGGAGGAGAATTGCTCTTAAAAATAAAATGCCAATTTGTGACCTATCACAGCAAAGTGGCAATAAGTCGGAAAATTTTAAATACCTTGTTGGACTTTAAACATAATTTTCTCCAAATTCCTGGCAGATTTGGTTAGTTACCCCAAAACTAGGCAAAAATTTAAGAAAATTTGGTAGGCTACAAAACATTAGCTACAAAATGTTACCAATAGCTCAAAGTTAATAATTTTGGACTTTGCTGAGATGGGTCACATTTTAAAATAAAACAATGGTGTAAAAGACCTGTACAATATCTCAAGTGATTACTATTAATAGTCCTGACATTATTACAATACAAATTTTTTAAATGTAAAAAGGATGTAAAAAAGACCTATAGTACAGAAAGTAAGATGCAGGTAAGTTAAAGCAGCATGTTGCAAATGGGTCATTCTGTGTCAACTCAACAAATTGTTAGCAAATATCTCAGGTGTCCTGCTCAGATTTTGCTGAAATAAATCTTAAAATGTAGGCCTGTCCGGGGCTTGTAGTTCTATAACGGAACAACCCAGAAAGTTGATATTACATATATTTTCTGAATGATGTTCAAATTTTCTATTTTTGGCACCAGAAAGCCAAAGCCTGGGAAACATAATTATCACAATATGGGAAGCTAAAATGGCTTTTTGGAAAAATAAGCTAAAATTAAGTGAAGTTATAGGAGCCCTTCTGAAAATATAGACCAACTTTTTCTCCTTATAACAATAATTACAAGGTTGTGATCTATTGTTGGACCAATAATATGACTTTCAAGCTTGGCCATTGTACTGTAAATCTAGAAATTCTCAGTTACTTAATTTTACTAATGATGTATGTGTTGACCTATTTCTTACTACAAGATATGGATACAAACACTTGTGATATTAAAATATATGGCTTCCATGAAGGGTCTGAGTGGGCAGGTGACTGTGGGCCAGGCGGTGTGGGTTGGCCCTCATCATTTATCGGGGAAGGAGGGTTTTTAAACACACTGACTCCCACATCACTAACAGCTGTTAATATCACTAGGCCCTAAAACTAAATTGAGGAAATGCTATTTTTTTTTTATAACAGTGTTTCAAGATTAGATTGGTTACTACAAGCTCAGGAAAATATCATACTGCACAAAGCAATAAAGCAAAAAAGGTGTATTCAGATGGATTACTCTTCACAGTATACAGGGGGGGGGGGACTAACAAAAAAAATGTACATACATGAGAATCCAGTGGTTGGATACAGTCCGGGTCCACTGCATTTATTGGTCCACATCCAGATTTTTTCATAGGATAACCTGGTCCGTCCTGAAACGGTGGGCCCAACCTGCCAGGTGGACCATGTCTAAACTCAGGTGGAACGAACCCTGGTGGACCATGCCTAAACTCAGGTGGAACGAACCCTGGTGGTCCATCCCTAAATTCTGGAGGAACAAAACCCAACGGTCTGCCTTCACACTCTTCTGGGTGAAAACCACGTCGACCTTCTGGGTGAAAGCCTCGTGGTCCGCCCACCATATCTGGATGGGGAAAGCGTGGGTGCATTTCACATTCTTGCATGTTGAACCCTGGTCTATGTCCATACCGCTGTCTCCGCATAAATTCGGGAGGCTCATTTCTAAACGGCGGTCCTTGCATCATTGGGGGTGGAAACTCTGGCGGACCCATCGGAAAGCGCTCTCCAGACATCACTGGTCCGAGGAAAGGCATTGGAGGCCGCGGACCAACACCACAAAATCCACCCGGAGGCGGAAGCCTTGGCCCTGGAGGCATTCTGAATCCAGCTGCTTTTGCTGCCGCTTTGGCTTTCATTCGCTTCCGACCTTTAGACATTTTGTTTTTCCAGATAAAAAGGAAGCTAGGTAGCAAGGGTCCAAGTAAATAAGCTAGGTCTTCTATCTAAATAGAGATGAAACGAAATCCGCTTCTCTACAAAACAAAACCGAAAATCGAAATGTTTCTCTCAGCAGACAAACTTATTTAATTTAAACTCCTGTTAAGAACTTAAAGTTTAAACGTAATATTAGCATGATATATAGCCTATCTAACATAATCTCCCTCATGCTACGCCATCAACATGAAACTAGCCGATTTCCGGTTGCAGTCGAACATTTAATAATAAAAGTTCGCAAGACCAAGATACACACATTCTTTACGATGTTACAAAAAGCAAACAAACATACCCTCTACATTTGCTTTTCAGGCATTTTTGCTCACCCCAAAAAATAAATAAATATGTGTAATCTATTATTTTATAATGTTGTAAGTGGAAAAGGTGCAGTCGGGGCCACGTCACTTCCGCTTAGCAACGGCCCGCCGCCATATTTACACGGTGAAAACAAATGACTCAACTGTAGGGCGTCGTATCAATACGCACTTCCTGTAAAGAGCACGTATAATTTTTCATGGACTGTGACGACACAGACAAGCTATGAGGAGAAGTAATCCTGTCAGATGTGCAGTAGCGTCAAGCTGGGTTGGCTACTTAGGCTTTTGGAAGATATGAGCTCTATCGGTTTAGAATTTTGCGTAGTCTAAGTCTACCAGCAGTTGTAGAGTAACACTCATTTAGAATGTGAAGTTTGAAAGTTTTTCCCCATAAAACAGTATAAAATCAGTAATAACAATGGAGTGTATAGCTAGGTAGCACCCCCACACACAAGGTAACATTTTTAAAGCTTTTTTTAAATGACATCACACAATCATTTAAACTATTCCAATATTTAGCAATTCTATATGCCAAAGGTTTTTTTATCTTCTGTTCTAGAAAAGAAATTAAACAAGTGGAAATTGTGACCTTTATGACTGTTGTATGGTTATATAAATTTTTTTGATATTATCAACTGAACCATGTAATAATTTATAATATAAAATCTAGTCATCTTTTAATCTTCTAGATTCTAGGCATTCTAATTTATCAAATGTAAACTTGGTGTGCTAAATGAGTCAAACCAGGTCATTTTCTAGTGAAATATCGTTGAACAGATTCAATTTTATCAATATTACATATGATGTATGGAGACCAAACTTGACAGGATGATTCTAAAATAGGATGAATATAAATCTTGCATTAAGCATTATGACATTTGAAGGTATTAAACAAAAGTTTAATATAGTAACCTCTTTTAACAATGTTGGAACAATAGTTGGAGAACCTAAGATTTGATTATGTAAATACACCAATTTCAATTTGAAGGAGATGTTTAATTCATCCTGTCTATTTTTTACTTGTTATAGTCTACCTCATGTATTCTATATGCATTAACCTTTAAGCTTTGATCGTGTGAATATTTCTCTGTGTTTAGTTAGGTTTTACTTCTTATCTCACATCTGTGTCGTATCAGACTGTAATGATTCCATTAGTGATAATTCCATAGATACGATTCTGTAGATTTATAGTCTGAATTGCACTTATGTTGAATCCCCTGTGACCTTATTTGACTCTGTCACACACACATACACACAACCACTCTTTGTTATTGTTCTCTGTAGAAACCCAACCCCCTAGACTCTTTAAATACTGAAGTTGTTAGAATATTCCTTGAGACTGGCTTGACAATAAACTGTCATACAGTGTCTCTGTGTTGACTCTTTGTTTCGAGCGTCTCCCAGGCCTGAGAGATCAAAGATTTCTATTGAGATGGAGAGGAAGAAGACAGGGAATACAATGATTCTCCAACATAGAATAAGCCTTACAGTACTCCTGCTAGTTAGTTTTGTGTTCTAGTATTATGTGCTTTTGTTTCTCCCCTTTGGCTTTCCACAGACTCATTACTGTGCACGCCTGTGTCACGTTGCCCGCCTCACTTGTCTATATAAGCCCTGCATTTCAACACAAGCATTGCCGGATTGTGCCAGAGTTCTCCAGCATTTGTATATCTCTGCCTAGTAGTTTTTTTATCTTGCTTGTTCCTGTGATTTTTGGATATGTTTGTGTCATACTCTGATTTTTACTTCTTGGAGATCTCTTACCATTGCCTGTTTTCTGACCACAAGTTTGCCTGCCTTTTGGATTGTCTGCCTACCTATTAAACATAGTGCTCTCCCCCACCTCTGTCTGCATGTGGATCCTTTTGCCTCTGTCAACCCTAACAGTACAATATGGCCATCATGGATCCAGCAGACTTAAACCAGTGGAGGACTGTACTTGAGCAACATGAATTCATGCTGGGGAGACAGCAAACACAAGTTGAGGAGGTTAGTACTGCCATGGCAGTCATGTCCACAGCCCTCACCTGTCTTGCTGCAAAGGTACAACAACTTCAATTATCTCAAGACCCACCACCAGCACTTGCTTTAACACCAGCCTTATCACAGCCCACTCCTCCATCCTCAGAACCTCACCTGCCTCCGCCTGAACACTACTCAGATAAACCTGGTACCTGGCATTCATTACCTTACCAATGTGATTTCATGTTTCAATTACAACCATCCACTTTTCCCACAGAGAAAGCTATGGTGGCTTATGTCATTACTCAGTTGTCTGGGTGAGCAAGAGAGTGGGGAACCACAGTTTGGGAGGTCAGAGATCCTTTTTGTAATAACTTTTCTTTGTTTGCAAACGAAATGAGTAAGGTTTTTGACCATTTTAAACACAGCAGAGAGGCCGTGCAAGAAATGCTGCATGTCTGTCAGGGAGTCTGCTCAGTATCCGCTCAGTATCTTTCACATTACTGCAGCAGAGAAACAATGGAGATGAAGTTCAAACTGCTGTCTATACTGTGGGGTGTCCAGCCACTTTGCTTCTTCATGCTCTGCAAAAAGTTAAGGTTCATCAGTAAGACAGGGAGCAATGGTGAGTTGCACATTTTCTAAATCCTCCCCGATTCAGTTCCCTGTTACCATAGACTGGAGAGGTAGGCAGCATCAGGTCACAGCTCTTATTGACTCTTGGGCAGATGACTACTTTTTTGATGCTTTACCCTTTAAATCCACCTCTTGTGGCCATCTCTTTAGTTGGGAGAGCTTACAGACATAACTCATGTGAGACCTCCTGTGTCTCTTCTTCTTTCAGGCAACCATCATGAACAAATAAGTTTCTACATCATTGAGTACCACATGCTCCAGTTATTCTTGGAAAACCCTTTCCCAACCCAAAACTGTGGCCATGGAGAAAGCCATTCAGGAGTCCTTGATTGTCGACATAAACCGACCCTCTTCTTCTTCTGCAGTTGCCAGATTTTTTTTGTTGCCAAAAAGGATGGCTCTCTTTCACCATGTATTGACTTCTGGGAAATCAATGACATCACCATCAGAGATAGGTATCCCCTTCCCCTTATGTCACCTGCATTTGAGCTACTCCATAGATCTGTATTCACTAAAATGGATCTCCGTAATGCCTATACCTGGTTCGAATCCAAGAGGGGGATGAATGAAAAATGGCATTTAATATGCCTATGGGACACTATGAGTACCTAGTAATGCCATTTTGGCTCACTAATGCCCTGGTCTTTTTCCAGCCCTAGTAAAAGATGTTTTAAGGGATATGATAAATAATTATTGTCTGGCCTCAGCCTACAACCTGCAGTGAACTGCAACATTTTCCAGGGTTTGCTAATTTATTTTATTTTTTTTAAATTATAGTACCTTTACAGCCCTTACCTCTGGTTCAGTTAAGTATGTCTGGTCCCCAGCTGCAAAAAAAGGCCTTCGAAGGATTTAAGAGACGGTTAACATCGGCCCCTATTCTGACACAACCTGATCCCGATCATCAGTTCATTGTGGAGGTGGATGCCTCAGATGTAGGTGTTGGTGCTGTCCTTTCTCAGCACTCTGCCAGGATGATATTGTGTTTTTTTTTCTCATAGCCTTTGTCAAGAATACCAGCCCTCCATTTCCTGCTCTAGAGGAGGAGGTCGGCGTACCATCTGTCCACACATAAGGCATATTACACACCATACAAATTACACATTACACTCATATGACACAATACATATTACACATTATACACATTACACACCATACAAATGACACATTATACACATTACAAATGATACACATTAAACACCATCCATATAACACATTACACACTATATAAATTACACATTGTACACATTACATAACATGCATATTACACATTATACACATTACACACCGTAAGAATTAGATATCACACTCATTAGACATAATACATATTACACATTATACACATTACACACCATACATATTACACATTACACACCATACATATTACACATTACACACCATGATTATTACAGATTATACACATTACACACCATACATATTGCACATTATAAGCATTACACACCATACCAATTGCACAATAAACACATTACCCACCATACATATTACACATTACACACATTACGCACCATACATATTACAAATTACACACATTACACACCATTCATATTACACATTATACACATTACACACCATACATATTACACATTATACATGGTAAAAAACCATACATATAATAGGTTATACACATTACACACCGTACCTATAATACATGATACACGTTGAAAACCATACATATTAAAGATTATACACATTACACACCATATATATTACACAATATACAACTTACGCAACATACATATTACACATCATACAAAGTACACAATATAAACAATACACTGTAAATATTACACATTATACACATTACACATTAGACACATTACACACCATACCTATACTACATTATACACATTACACACCATACATTTTACACTTCATACGCATTACACACCATGACTATTACAGATTATACACATTACACACCATACGTATTACACAGTATACACATTACACACCATACATATTACACCTTAAACACATCACACACCATACATATTACACATTAAACACATCACACACCATACATATTACACATTAAACACAATACACGCCATACATATTAGACATTAAACACATTTCACACCATATAAATTACACCCTATTCACATTACACACCATATAAATTACACATTATACACATTACACAACATACATATTACACATTATACACATTACACATTAGACACATCACACACCATACCTATACTACATTATACACATTACACACCATGCATATTTCACATTATACACATTGCACACCATACAGTTTACACTTCATATGCATTACACACCATGACTATTACAGATTATACACATTACACACCATACATATTACACATTATACACATTACACAACATACATAATACACATTATACACATTACACACAATACCTACAATACCTTATACACATTACACACCACACCTATTACACATTACATACATTTCACACCATACATATTACACACCATACACATTACACAGCATACATATTACACATTATACACATTACACTCCATACATATTACACATTATACACATTACACATGATACATATTTCACACTATACAGAGTACACATTATACAAATTACACATTATACACATTACACACCATACATAATATACATTAAGCACATTACACACCATACATAATACACATTATGCACATTTCACCCCATACATAATACACATTAAACACATTACACACCATACATATTACACATTATACACATTACACCTTACACTCATTACACACCATACATATTACACATTATACACATTACACACCATACATATTATACATTATACACATCACACAACATACATATTGGAGATTTTACACATTACCCATGAAACATATTACACATTTCACACATTGCACACCATTCATATTAAACAATACACACATTACACACCATACATATTGCACATTTCACACTATACACAGTACACATTACACAAATTACACATTATACACATTACACACCATGCATTTTCCACATTATACACTTTACACACCACACCTATAAAACATTATGCACATTAAAAACCATACATATTACACATAACACTTATTACACACCATACACATTACACATTATACACAGTGCACACCATTCATATTAAACAATGTGCAAATTACACACCATACATATTACACATTACACCCTTACACAACATACATATTACACATTATACACATTACAGACCATACACATTGCATATTTCACATATTAGCCATGATACATATTACACGTTATACACACTACAGATAATACATAACACATTGTACACATTACACACCATACCTATAATACATTAAACACATTGAACACCATACATATTACACATTATACACCATACATTTTAGACATTATACACATTACACATGATACCAATCATACATTATACACATTACACATCGTACAAATTACACAAAACGCACCATACATATTACACATTACACACCATACATATTACACATTATATACATTACACACCATACATAAAACACATTATACACATTACACAACAACTATCATACATTATAAACATTACACACCATACATTTTACACAATTTACACATTTCACACCATTCATATTACACATTACACTCATTACACACCATACATATTACACATTACACAAATTACACACCATACATAGTACACATTATACACATTTCACACCATACATATTACACATAATACACCTTACACATGATACCTATCATACATCATACACATTACACACCATGCAAATAACACATTATACACATTACACACAAGACATATTACACATTATACAAATTACATGCCATATGATACACCTGGTACCAGAGAACAGGTTGACCGAAATGCACGACAGACACATCTACCATCCTGGGTGGCGGCGGGGGCTTGGTGGGAGGTACCAGATGGCTCTCTTGGAGTGGTTTGAGCCTGCTGACATGAAAGGTCGGGTGCACCCGGAGGGACCTGGGGAGTCTCACATGAACAGAAACAGGGTTTATAACTTTAGATACGGGAAATGGACCGACAAACCTGGGAGCCAGCTTCTTGGAGAGGACTCGCAGGGAAAGGTCCCGGGTGGACAGCCATGCCTGCTGGCCAGGACTGTAGGTAGGGGCCAAGCTGCGGTGTGGATTGGACACAGCTTTCATGCACCTCTGACCCTGGAGGAGCAGCCGCCTGGCTGTGGCCCAGGTCTTCCGGCATCTCCTTACCAGGGCATGGGCTGAGGGGACTGTTACCTCCTTTTCATTGGCTAGGAATTGGGGAGGTTGGTAACCGTGGGCGGCCTGGAAGGGGGAGAGTCCGGTGGTTGCTGTAGGGAGTGTGTTGTGAGTGTATTCCACCCAGTGTGGGAAAAATGACCTTATACTCACATATATTCAGCTTAAAATTAGCATTATAACATTCACTGCCTAATTTAGCATTAAGAGAGTAAATATGGCTCATATTGAGCCATATGGTACTAAAATGCTTGAATAACAGTAGTATAGCAGCAGGCAGATATATTGGGTAAAAGTATGATAGCAACAGCTAGATATTACTGTGTAACAATGACACAGCCGTTCCAGGCACTGAAGACGTGGTGAACCTCAGGAATACAGCAGTCTCAGGCATTGAGGACGTGCTGAACCACAAGACCACAATGAGTCAGAAGTAGTGTGACAGAACATGCAGCTAGGACAACAACAAAAATGAACTATTAACCCTAGCTTGAGCAATAGGGCATAGAAAAACAGGGAAGAATTTTTAACCTTTGACCAAAATGTACTGAGTAAATAAAGACACTGGAGACTAGAGTAAAAACAAAAGGATGTTTGTTAAAGGTTACAGATCAGCCAACCTGTCCAAAGGAATAATGGGAACACCTTCATCAGTAGTGGATGAGAGAGCGTCCACAGTGATTGGTAATAATCACTTGGAGAAGATGGGGAATAGTCGAAATTCGGAGAATTCGGAGACCCAAAGTACTTCAGAGGGGAAGGCACTGGAGAGGACTCTGGAGAGAAGTACTCTGGGGAATGCAATGGGATAAAGGGTGAGTCTGGAGAAGACACTGGTTATGGCTTAGGAGAAAAACACCAATAGCGCACCTGGGTAGATTGATCTCGGGTCTCAGGCTCAGTCTGAGAAGACTGATCCTGAGTAGCAACTGGAGGTTGGAAGGGATAAAAGGGAGACCTGGATTAAGACCCAGGAGATCTAGAAGGGAACCAGGCAGCAGAGAGAAACTCCAGAAAATCCAAAAGATTGGGATTAGCATGGGCCAGATTGTAATGGAGATGATGATGTTGACCAGACCTCCCCCTTCTGAAGATAGCACGACGGGTTGGCTGAGCTGAAACAATGGGAAAAGGAAAAATACATGTCATGTGAATATTTAATCAAATATGTAATCTGCAAGCAATTTAGCAATCAAATACAATACTGAAAATGCTTTAAGGCCAAGGAACCCATGACATGCATTTAAGTAAACTAGTAAAAGTGGACATTGGTACATTAAGAACTTACACAGTATATGTATTAAAAGCTTACAGATAACTATACACAGTATACACATCAAAAGCTCACAAATAACTAGAAAACAGCAAAATACATAAGACAGCTTGCTTAACGTTTGCAAATAAAAGATTAAAGATACTTACACATGTTGAATAAATCAGAAAAGTAGCGTAGAAAGTATTCTGTCCGATCAGTTCACCACGGAGCAAAATCAGAAATGATAAAGATAACAAGGAAGCTGGCGCTTATATGTGAGCGCCATTTTTTTTAATAAAAACTCCCAAGAACACCTGAAAATAAGGGAAAATTAGGTAGAACTATGTCACCTTAGGAAATATGAGATCATGCTAGGGAGGAGTAAAATCACATCACAGCCGGAAACATGACATCACGGCACAGGAGGGAACAGGAAATAAGGGGAAATAAAAATGAGGAGGGTGGAGCCAAAATGACTCAAAGCATGAATTTAATGGGAAATCGCTGAGTACTGTAAAAATCAAAAGAAGAGAGTGTAAAAGAAGGTGTTTTCAAAGGGGAATTTGCTGGTTCTAAGCTAGATGCTGCTGGGATCAGAACTTAGAGATTGCCACTCTCTCTGATTGTTTTTGTGATTGATTGCAACTTGGAATAAAGAAACCTACTTTTCCTTATCTGCTGAGTTAGGACTTTGATTTTAATAGTATTTTTGATAAGTTAAAGCGATAGCTTAACAGTTAAAGAGACAACCAAAGGTGAACAAGGAGGGACCAAGCTGCCACCTGTGTATGTCCCCTCAGGGAGGGCCCTGGTGATTTCCTACATATTTTTCATGCCGAAACCCAGGAATTGCATAAAAGGGCTGACGTGTGGCTAAAACCTGAAGCGCCGGGGCTGTGACTGCTACAGACCATCAGAATACGGACGTCCATAGTAAAGATAAGCAGACACCTTTTATCAAAGTCTGTTTTAGATTCTGTGGTCTGTGATACCAGGCATCTGAGACAGGTCTCTAGGTTCTGGTTGAGTCGTTCCATTTGTCTGTTGGACTCCGGGTGGTAGCCCGACGACAGGCTGACAGTGGCCCCCAAACAATTACAGAACTCCTTTCAGAAGCCGGATATGAATTGGGGTCCCCAGTCAGAAAGGAGGCTGTGTATACAGAAAACCTGGGTGATCAGGATGCGGGCAGTCTCCTTGGCTGATGGCAGCTTGGGCAGGAAGATGAAGTGTAGAAGAACTGGTCCACCACCGTAAGTACCACCATGTTACCCTTTGAGGGAGGCAGGCCCATGACGAAGTCCAGGCCGAGAGGGAGTACTATCAAGACTAGGGCATGGGCACGCCCGGCAGGAGGTCCCATGGCTGATGAGGTGGAAGAAACATGGCTCTAGACTTACAGAAGACCTCCCTGAGGTCTTGGTAGCAAGGGGAATTCTTGGTGAGGTCATCATCTGAAGGGAAATATTTAATTCTGTTTATTGTTTGTATATTTCCCGTTATTATCTACCTCATGTATTCTATATGCAT
>JBCNYG010000025.1:10542581-10557939 GCA_039654305.1 Porochilus rendahli
TCTCTCTCTCTCTCTCTCTCTCTCTCTCTCTCTCTCTCTCTCTCTCTCTCTCTCTCTCTCTCTCTCTCTCTCGCTGTCAACATGCTTAGTGTCCTGCCATTTCCTTATCTCCAGGCTTCACGTAGCGATGCCAACCATGACAAACGCTGGAGCCTAAATTCCGGCTGGCCAAGCGCATCACCCACACACCGTCTCTGAAAATACCTCCCACACACATACACTCTCACACACTCACTCAATCCTCAGCTCTGCACAGGAGCACCAGTGCATCATGGATATCATGGACGGCTAGATTACCGATCGCCAAGAGGAACTGAAGATTTGAAGGCCAGGCTGGAAATCCTGAGCCTCCACTGAGGAAGACTTACACCAAGGATCTCGGTCCAACAGTCACGGCTCTGAGGTGCAATTTCAATGGACGTTGACTAATTCCCAGGCCTCTGTCAGTTGGGAGATATTTACTGAAGTAGACGCTGGGGTTTAGTTGTGGTTAGCGGCTCAGTATTTTATTTAGAGTGGTAAAATTGCGACTCGGATTCCTGCCGTCTTAAGAAGTGAATGCATTAAGAATTAGCATGAGTCAAAATGACATCATAGGTACTTTTCTATCAAGTGAAATTACTGTTTACATTTTTAAGTGCTCGTACACAGCTTTTTGCACACAACCAGATTCACATACGATTTTTTTTAACTAATAATAGCTGGCATGTAACTAATTATAACTAACTAGCTAGCTAATTTTAGCTAATTATAGGTTACATTTAGAAAACATTTTGCCTTGCCTAAGTTTTGTTAGGACAGCACGGTGGCATTGTGGTAATCCACTGTCCGTAGTGTTTGTGTCTCACAGCAAGAACGTCCTGGGCTTGAGTCCCAGGCTCGTTGATGGTTTTTCTGTGTGGCGCGGGTTTTCTCCGGGTACTCCGGTTTCCTCCCACAGTCCAAAGAAATGCACGTTTGGACGATTGGCTGTTCCAAAAATTGACCCTATGTGTGAGTGTGAATGCTTGTGCGTGTGTTGACCCTGCAATGGCCTGGTGAGCTGTCCAGGGTGTACTCCGCCTTTGCCCAGCGTAGGCTGAGATAGGCTCCAGCCTCCTTAATGGGATCAATTGGTTAGCTGATTGAATGAGGGAGGTTAGATAGCATTACAATGATAGTTTTTATATATTAGCGAAAAAGAACCGTCTCCTGATGTATTGTGGGCTGTAAACATGTCTTGTTAGGGTTTGCCTCATGTTTTATTTCCTTCTTTAGTTCGTTTCCAGGTTTAAATGCAGGTCTTTACATTTTAGAAGATATTGGCGTCATTTGAAACAAGGTTACCGCCAAGTTCATTTAATTAATACTTTACAGTTACAGACTTCTAAGATGCAAATGTTCTTCCTCTTCAGCTGCTCTCGTTAGGGGTTACCATAGCGAATCATCCTTCTCCATCTCACCCTGTCCTCTGCAACCCTCTTTTGTCTCTGTCCCCCTTCACCACATCCATAAATCTCGTCTTTGGCCTTCCTCTACTCCTCCAGCAAGGCAGTTCTACCCTGAACATTCTTCAACCAATATACCCTTCATCCCTCCTCTGTACACGCGCCAACCTTCTCAACCTTTCCTCCTTCACTTTATCCCGAAACACCCCTACCTGTGCTGTTTCTCCAACATATTTGTTCCTATATCTGTTAATTCTTGTCTAGCGCACAGAAAATCGCATCACTTAAAGCTCCGCCTCCTGTGTTTTTTCTTATAAGATGCAAATAAACAATGTTCATTTCTAAAAATGCTTAAATTTTTTTAAGCTTAACACCTCAGGCAGCTGGTTGCTAACATAATCAGTGAAATTGTTAGTAAACTTTTATGAATTAAAGACACTCTAACCTTTTAGACCAGGTTTTTGAGCTGTGTTGGCCTCCAACCTTGTACTACTCGGTAGTAAGGGCTTATATATAGATTGATTCTCAAACCCCTTTTTTGTAGTTCTTCTGGTGTGCCATCCTCGCCGGCTGTCCCAATTCTCTTATTCGTGCCCCGAGGAGCGTCATGCAGGGGATGAGCATGAGAGCAGCCTTCCTGAAAGAGCTGCACCCCAGCGAATAATGAACCTATCCTTACAGGACCTGTCCTTCCAGGTCCGCTGTGCTAGCGTCGTAACACTTAGCATGATGCGTCAGAAGAAACGGTTTCTCTTAAAACACATTTCTTTAATTTTGCGCCCCTCACATCGTTTCCCCGCGTCTCTCCATGTTTTTGAGTGGGAGAATAACACGTCCACTGTCATGGGTACCAGTGCTTGTTCTCAAGAAAAATTTGTTCACCTTAAAGACCTGAACTGCATGCAGATGATGTTCAAATGCTAAATGCACAGCCCAGTAAACCTACTTTAACCGACCTGCTATCAGATTATGAATATTATATTAAATAAGTATTTTTTTAGATTCCCTGTTAATATAATCCTTTCCTATTTCAAGTCTGACCATGCAACACCTGCACACGCCAGCAGAGGGAGTCCTCCCAGTAATTTCATAGATCCATAAGAACTACATCACCCAGCTTGCAGTGCGGTCATTATGAGAACGATCTGCACCTGTGGAGGCTTTATTAAAGTAGGCTTGTGTGTTGTACACTCGCATACTGAGTCTTTTGTTCAGACGGACTGGGTAAAGGTATATTTTGGGGGCTGCCGCTATAGAGGTCTTTGTGTGGCGGCGGAAAGAAGCTGCCAAGAGTTTATCTTTAATTTAGGATGGAATATATATTTAGGGGTGCTGGAGATTGGTCGGTGGATTAAGTAGCTGACCATCTCTTCCTCTTAAATTAAAGTGTCTTTTCTATTTTAAATCTGTAGTTTAATCAGATGGGCGGAGTGCTTGAGTCTGTGTAGGAGGCCCCGAGTTGGAGCACACTCTGTGCCTCATATTATCTGATCTGTTTTTGTAGTTCTCAGGCTCTGTAGCGTTTTTGTAACAGGGAATGTTACTGGTGCGATGTGGCACTGTGTATTGGGGTTCTTAATGAAACCCAGGTTCCAAGAACTCTCTCAAAATGTGGTAGGATAGCCTTGTCTTGCAAATTTTTTTGCAGGGCTTCGTGCTTTCCGTACACCCTGATTCCTACCACATGTTCGAAAATGAGTTTCGTTTAATGTAGAAAGCCTGTGGCGTTTGGGTACGATCGATGTCACTAATTAGCAAGAACAATTACAGAGGACTAGCAGCATAGTATCACACACAGCATGGATCCTGCCCATGCACGCAGAGCTGGTCATAATGACAAAAAACAAGCCTATGAAACCCTTCCTAATGGCAATGGCTCATCAGAGAGCATCCTCTTTCTCTCGAGCACACGTACACAAACACAGGAAGTTGTGTTTCCACCTTCTGGGACACTGATTAAAGCCTGAATCAGACAGCGTGACCTCTTTCATCAGCATCTACAGCAGAGGAGGGCTGAATATTCGTGTCCTCGCAGCACTGCACTGCGAGTTTGCACCTTCCTTCCACCTTGAGCAAAATACAATTAGACTTCCCACACACTACTTTCTATTAGGCACCCAAAGAAACTTCACCCTGTGTACTATTGACACATGAATAATAAAGAACATCAAGCCTAACAATGTTTGTCCTGAAAGCATTTGATAATTTACTCGTTCAAGCGATCATCTGAGTCATTACTGCCATCTAGAGGTCGAGTGTGGTGTTCCAGGGCATTAAAAAGAAAGCAGTCGGTGCTAGGGATTGGCTTTCGTCTAGGGGAATTTGCACACGAGATTGGAGCGGCGAAGCAGGCCGGTGGTGCAACGGGTGCCCCTGTGGATCCAGGCAAGAGTGCCTCTTTGCTCTGGCATCTGAGGGGCGCCAGATGGTCTCTGAAACGACGAGTAAGCACGTCATAGTCAGAGAAGCCATGCGTGAGCTTTTATCAGCTTGATCAGTCTGTCAACATACACACACGTCCCTCGGCACTACTAGCTTGGTGGCAACTGATTTTTTTTTTTTCTTCTCCTTGTCATCACAGCTCACAGACTACTTCTACCCTCATCCTCCCTCATGTTGGCAACATCACTCACACTCCCACACACACACACACACTTTTTCCTCCCATTTCCCTGGAACTCATTTCAGTTTTATTTGAGTTGTAGTTTTGATTACGGTTTGCAAAAAGTGCATTTGTTTCTTCTTGGTTTATTTGTTTACTAATCTTTTTGTCTAGAAAATGTTTACTTAACGCTGGGGTTGGTAATCTGGAAAGCTGGCAAAATTTGAAAGAACCATCTCTTTAGAATTCCAGATGAACCCTACCCGGCTCTCTGAGGCCCTTCCACAGCCTCCCACACACACGTGCCCTGGCTGCAGGTTTGTGCACGGTGGGGTCACGTACAAGCAGGGACACAAGGGAGCATTTGATTGGACATTTTGCAGAGGATCGTGAAGCACTAATTGGTTGGTGCTTTTACAGGATAACACTGGCCACAGATGTCTCTCTCTCTCTCTCTCTCTCTCTCTCTCTCTCTCTCTATCGTTCTCTTTGATATTTTTTATATGATCTTCATAATTGATTGCTTTTATGGTGTAAAGACCACTTCAACAGACATTACAGATTGTGTAAACCGGTTAAATTTAACAACCACAGCTTTAAGATGGGAAAAATATTCTTGAATAAGGCACAAAATTTTAATTCTGATGCCATATCACCAGGTTACATCACATTAACGCATTCATCCTAGTGGGTTATTGTTTCTATGGCAACAACTCCTTTATGGGAACTTGCATTAGGCTACAAACAAAAGCGGTATTTAATAATGTTGTATAACAAAAACATTTCTGTGTGAAAAAATGTATTACTTTTGGAAGAGGTCTACAGTGTCAGGACTTTATCAAGTTCAAGAAAAATAAAAATGACGATATGGTGATGAAGCGACGGTTTATATTTGGTAATCGGTTGTATGAATGATCCTATGATCTGTTTGTGTATGTGAGGGGTTTTCTTTGGCTGCAGTGTAAAAGAAGTAAATAGTAAACTAGAAGGACAGTTGAAGCTCGAGGTACCTTCACCACGCAGCATGGATAATGTAGCACATAGGAGGTATATGGGTGTACTGGTAAAGGTCGGCCAAGTCTCTCACTGTCTGTGGTGAGAGGCATGTAAAGGAACCATTGCTGTCGTTCCTGAAGAGTAGTACCCCGGAGAAGTCGATTGCCATCAGTGCGTTTCTGCCCTGCCTTCCATCCAGGGTGTACTCCACCCTCGCCCCTAGTCGGCTGCTGGGCGCCAACCTCCATGCAACCCTAATTAGGATTAAGCAGATGGGAAAATAAATGGGTACTGGTTTGAACTACCCATGTGCTCATTTTTGCGTTCTGTTGTACAGTCGTGGCTCTGACCAAATGAATAAAAAAACTCCCATTTGAAGGCTTTCTGAGGTGGCTGGGGTTTACCTTTTCAAGGTCACTCAAAGTCAAAAGTAATTATCTCATCAGAAAGTCCATATATGGTTTCTTATTAGTGCTCTGTAGTAATGGAATGTCTATCGACACATTTTGTTTGTATTGCCAAGGAATTGTGACCTTGCTCTGACGCTCACCTTTTGACCTTGACATTTCAAAATCGAATCATACCTGGGACTCTGGTAGAGTAGTGTCCTCACCAACTTTGGTGAAAATCCTTGTAAGGGTGTGGTCAGAATTTTGTTCACAGACAGACAGACAGACAGACCGACCGACAAACACCTGTGATTACAATACCACCACCAAGCCTCTGATTCGTGTGAGCGGTAATAAGATGGATTGATGTCGCTCTGCATCACACCATCCATCTCGTCTCAGATCTTTTTCTTCGCCCCATAACTGCACCCCCAAGTGTTTTATCCCTTTTTTTATTAATGTCAGTGATACTAAATGCAGCAAGAGCACGTACGGCCCAATCCCCTCAGCACAGCACAGCACAGCGCAGCCCAGCGCAGGCAGTTAGGAGGATGCAGCGGCGTCTGGCTGAAAGAAATATGAAGGAAAATGTGGGTGGAATGGAGAAGGGGACACAACAAAGCAGTCTGGCTCACGACTCGATGATTCAACAGCGAATCACTGAAGGCTCATTCAGTGGAAAAATGGGAGTCGCATTACGCCATTCTCCCAGCACAAAACCAAATGCAGCCTTTTGACTTTGGACACCATGAGGACACCTTTGCCTAACGTGGACTACTCGGGGCTTGATATCATGCAGTAGATGAAATCATGTTTAAAGTTCAGTGCGCTGGTATATTTTCGGAACATGGGCGTCCTTTCCTTCTCGGTCGTTCTTTGCTTCTACGCGGAGCCATTCTGAAGTCGGTCAATAACATGCAAGAGGTGCAGATGAAATGTGATGGGCAAATTTAATTTCAGTTGAAGATTGAATGTTAAAAGGTCAAACATCAAATCAGGATTTTCTCTTCTGCCTCTTTCCGTCCCTTTGATTTGATTGGCTGCCTTCATCCCCTCCTTGACCCACCTCTCCTGTTCCTAGATTTCATTCTGATTTGCGATCTGTGTTATTCATTCGAGGATTAAGTATCTGATCACCCGTGTGATTTCCATTCTGTTGCAGCTCAGTATTCATGAGCTTGGTTCAAGTAGAAAATCAACAAAGAACTGGGGTTTGTGTTTGTCAGTTTGGAGCACACCCTTGTGGAAAGCCTGTTGGCCCTGAACGCCAGACCCGAGATAAGCAGGAGACGACTTCTAAAAACTGCAGCCCTTAAACCTTGCTGTTTCCTCAGAGGGGTTTGAGTCAAAAGCTGCTGGGAGGTGTTTACAATTTAGTGTGTGTGTCACATTAGCAGCTCTGTGGCCTCTAAGAACCAAAAGAACTATGTGAGAAAAGGGACGATCATAAGGAAAATCTGTATCAGAATCGCTCAGTGGCCGGAGATTTTTCGTACAATTTACAACTGGAAAGCAGGCACCGAAGAAACAACCGTGTATCGATCAACGATGTCCGGTTTCATACCGAAGCTGAGCCTGTGAGCACTTTAACAGTAAAATCTGTAAAAGGAGAACGTGTTGTAAATGGTACACAGATGCTCCTGCTATAACCTGAAGTAAGATGAGGGCTAGGGTTGCAGAGAGGCTGAAGCCTATCTCAGCCGACACTGGGCGAAGGTGGGGTACACCCTGAACTGCTCGCCATTACATCACAGGGCAACATATGTATACACAACCATTCACGTTTACACCTATGGGCAATTTGAAAGAGCCAGTTAGCCTAATGTGCACGTCTGTGGACTGTGGGTGCAGAATACCTGGAGGAAGCACAGGGAGAACATGCGAACTCTACACAAACACCTGGAACTCGAACCCAGGACCTTCTTCCGAGAGGTGTACATGCTAATCACTGTGCCGCCGTATAACCGCTATGATCATAAATGTCAAAAACGAGTATTGGTATGTATTCAAAGTATATTGAATCAAAAGAAAATCTGAAAAATATTAAAAAAAATATTAATGAGACACAATTACATTTTCCAGTTCAACTCGACCCAAACCGCTATGAATGCACGTGTTCTTCCCTCTTAATTCACAGTTTGGTGTTTATAGGTGTTCGTCAAGAGATGTATATGGACGAGTATTTACTATAATAGAGGTCAAAGGTCAAGGTCACAGCAATATAACTGGTACCCGACGATCCACCAATCCCCATTGTATTTACACATTAAGTTTGATTCGTCGCTCCAGACGCATGTCCTTATAACGGAAGGATGGACCAGAGTAACACTATATGCCCCACCAACTTTTGCTGTCCACTCTGATGTAGTAATAATAATACATTTTACTTCTATAGCACATAAGGTCAGGTAGGGTGTTCCACAGTCTTGGGGCAGCAACCGAAAAGGCCCGATCACCCATGCTACGAAGCTTGGTTCTGGAGAACTTGAAGGGTGTTTGTGGTTGTAGAACGGAGGGTACATGAGGAGGCCCATGAATACACTGGTAGGTGAGGAGGGAGACCTTGTATTCTATCCTGAGTGGGATGGGGAGCCAGTGAAGAGTCTTCAGGGTAGGAGTGATATGGTCTTGCCTGCGCACCCTCATCGGGATCCTGGCGGTGCTATTCTGGGTGTATTGCAGCCTCTGAATGCTCTTGCCAGGGATCCCAATGAGAAGTGCATTACAGTAATCCAGCCTGGAGGAGACAAAGGCATGAACGAGCTTCTCTGGATCTGAGTGTTGAACGGAGTTTGGTGATGATCTTGAGGTGAAAGAATGAGGTCTTACAGAGATGTTTGATGTGCATGTCAGTAGTAAGGTGAGGGTCTATTTTAACACCCAAATTAGAGGCAAATGTGGAAAGGCGGATGTTTTTGCCAGAGAAGGTGATGCTGGTGATGGTGGAGGAACGGAGCTGGTGTGCAGTGCCAAAAAGAATGGCTTCTGTTTTTGAACTGTTCAGCTGAAGGAAATTAACTTCATTTATCTCCTCTAGCCAGATGGTCAGTGTGGATGTTGGCAGGGTAGCAGAGAAGATGGGGGTTAGTTTAAGATAGAGCTGTATGTCATCAGCATAACTGTGGAAGGATATCCCATGTCTGCTGATGATATTGCTGAGGGGGAGCATGTAAATTGTGAAGAGCGTGGGGCCTAGCACAGAGCACTGAGGAACCCCACAGGTGACATTATGGGTATAGGAGTTCGGTATTTAATTATTTCACCTGCTTACACCATTTGCATATTAGACTTCACATTTTTTAATCAGTGATCACTCATCACTACAGGTGGAAGCATAGGTATAAATATAAAGCTAAACATTCACATAAAAATATAGCAGAATCAAACATGACACAAAAGTCAAGTGATGATAAGGTAACTTATAAACATTTAGCAATGTTTAAGTCAATAACATTATTACGAATTTTGACCCCCCCCCCAAAAAAGAAAAATACTGGAATATATTAATATTTTAGTAAAATAACTTTTTTACAAGTCAAGGTGGCTGTGAAGAAACAGCAGATTACTTTGGCAATGTCAGCTACCATTTAGGTGTGTCTGAGTGTGTGCCTGTGCAAAATATTTACTAGAATTTCATCAGAAATGGGGGGCTACGATGCTGTTTAGGGCCTTTAAGGAATTAAAAACAGCTTTACTAAAATATTGTGCTATATAATAATTTTGCAGTGTGGGAGACAGTGAGGTCCAGTGAGTCCTTTATGCACATTGAAAAAATTTACACTGTCTCTAATTCTGCAATTTTAGCCCTTATTTGTGCAGACCCTCAATGCATACTTTGGCAACATAAGCATGAAATGTATAACAATAAGAACCATTTCAAAGCTGAACAAACAACTGAAGAAAAGTATTTTATTTATCTTAAGTTGCACAGGTCTAAGAGAGAACATTAAATGAGACCAAATATACTTTTGTATAAAGTAGCCTACAACCTATTGTGGGTAAGATGTTTATCATCCCTGTATTTTTATACATCTGAAACCTGTTAAAATGTCTATAGTCTTATTTTATAGGGTAAACCAGCAAAATAAAGGGTAAACCAGCAAAATCCTTTGTAATGATACGTTCAGATATTTATTGCCACAATATTGTTAAACCAGGATTTCAGATGTCTGCATTTAAAGAAACTTGAACTCAAAGATTCCTCCAAAGAAACCATTCTTCAAATAATAGTGAACTATAGCAAGATGTGTCATATTCACCCATCAGTGCAACAATGAACCAATAACAGTTTAGAAATACAGTAAAGCATTCAAATGAATTAATGAAATAAATCAAGGCAAACATTTTTTATTTAAAAGGTCATAAATACATACTGCTTTCTGAAGACTTTTTTTGATACTTGGATATTTTACATATGCCTATTTAATATCCCCCCTTCTTTATCACTGTAAGTAAATGAAAAAGCAGCTTGGGTTGTTAACGAGAGAGGACGTCTGTCCAGCAATGTGTGTGTGTGTGTGTGTGTGTGTAATTGCCTATGTTTTGGCATATTTTTTTGCTATATCAAAAATGGTAAGCTTTTCTACAGCATATACGATACGTGCATTAAGTTTTTCTACTTAAAAATGAGCAAACATAAGAGTACGCTAGGCTAGCTAAGAAGCCAGAATGAAATTAAAGATTTAAACAATTTAAAGTTCTTTTTTACTTTAAGTGCATCTTCATTCACCAATATGTATGATGCTGCTAGTGATTGCTTACAGATTTTAGACCAGTGTTTTCAGTCACAAGGGCCCTGCTGCACTGCACACTTTTCTGCTCTTTCCACTGTAACATATCCCTGTTGAATTACTGAATATGAATGTTACATGATGGAAAACATTGATCTCTACAACACAGGGAGACCTTCAGAACTTACACTGATACATTCATTCACATACTCTCTTCCTTCCTAGGCACAGTGACTGGTCATTATCATTTAAATCAGTCATAAGGAACAAAGTCCCTATCTAGGTTCTCAGATTCATCATCGTCAGAGAAAAAGTCGTCCTCATCAATCTCCTCCTCATCATAGTCTTCGTGCCATTCTGGGACGTACTCATCATCATACTCATCATCCTCTTCAGCCTCGTCACCCCCATCTTCATTGTAGTTATTGTTGTCAGAGTCTGCAGTCTCAGAGCCTCTATCTGATTTGGTCCTGAAAAAAGGTCAACTGTTTTACTCTTTAAAATGCATCACTGATTAGATAAGTGCATCCCATCTTGCAAAAGGTTTGAAATTCTTTGGCTTTCCTTCCTAACAGCAAAGTACTGCTTTTTCAGTGTAATGAGCCTGTAAGTGACTCTTTGAAGAGTGATTACATATAAAAACTTGAATTATTCTTCCTGTAGTGCTTGTTATTTATTTATTTTTTATCGTAAGCAAATCAGAGCGTGAGAACTGATATTACTATTTTTGTGCAACTCACTCTTTGCTCTTTTCAGTGTTGTTAGCAACATTTAAGGCTTGTGCAGACTCCTGATCTGCCCCAGTCTTAGACTGATATCCTACACGGAAGTCCTACAAAAAAAAAAAAAATAAAGAAATTATAAATTAAAGGAAAATAAATTGATAAATAATCAAAATAATGAATAAATAAGTTGATAACATAATTGTAAATACATTTACCAATAGGTGATATCTATAAACAAAAAGAAGGACATAAACATTGGATATAAAAAGTCTACCCACCCCTGTTTAATAAATAATTTCAAGACTTTTTCCACCATAAATGTGACCTATACCCTGTACAACTCAACTGAAAAACAAATAAATCTTTTAGGGAGGGGAAGTGAAAATAAACATCGGAGATAACAGTTGTACACCCTGTTATAACTGGGGATGTAGCTCTGTTCACAATCAACCAATCACATTCAAACTCTTGTTTAAACTGTTAAATTGGAGTCAGCACACACTTGCCACCATTAAAAGTATCTGATTAACCCCAGCTGTTCTAGTGTCTTTTCCAGACATTTTTGTGGTCACATCATACAGCACAGGCCATGGTCGGTCGTATTATCGGGGAAGCACGGTAGTTCTGTACCCGGCACTCACTGAAACAATTCATGACGGAGACTGTGTCTGGACAAATGGTACGCGTTGTAAGTAAGGTTGGAAATGCTCAAAAAAAACAAAACGTGTTCTTAAAAATCTTGAAAGTCTTGAAAATTTTAATTGATTTAGAATCCTAATAAATAAAAATCGTGATTCAGACGTGAATCGATTATTTTTCTGGCACCCCTATTGTACAGGTTATAGGTCACATTAAGAGTGGAAAAAGATTACTTTTTTTTTTTAACATCACAAAAACCTGGCATTTGAACCGGGCTGTGCAGACTTTTTATATCCACTGTAACTTCTAATCACTGATAATTGATTAAAGCATTATTTACTCGGAATATTCCAGACCAATCAGATCATGCCCTTCCCATGTGGTATACAAAATATAGCATTTTTATTATTTTTAATTTTTTTTAAAAAATGTTATGTCATTAGTGTATATTACACAGCAACAGCAAAATGTGATTGTTCTGCTATCTCTGGATTAAAAATCATTATTTGAAGTGGATTATGCTTGTTGATATTAAATTAATTATTCCACTTTTCAGGCTTCTCTCCTCGTCAGCTTAAACCCATACAAACTAGCAAACTGATAACAGTTTCTTAGGTGAAAACTTCAATAATGACAATCTTTAAAATACATAAAGAATAAGTTCTACATTAAATACTTTCATTCCAAATGTTGTTGCTTTTTTAGCATTTTAATATTATCAGCCTCCTCAAACGGCACAGGAACAAAAGAATGTATACCTGGGTAGAGTGCTGCAGAATTGCCACCAAACGTTGCTGGATGCGGCGAATAAGCTCCAGGCCAGTATTAAGGTGCTCTGGTTTCAGCAATCGCACACAGGATGCCAGATCTGTGCACTGCAACAGTGTCTCCTCTGTAGAGTGCAAAAAGTACAGTCAGTTAAAAGATTTAAATGATAAATCAGACTACTTATATTTACAGTCAAGTATTTGTGCTTGACTGTAAATATAAATAGTGTAATTTATCATTTAAACCTTGTTAGAATGACAATACTGGCAGTTTTTTTCCAACACAAACCAAGCAAGATCTGCAGGGCATTGGTGTGCAGGTCCAAGGCTTCAGTCTGTTGTTCCATGACATCCATTTTTTCTGTGTCCTGATTGTAATAGCTGTACACACACGAGTAGGCCAACACCTGGGCGGAAAAAACGTGTAAATCCAGAGTGTGAAAAACTTCAGAAATTAGTGATACAGAATTGCACCAGAACAGGAAGTCTCTCATGACTTTTACTTTTCTGTTCATGTTTTGCTTTCAGTAGCGCTTTGTAGGGTGCATGTTACCCTTGTATCCTGTCAGACTTAAATCGCATGGCATGTTCTTGCATTTGTGTTTTCAAAAGTTTTGCAATGGGAGAATGGGTGTATGGAAATGTGTGGGGAACACTGAATAAAATAATTACAAGATAGATTTAAAGAGCTTACCTTCCGACTTTGGGCAAGGATTTTGCATGCATCGATAACAAACGTCAAAGATTTCATCTGCAAGGCTTCATTGATGGAAGACACTTTGCTTTCCAGACTGATTGCAAACTCCTAAACAGGGGCATTAACAGTCAAATGCAAGCACTATTGGTATTTATAGCAGCATTACAGGAAAAGACATTATGATCCATAAATCCCAACCTTAGCCTGGTTATGGAAAGTACACCTCTCATTATAGTCCTGGAATTTTTTCTCCTGCCTTGCAGCTTTGCTGACCTATAGTAACAAATGCATTACAAATAACATAATTTCAGGTAACCTAAATTGTACACTGCCTGGACAAAAAAATTTGCAGAATATCACATTTTGTTTGACCACTTCTGATTATAGAGCGCATTTGTAGTGACATGGTTTCAACAACCTTATTCAAGGTCACAACATTTACTTCCATCCAGAATTATTTGCAGAGATGTAATATTCACAATGGAAGAGTCAAGCCATTTCATAAAGCATGTCGAAAAACTTGCAATGGGGTTAGGGATTCATGGAGGAGGAAGAGAGTGAAAACGATTCCTCGTGCTCCCAGATCCACTAAAAAGTTGAGCATGATGGATACTGGCACACACACACCACCGATGAGATAACCTGGTTGTTCAGTACATTCAGGTTATCAGGACCAGTATGCCTGAAGCAACCCCAATTCACAATACTGTCACCCAAGACTTGTACTGTGGCCGCTACATGTTTTATGCACTTCCTGTCTTACTTATTTCCATAACCACAGAATGTCTTCCGACATGTTTTTTTTTAACTCACTGCAGCAGTTATGGTTAAAGTAACTGCTGACAACCAAAACAGTAACTACAATATCGAAGGCCACATTTTTATGCCCAGGCAGTGCTATAACTTAAAAAAACTATAAAAACAACGGAAAAGGATAGAACCAAGCTACATGTGTATATGAGTTTATTTCAATATTCTTATTTTAATTGTGAAAAATCTTTGCCAGGTACTGAACTTACCATGGCAGAACAGTTGTAGTAATCTTTATGTGTAGGTTTCCAAGGCTTAAGACACCTCCAGCAAAATCCATGATTACATTTGGCACAAGTCATACTACCAGAACACACAAATTTATCTTAAGTTTTATATACATACACATACATACACACAGGCCACTTTAATAGGAACAACTGTACCCCTGCTCATTCATGATCCAGAGGCATGGGCAATAAAAAAATAATGTTTACAATCATGGAGAGCACAAAAGATTAAAAGTAGGATTCACACTGGTTTCACAGTATGAAAATTGATGACTATCAAACAATGTGCATTTGTTTATTTCCAATATTGAAAAAAATGCAACTAAATAGAGAATCACACCAGTGTGTTCCCATTTCCTTTCCTCCTCTAATACTACCTCTCAGACTTGATAACTTGTCACACAAATGCACACACTCCTGTTTTTGTTGGGACACTCAGAGACATAATACATTCTTTAACCCTTACCCTAACAAAATGTCACAACTTTGTTAATTAAACTTAAATTCGTTCTGGTCACAACATGAAGTAGGCAATTTCATAAAATAAATAGATAAAATTACACAATAACTGAATTCTTTTAAAAGTATACAGGCACAACTATGCTACCTTTTTAACATTGTGTGTGGGTATACTCACTGCAGGCAGCCTTCATTTTTCTCAATTTGTGCCTGGCAGCTTGGGCAACGCTTGGAGATTAGTTTGGCCAAATGCTTACTTTGGGCCTCCATGCTCATTCCCTCATAGTAGCCTCCATCATCCATCCATTGGGACATGTGACTGCAGCTGGCTGGATAGTGAGCCTTGGAAAAGAAGATTGGTGATTATAAAAACATATGGGTGATTCAACAATCTTAAATGTCTTAAATGTATGCAAATTAGATTAAAGATTGAAACTATAACAAACTGTATTTCTTGTTCATTTACTGCCTAACATATTGTAGGACACATTTATGAGAAATAATAGAATAATATTTTAATATTCCTCTATTTCTCATAAATAAAATAACCCCACTAAACCAGTTCATAAGAGAAAAGTGAGACTTTTTTCAAATTCCATCTCCAGAAATTATGGCTGTCATGGTGGGATATGACTGTGTTTAAGTAAAAGTTATTAAAAATAATAATAAAAAACAAACAAACAAACAAACAAACAAACAAAAAATGTACATCCCCTAATGTACAGCTAAAACTCTAAAAACTTTGAATATTGTGCAATATATATTTATTTCAGTAATTCAACTTAAAAGGTGAAACTAATATATTATATAGACTCGTTACATCCAAAGTGAAATATTTCAAGCCTTTATTTGTTATTTTGATGATTATGGCTTATATTATGGTCACA
>JBCNYG010000025.1:10558039-10576850 GCA_039654305.1 Porochilus rendahli
GTGCAGTAAAGATTATACACCACCACGTTTATCTAAAAGGGCTCCTAATAAAATGAAGTACAAAAAAATAAACTTTTAATACATTTTTGGTAAAATTGTGTTGACAATGCTATTGTAGTCAATGAAAACCAAAAAAAATAATTTCAACAACTATATTGAGATAAAAGTATGGCTAATAAACAAAAACACTGAAAATACCAATTTTTAAGAAAATTTTTTTTAATCTTTTTTTTTCTTTTGCATAGCATGAATGAACTTCAAACCATATGGAATGGTTTAGCGAGTGAAGAATGTGTGTGTGAATATGTAAACACTGTGCCTTAAAGGTTAAATGGTGTAATTAAAGTAAAGTGTGGCCACACTGAATATTGCTTTTTTTCTCAAAAAAGAGTGTTATTTTTGTTTATACTATATATTGTTGTTTGTTTCCTTATCCTCATCAATATTATGCAATATTACATGAAATAAATACTTGAATAGTGCCTGATTTCTGATTCATCTTCATTTTGTTGAATAAGTGAACTGAATTTTTTCATTTCACCACTCGCTAAAGCATTCTATATGGTTTGACGTTCATTCATGCTATGCAGCTTGAATGTATAATATAAAGTAGAAAAAAAATTCTGTTTTTCTGTATTATTTTCATTATTATTTTTATTTGCCATACTTTTACCTCAATATACTTATCAGAATGATTTTTTTGGTTCTCATTGCCTACAGTAGCATTAGTCGATACATTTTCACCAAAAAATTATAGAGGAGTAATTTTTTACTTCTTTTTATTATACAAAAGTGGTGGCGTATCATCTTTACTGCACACTAATGTATGTAATATGAATGTATATGTATTTATGTATACGAGAGTGGTTGCCCGGTGGTAGGGTGCTTGATTACTGATCCCAAAATCGGGCGTTGAAACCCCACTGTCACCAGGATTTCACTGCTGTCCCCAAATGCAGCTAACTGGGTTATCAAGGCCAGCCATGTCTTTCACTGTCTGTGGTGAGAGGCATGTCAAAGAACCATTGATGACTTTCCTAAAGAGTAGGCTGCATAGCCATCAGCAAGTTTCTGCCCTGCGATGGCGATGGTGAGATTGGGAGCTGTCTAGGGTGTACCCTTCCCTCACCCAGAGTTGGTTGAGATGGACGCTAACCTCCCCACAACCCTACTGGATTAAACAGCTCAGAAAATAAATGAACGAATATATATATATTTTACATATTAACAGACAATAGCAAAGCACTAATAGTCATAAATTAAAGTACAGAGCGTGTGAGGGAACTAAGTTGACGAGGAGGCTCCTGACCTACAAGTATTTCTCCTTGGTGAATGGCAGCTCCCCATTTAGTCCAGTCACTTGCGAGCTCTTCCCATACGAATGAAAAGATTTGGAATGCCTTTAGGTTGCGCTTGGAGACGTCGGGCTTGCCTCAACTTTGCACGCCTGAAGCCTGTAGCTTGCCGTACAGGAGGCCCTTGGGGATCCTTCCATTTTCAATGCGACAAACATGTCTGAGCCAACAAAGGCGACGGTGGAAGAGGATGTAGTGGAGAGATTTGCTCTTGGTTCTTTTAAAGAGCTCTTTGTTTGAAACCTCTCCATATGACACAGAGGATCTGCCTCAAGCGACACGTGAAAAGTGTTCAGCTTGGTTTCTTGCTTAGCATATATGTGCCAACTCTTGGAGCCATAGAGAAGTGAATGCGCCTTCACTTTTGAGACCATTGTAAGAAGGTGATTGGTCCAGACTCTCTCAGCAAGACAAGCCATGGTGTATGAGGTCTTGCCAATGTGTCTGGATTGAGATATCAAGACCCTAACCATAACCATAACCATTTACGCTATGGGGATTTCATCCCTATGAGTAAGACAAGTAATACACACACACACGCACACACACACACACACACACACACACACACACACACACACTTACAGTCACAGATCCCAGACTGTGCAGTAGACTCGCAGTGTGACAGAGCGCTGAATATCGCCCAAAAAGCACTGAGAAAAACTTTTTGCATGTCAGCTTCCATCCTTCCTGTTTGTCCAAATAGACAAGGGGTTTTGTTTTACAACAAATACAAAATTATTATTTACAAAAGCAACATAATGTATCATATGCAGTGAAATGTACAGGTTTACCTCCAACAGTGGAGATGCCTCCATTAAATTAATGTCAACAGCATTTATTTAAGACCATCTTTTATGCTAATTTTTTTTATGCTATTGGATAATTGGTACTCACCCACAAGTCTGTTGGACGGGTGTCCATCTGAAGAAGGACTCGTACTTCCCCGTATATTCCCACCAAGAACCAGATTAAAGGGAAGGTCAGTGGTAAAAGCGGCAAAATGCCGGTTACCTGCAGCATAAACCTACATTATTGTATGTTTTAATGATGGATAAGAATGTGTAACATGCAGTGGATTGATGTAATGAAATGTGTGTGTGTGTGTGTGTGTCATACTGGTAGCTGCAGTAGTGTAACATGCCATGGTCCTATTCCGGGAGCTCCAAGAACGTAGCGTAACGTGTTCAGCACTAGCAACACCACCTAGTTTGGGTGAAAAAAAATCAGTGCTGAATTACTTTGGTTAAATAATTTGCAGTTGTGTAGTGGATATAACATCCATCTCGCAGCAGAAGGTATTGGGTTTGAGTCGCAGGCTAAGGCATTTCTGTGTGGGTTTCCTCCGGGTACTCCGGTTTCCTCCCACAATTCAAAAACAAGCAAATTAGGCTGATTGGCTCTTCTAAATTGCCCCAGGTGTGAGTGTAAATGTTGACTGTGTATTGGATCTAGCAAGTTGTTCAGGGTGTACCCCCACATTCACCCAGAGTCAGCTGAGATAGGCTCCAGCCTCCCGACGACCCTAATAGTAGAATTAAATGGCTCAGCAAATGAGTGAGTGACTGTGTATATGAATGATCTAAAAGCGCAAAGTATTTAGCACTAAAACTAAAAAGACTTACAAAAGCTAATGGAGCAGGACCTCTCTCTAGTAACGTCTGCACTGTGAAGCATTCATTATCCAACACGGAAACCGGTCTGCTCTGAGAAAGCTCCAAACACCTCCTGAATAAAGAAAGAAAATTAAAACAGTTACATATAACCCATAAATCAGTAGTTTGCAGTTTATGTTTTTTATGCAGCAATGTGTTTTATTTTATTTCAGTTTTCCTGGATAGCTTAGAATGCAATCTGTCTGCTTCTATATACAATTTGAATTTGTATAACAACCGCTAGCTTTAAGCATCCATCATATATGTCACCTAGCTACCATGTAAGAGATAAGAAGAGAGATTAATTGTTGTTAGCTAGTGTTTGCTAATGTTTTCACATGTTTTGGTTTTGGTCTGTGACAGCTTTATTACTTCCACCATGGAGCTAATGTTTTACCCCTTGTTCATGTAACCATTAGTTGGAAAAATTACTCAAAAACTTGGATTGGACGGATTTTCATGAAATTTCTATGTGATGGGACTTTGCACAAGTAACATTCCATTACATTTTAGAAATGATCTGGATCAAATTTTGGATCCAGGAATGTTTTATAGCTTTCATTGTGGCCATTTAGGTTAATTAAAGGGTTTTCTGGGCTTGGCAGGAGTTTGTGCTCTCTGAGTGCTCTTGTCTGCCTCTAAATCTTTTATTTATTTTTCTTTCACACTTTCGCTAATTATTCATTCATTTTCTGAACCGCTTAACTCCTAATTAGGGTCCCGGGGAGGCTGGCGCCCATCTCAGCCAACTCTGTGCGAGGGCAGAATACACCCTGGACAGCTCGCAGGGCAGAAACACGCTGACGGTTATGCAGCTACTCTTGATGAAAATCAGCGATGGTTCTTCTACATTCTTCTCACCACAGACAGTGAGAGACACGGCCAGCATTTGATAACCCAGTTAGCTGCACTGGGGGAACAGCAGTGACAACCTGCTGATTGTGGGGCTTGAACCCCCGACCTTGGAATCAGTAATCCAGCACCTTAACCTCTTTCGGTAATTATTTCATAAAATTGTGTCAACTCACCGAACCACTTCCACGGCTGGAGTCTGAGTGACCCTAAAAAGCTGAGGTTGGAGCAAACGGTGAGGTCGTGACACTTCATGATCCAGAGGGGATGGAGGACTTGAGATATGACTGAAGACATCATTTCGAGACAGGATGACATGTTCCTCTTCCTGTACTTCACAAAACAACCAGGAAGCAAGGGGTGGGACAGACAGAGCTCGTCTTATCTCTAAAGTTTGTCATAACAGAAGTGAGTAAATAACAGCATTTTGGTTTAATTTTCTGTAATTGTCATTTGAGGAATCTTGGCAAACCGTAAGGCAAGCCTGTTCTTGGAGAACTGCCTCCCTGAAGCCTACCTGACCATCTAATTAATGATTGAAGAAATTATTCATCAGCTAAAGGAGGTGTGTTGGATGGAGATAAAAACATTCAGGAAGGTAGATCTTGAGGAACAGGGTAAGTGCCCAGTGTTGTAAGGAATTCTTAGATGATTCCATATATATAACATTTGAAGTTAGGTAGATAGTTAAGATAGATAACAATCTGACTGACCTGAATCCCCCTGAGCTCAGTTGGGGCCTCACTGCCTGGCCGCAGAGAGATGATGTCACCTTCCACTAGGAGACTGACAGGTAAGTTAACCAGTCGGCCGTCTCGGTATGTCCACTGTAAAGATACAGCAGGCAAGGACGGGACAAACAGGTCCTCTGAGTCTTTCAGCCAGTTCGAAGGCGGATGTAGCAAAACGTCTATAGCAAGTAAGAATATTACTGTTACCTCTGTAAGTAATACAATAACAAAGTTAAAAATATCCATATCATTAATTAGTTTACCCTGTAAAGCATTTAGCAACATTTCCACTCGACGTGGCATCTCCGAAGTCTTTAGCTGCTGAAGAACTGCCATGGTAACCAGGTCAACCAAAAGGATGAGCAAAAGAGTGCATCCACTGAGCAAAGTTGCTCCATCACTAAGGCAACCAAAAAAAATAAAAAAGGCCAAGCATGGATTGTGGAAGAATTTTATACAAGATGGAAATACATCTGTGTACAAATATGTAGATATGAAGTATCCTTTCAATGATATTATCAGCTGAGATCCTGAGCGGAGCACCATGTCAGTCATGGAACATGACTTTGATGGTTGTTTTGTGTCCATATTCCATTGCTGACTAGCTGTTGATTGGTTGCTATGCATAGCTGGTGCAATAACAAAACTGAAACCCAAGAAAAGAGGCTCCTACATCAATACTTAGACTAGCACAGAGTAGCAAAAAACACACAATCTAAGTCAGGTGGTTGCATAAACTTTCATCAAGCAAAACAACATGGAACATTAACAGCAACACAGAACACAGAACTCGTTACATGGATAATTAACAAGACGTGATATATAGGAATGCGTAAATCAGTCAGTGAAGGAGCGTGAAAAGAAAACTTAGTGTAAACCTTACCTGTTTTTTTATCTTATAACACAACTCTTATAACACAACACCAGCCTTGCACACCTTTGAATAGAGATAACCCTTAATAAGAATAAGAATGTTTTAGTTAGCTGAATTTCATTCTCTCAGGTCCCCTGTGATTAGTTCCATCACTTAGTGTAGGTGGAGGACTGTGACCTCGTCCTTTAGCGGGTTGGACAATGGCCGGGAGTGACTAGGGGTTTCCAGTGGTGGACAGGACAGGTTAAAAAAAGAAGAAAAAAAAGAAAGAAAAAGAAAAATAGTATATTGTGAGAGGTTCAATATTGTAGGCTCAAAGTGTCACACTCTAATCTGCGAATTAATCCTAAACACCTGCAAAGGGTTCCTGAGCATTTAATTCGTCTCTCTGTAGAATTCACAATTATAGGGAAGACTGCAACCATCATTGGCACCCTCAAAAGGTAATTGCAAAAGAAGTTCTCAAAGTGCTGTATTAACGCACATTAAGATAAAGTTAAGTTGAAGGGAAAAGTGTGAAAGGAAAAAGTGCACAAGCAGTAGGGATGACCACAACCTGGAGTGGATTGTCAGGAAAAGGGCATTCAAAAGTGTGGGGGAGCTTTTGGACATGGGCTTCAAATGATGTATTCCTCGACAAGCCGCTCCTGAACATTAAACAATGTCAGAAGCATCTTAGCTGGGCTAAAGAAAATAAAACCTGCTGCATTGAGGCAGTAATTCATGCAAAAAGGGCCCAAACCATGGAATGAGTACATACACATGATTATACTTTTCAGAGGTCTGACATTTCTACATTTAGAATCCTTTTGTAAATTAATAGAAAATTAGAATATTACAAAAATTTATTGAGATTTTAGATTTGGGGTTTTCATAAGCTGTAAGCCATAATCATCAAAAAAGGAAGAAATAAAGGCTTGAAATGAAAGATTGTATGTAATGAGTGTATAAATGAGTTTCACCTTTTAAGTTAAAATTCTTGAAATAAACTTTTGCACGATATTCAAATTTTCCGAGTTTCACCTGTATTATTAAATACTGGGTATGTTTGTCTTTTGTACCTTGAGATACATGCCACATAATGGTCACATTTACACTGAAATAGCCTTTCCTTTTCTGTAAGTTTAACATGTTCACTAATACGTACGTCACCCTGTCTGTCAAAGTCATGTATATTAAACCTGACAAAACAGGAAACAGCAATAACTTTCGCTCCCCATAGTGAGTGAAAACGATATAGGATAACATCCTTCAGCAAAGTTTACTACCTCATCGATGTAGGTCAAAGATAAGCTGATGAAACTCTAAGATTAAATTAGTGTTGTTTGTGATTAAGACCTCATTATCATGACATTTTGCCCATCATTATGGACTCACCCATATATTGGAGACAGTGTTAGATCCAGTGCTAGTAGGAATTATATAGTGAGAATAAATTCATGGCAACAACCAAATGGTAACCTCAGTACAAACCAAGAGGCTGCTGAGGTCATAAAGAAGCCATGGTTTCATTTGGATTCTTACCTCAGGGAAGTTGCAGCTGAAGCAGGAAGACCAGCAGCATTTGGAGCAGGTGCCCATGCTGCCAATATTCTCCTTGCACAGAATCTGATCACAACCCTGAGGGTTGGTGCACCAGGTCAGGTTGGAGCAGCACTCAACATAGCCCCGCAGAAGTGCATTCTCATACTACAAAAAATAGATACAACACAATCAGGGTCATATTTTGCCACAGTACACCACCCCATTGGATCTGCAAATGAAACAGTCAAGATCGGATTGACCTGAATTGTAGACTTTCAGTTAGATGTCAATGGATTCAACAGAAATATTGTGATAAGTGTTTTATAAATTATATTACTTCTATATCACATTACTACTTACATAAATTTTCACATTTTTCTCAACCCACTGATGGCCTCCTTCACTTGCATATGTGGATTGGTATTAAAAGTTATAATAAAAACAGCTGGCAAATGCAAATTCAACATCTGACATCAGCTTCTGACCTTTAATCTCCTTAGGGCGGTCTTAAAATATCACACCAGGCCATGAAACAGCTTATCAGGCAATCATCCAATTACTTTTGTATCTGTGAAAATGAAGGGACCACTATGCCAAACTGAAATCATTTCAATCCTATCTTGCTCACTTTCATTTCAAATCCATTGTGATGGGGTACAGAGGCAAAATTACAAAAATTGTGTCACCTTTTAAGTACTGATACTCCCGACTATACTACAGATTGCTTAACAGTGGAGCAAAGATAAGGTAATTAAAAAAGTAATAAAAGTAAATCCCTATTAAGAGCATGGTTTGGCGAGCTGTCTAGGGTATTCCCCGCCCTCGCCACACTTGGCTGAGATGGCTTCAGCCTCCCAGTGCCCCTAATTAAGAGGCTTAGAAAATGAATTAATTAATGAATCCTCATTAAGGTTAGACAATATTCCAAGAAAAAGAGGTAAATAGTTTTTCCAGTTTAGGCATCAAATAACTGTAAATTAAAAGATAACCTTTGCAATGGTATCCTTGTCAGTCAGAATGCTGTAGAAAAACTTAGAAGTGGGCTGAGCAGGACAGTATGTGATAGGACAGTTGCAATTCATCACCAGGTTCTGTTCAATCCGGGCAGTCAGGTACTCCTGCCAGCAAGACTAAGTTGGATAGAAAAATGGATTACAATGCAGTAATTCAGATGTATATACATATAAAATTAAGAGACTATTTAAAAACATTTTTGGGGGGGTGTTGGAGTGTTCACTGTTTAGGTATGTGTCTGAGGAAGACGTTTGTTTCCCATAAACTGACATTTTTGCCAAATTCATTTAGCATATTTTATTGCAGAAATAATTGCTAAAAAAAATAAGAATTTCAACCATGAATGACAAAATCAAGATCATATACAATTTGAAACTACATAATACTAATGTTTTAACTCTGGACGAGCTCAGAAATCAATATTTGGTGGAATAACCAAGGCATATAAATAACAGCTTTCATGGCATGGCATGCTTTCCACTAGTCTTTCATCTTGCTCTTGGGTAACTTTGTGACAATTCTTGTGCAAAAATTCAAGCAGCTCAGCATTGTGACCACCCATCTTCATCTTGATTACATTCCAGAGGTTTTCAGTGGGGTTCAGTACAGGATATCGGGCTGGCCATGACAGTATCATAATCTTGCAGTCTTCCATCCATCCCTTGATTGACCTGGCTGTGCTTGTCCTCATAAAAAACCCTTCGAGTTAGGGACCACTGTCAGAGCAGAAAGAAGCAAGTTTTCTTGCCAGTTAACCCTATATATGGTTTGATTCATGCAACAAAGAAATCTTTGGCCTTGCGAAGCACCCGCATATCATCACCCATACTCCACCAAATTTCGAGTAGCTGCGAGACACTGTGGCTTGTAGGCCCCTCCAGGTCCCCATCTAACCATTAAGTGACGAGATGATGGTAAAGCTAAAAACTGGACACACCAGAGATAACAACCTATTTTTCACTTCCCATTGATGAAGGCATTTTATTCTAGATGTAAATGATGTAAATCCTGCTTCCATTTGTCATTCTATTTAAAAGGTGACTTGATATCCACCCATGGTTGATGAGTAATATTCAAAGGTGATGACCATCAGTGCAGGGTCATTTTCAGTTTCTGCCAATCTGTAACTCTGTAGTCACAAATGCCTGCCACTTGACAAACAACTGATGATCCACAATACCAGAATCAAGCTATGTAGAAGGTTATCCCGGAAGAAACCTTATTTGCTTCTGCTCTGAAAATGTTCTCCATCTCTGAAGATTGGGTTTTCTGGCAGGACAATGCTCCACGCTACACAATCAGTGTGTCGACGGAAGGCCATAAGATTAAGAACCTGTCAGTGCCAGTCCAATCTCCAGACCTGAATACTACCGAAAACCTCTGGAATGTAATCAAGAGAAAGATGAATGCTCACAGGCCATTCCAGTTAAAACATTGTTTACAATGGAATATGTTCTTGACCTCTATGCATTATTCATGTTCTGAAAACACTGCGTCTGTTTAGTTATTTTTGACCAGTTGACATTTTCTGCAATTAAATGCTAAATGAAATTTTTATGTGGAATTTGGTGAAAGTATCAGATTATGGTATAAAACAAAAATGCTCCTGTTCCTCAAACATGTACCAATATATAGTAAAACCCGAGAAACAGAAACTTTTGCAGTGGATTCTTATATTTTTTTCCCCCACAGCCACAGCTGATCAGCCATAACATTAACACCACCTGACTGGTCTGCAGCTAGGCAGCCTCATACACAGTGAGCTGCAATGTGCTTTGACAGCTTTCCATCACAGACAGCACTAACAATTTCAGCAGTTTGCACTATAGTAACACTTCTGGGATTAGAAAAGTTATACAAGCCTTTGCTCCCCATGTCTTCAATGAACCTTGGGCACCAATGACACTCTTGCCAGTTTACTGGTTGTCATTCTTGGTCCACCTTTGGTAGGTACTGACCACTGCATACCAGAAACATTCCAAAAAAACCTGACATTGTAGAGATGAATTATACTTAGGCATTTAGCCATAACACTTAGAAAGTGGCACAGATCCTCACGCTTGCTTATTTTTCACTTTCGTACTGATCCATCCCACTCCTTTGCATGTGCAACTGTAACAAGATAATCAATGTTATTCATGTCACATGGTCATAATGTTTTTAATGTTATGGCTGATCTGTGTATATAGTTATCTTCAACGTAGCCCATTTAAGTCAGTTGCAAGAGCAAATAAGTACGTTACATCACAGGGAACAGCACAAACACGAATCCAACACACATACTGAAAGCATGCCCTACAGACAATGATGACTTCAAGCAAAGCCACCATTGACTGCATATCTCATCTGTTCTTCATTTTTCAAAAATAGACCTATTTCTTAACCCCATGCTTCATAATTCAAAGCAGAGTTCAGAATACACCTGCAGCATGATAATTACCCTGCAGCAATAGTGCCTGCAGCACAGCATCATTGACTCCAATTCATTTTCCCCAGACCGGGACACAAGGCACACAGGGCAAAGACCTATGGGATTAGGGGGAGGCTGAGGGTTGCGGATCTTGAGGCCAGCAGCCAGCACCAGCGACTCTGGATCATCTGTGTAGCGCTGGATCAACATATCAATGTTCCACTTGCAATGCATGAGCAGGTGTTCAGCTGATTCCTCTTCCAAGCTGAGTGTATCAGCCATCTGCTGGATGGTGCGCCGCATCAGACGCTTCACCTCCTCCTGGGTCATGGTGCGACCCATAGAGAAGAGTATAGTCTCCAATGCCCCGTCCTCCACCCGATGAGGGGCCATAATAGGGCCACCCAGGCTGCAGGGAAGACATACACAAAGCAAGTCACTATGTCTGTTAAGGGGATCAAATTGTTCTTTTACCATTATGTATCCCATATCAATGCCTACTGGTTTCACAACAGAGATTTGCATTATATGGCATTAATAATTGTCTAAGATGGATTTTTCCTTTCAGATGAGCCACTGTAAAATAAGCAGTATGATAGTTTAAAAATATTTACCCTGGTAATCACAGGAATGATGATTCAAAATGGAAATTATTAATTTATTAAGTGTTAAAAAGAATAAAAAAAGCAACAAACATGGAAACTGAGTATTAAGTTTTATTTCTTAACAATAATTAAACATATTTATAGGCTTGCCTGCTTCTAAATTTCTCCATGTGTCAATCTTGTGGTTTGTTTAAGTAGCAGAGACAAAAAATTACATAATTTAAACAAAAGTCCAGAAAGGCTACGCATCATTTCTTTATTTTTGTGATTTCAAGATAAAAATAGTTTTCAAGATATTCTCTCTCTCATATTTCAAAATTGTTTAACATAGATACAAACATACATACATACATCAGGGAGTACCTTAATAGAAACTAGCTTGTACAATGTTAGAGTTACAGCCTTACAGGACTAAGGCACCCTATTTTATTCATCCCAATTAGGAAATTTTCAATGTAATCCAACATCACAGTGACAATGAGCTCAAGATTAAAACTTTAAGGCTGTAAGGCCAAAATTCAGCTCCATGCCAGTTTGTTTTTCCTTAGGTGCACCCTAAAATATAATATGTATGAGCAATAATAAATTTGGACCAATGAGGGAAAATAAAGTGATCTTATTTTGTTTGTATATACTACATGGTAACAGCATGAAAAAAGCTAAGGGACTGACCATTATGCACACAGCACTTATGCTCTGCTTGCATTGCTCATCTGACCTGTCTGTGTAATGGTTAAAATATAAAAAAATAAACCATTAATCATTTTTTATTTAGTTTTGAGTTCTATTTTGCTGTACAGTATATGCAAGAAACAATTATTCATCTGAGGCTTCGTGGAGATCGATAGGTAGTTAAGTTAATTTTCCTGAATTCAAAAGACAATCATGGCCTTTCTGGATTATAATAATTAACTGCAGTATTATATTTTTAACTGCTATTTAGGATGTGACTTTTGAACTTTCAGAACTGAAATCACCAAATCTATATGAACCACATGTTACAGTACAGCATAAAGCATCCTTAGTTCCAGCTATCACAAAATTCTTCATCACGCTTGGGTTTAAAATTATTAGTTAGACAACCCTGCAACAGTAAATAAATATAGCTGACTGTCAGTATGTCAGAGTTTAGCACATTTTCATCTAGTTCTTCTATTTCTAACAGATTTTATGGAAAAAAATCCAAGGCACAGCTGGCTTAAGTTTGGGGGGGATTATGCTCCCAATGGGCAACCGCAAGTATCACCCAAGTCATTGCATGTCTTCACCCTCAACATGCTCAAGTGGTCTAGGGTCATCAGCACACCTGGTGTCGGCTTTGCTGCTGCCCATGCTCTTGTTCAGGTCCAGTTTGCTGAAGAAGTGTGCCTGGCTTTTCTGGGGAGTGGATGGGTCTTCAACCAAAAATTCCACGATGTGAGGGTTGTCCTCATTGCGACGGATGTAGCCCTTATTGATGATGTGCATGATGCAGGACAGTACATCTGTAGTACTGCAGCTGAATCGCACTGTGCTGGAAGAGCGAGCAACCTCCTGCTTTTGGCAAGTGTCCAACACCTGTAGCATTAACATACATGCCAAAGAGCACAAAAATAAGTACCTGTTGAGAGAAATTTGCTCTGCATACTTAATCTGCATACTGTCTTACATCACCCATGATTCCACCTACTGAGCCAAAAACCGAGCAAACTAGCACAAGCCAAGAGCATGAGCGTTTAAGATGGTCCCTACCAGGGTTTGATACTTGATATGTGAGCCTACTGAAGGCTAATTCTTGACTAGAGTCCTGGGGAATTTGGTGCAATGAATAACCAGGGGGAATACCAGGTCAACTAGTTTTCAAGGCTGTGTTAAAGTGGAAGGTGGGGTTGGGACTTGTTCAGTCTGTGAAATTTATACGTATAAATTTACTTTTCTTGCTAAACAATGGAAAAAGATTTATCTGAATATCTGCCAAAAGCTAAAATTTTAGCTGGACCTAGCTTTTGCTAAAGGTCATATACATGATGTAAGAAAAGACACAACAAAATAAAAGTCTGTATGACTTGATCTGTATGATCTGCAAAAAAATAGCCTATTGCATCCATTTTCACTAGAATGCAAGTCCATAATGCCACAGTTAGCATAGCTTTTGTGTTATATGTAGGTACTCCATGTAAATAAGAATTTTTTTGATGGACATATGTAAATACGTGAACTTTGTAGAGTACAAGTTGCTTGCTCTGAGTGTTTCACATAAATAGCAGTACACATTTTAGTTTGTGTTATGCATCGTGGGAAATCCTCTCTGTTCTCATGCAGCATTTTTTGGGTGAGGAATAGGCTTGACTATAATGCAATAATAGAAATGCAAATAGGTTTATGCCTCAATGCTTTCATTTGCCAGTAGTATAGAAGAGAAAGTAATGTGATCAGAAAAGCAGAGCAGCCAGTAAACTGTCCAATTATGACTCTGAGGATTTCACATTTAAGAGTTCTAGTGAAGAAGAGTTAAGACGTGACCTTGAACACCAGGTTGTCTATATGCATCTCCTTCTCTTTCTTCATGATCTGCACAATGAGGCAGTACATATGGTTCCGTTTTCTCTCCAGCGTTAGGGCAGCATCTTCATCCACATTCAGATAGGTTTGTTTTGGCAGGAGATAGTAATATCTTTGCTTTTCTAAGCTCTGTGCCAAGGACATCTTATTTAACCTGAGAACCCCTGAAGAATTATGGCAAATAAGTTAACACACCCAACTTAAAAATATATATATATATTAATGGAAGTAATTTCACAGTTGATATAAAAATATTTTTTACCCCAAAACATTCCCAACAAATACACAATATTATTAAAAGGTTCCCAGAATATGGGTGACCAGTATAGTACTGGAAAATTAGCATTTCACTCACCCTTCTGAAGATCCTCTGTAAATCCTTCATGGGTCAGAACACCTTTCTCTGAAATCAAAGGAGTGAGAGCATGAACCAGTACAGGTGAGGACAGGCCAGTGGCCTGTTGCAGAGCTTCCACACTTACTTCCTGAGGAAGAGAAAAAAAATAAAGTGAAACAGAGACTACTGATTAGAATAATTAGGTTTGGTTTTATAGACTAGTGATGAAAATATAATAGACACCTCAAGTAATTTACCTTACTAAATAAAATAAAGTTAGGTATGCTATATTAGTACCTCTTGGAGGTTGAAGTGTAGCAGAATGTACATCTGCAAAGTGGAGACGTACAACGTGCATGAGCCATAACACAGTTCTGCATGGCCAAGCCAGGTCCACTGCAATCGCCGTGGTTTACTGTTGCCAAGTTGGTAAATGCACTGACCTACAAACACATGCAAAGCAAATTCATCCTGAGCAACACGTAAATATACAAAGTAGGTGTGAATCGAATAACAACTCACAATTCGATTCCGAATTTTGGCGTGACAAATCGATTCAGAATCGATTCTTGATTCAAACCGATGTTTGATTCATAACCATTACAAACAAAGGTTGCCAATTTCACGAGTAACTGCATTCTTCTATAAGCTAAGAATACCTCTTCTATAAGAAAGACAGAAATTATATTACTAGATGACTGGTTTTGTAGATTTACTGATCTGCTTTGCTCATTCAGAGTTGGTTGGGAGTTTAGTAAAGTGATGGAAATATGTGTTGGTCAGGAATTGGTCGTGCTGCTGCGCCGGGTGATGGCGTAAGATATAGGCTCGGGGATTTGAAGTTTCCCCCAAATACTTGACTTCTATTGTGTGCACCGCATATGTCATGTCAAGCTCCTTCTTGGCCGGAAATTATAAAATCCAAACTGCGAGCATTTTTCTTCAGTGAAGACGGCGCTGGCTGTATTTCCTTTTCCTCATCCATGTTAAAGCTAGGCTAAAAGCTACCGTTTTTCCCCAATAATAACACACTGTCTTTTTTGTTCGGTTCAAAACACCATAGGGCTTATTTGTGGGGTAGGTCTTATTTTAATTAACATTAAAGGCAATTTCAATAAATAGGTAAGTGTGAACACAAAAGATAGAAGATAATACCGGTAAATAAAATGATAACCGTTATGTTCCCCCAGTCCTGCTTTTATCCCCTTCATGGCCCTCAGTCCTGCTTTACAATACTTTACTTACTGGTTTTTATTTTCTTAACCTCCTCTTTTTCTGCCTATCCTCCGCAGCGCTGCTGTAAATGGTGCTGGCGCGCATGCATAGAAAATGAGGGGAGGGTGCGAACAAAAAGTTGATTTTCGGGGTAGGGTTTATTTTTGGACCGTTCTGCAAAAGAAAGTGTAGGTCTTATTATCGGGGAAACACGGTAGTTCAGTACCCGGTACTCACTGGAACAATTCACGATGGAGGCAGAGTCTGGGCAAACGGTACGCATTGTGAGTAAGGTAGGAAACGTGTTCTTAAAAATTGATCTTGAAAATTTTAATTGATTCAAAATCCTAATAAATAAGAATTGCGATTCAGAGGTGAATCAATTTTTTTCCGGCACCCCTCACTCAAAGTCAAATAAAAATCTGATAAATAATATGTTAAAATTAACATTTTTAATCAACTAAAATGGCAATGTACAATAACAATAGGAGACCATAAAAATACTTACGTTTCAAAAACCAATGAACAAAATAGATGAAAATAGTTAATAGGTATTAAATGGTACTACTAATGAACTGGCCTGCTATTAGAAATGAGGATAAAACCCAATAGGAATGGTGGACAGTGTTACAACTCACAAAACCACAAAAAAACATTTACTTTACATTACATTACACCACAGGGGTCGAACACATTACCATGAAAGAAAATTCATCGTCCATCCACTAAGTGGTGGGAACTTGTTTCAAGTGTCAAGCATGGCTCAAGAAAGATTGCAAGCTAGCATGTTTCACTTAAAAATTGTCAGAAAAGGAAAGTAAATAAAGAGGATAAATCACAAACTAAACCTATAAACTTAACATCTTGACATGCAGGTTTCATTTTTTTGAGTAGATTATACAGCCCTTGATGACCTCGAAATTTAGTAACGTGGCACTCAGTAAAAAGGAGTTTGACCCCTCTGCATTACACTGTTCAACTAATGACTTGTTTTCATTAGTCATATTTAGAAATCTATTCAGAAAACAGATACTTTAGATCAGAGATACTAGGACTAAAATGTCAGTAAATCGTATGGCTACTCATTCAAGAATCAAGAACCTAATTCCCTCTGAGGCTTGAAATGACACAGATGTCAGTAGAAGGGTTTTAAATAAGATTTGTGTTGGCAAATAGCTCAGATCTTTTCGACATAGCGACTTTTCTTTCACAATTTAGTTAGAATGTACCCCAAAGGCACTCAAAGTGCATCAACTGAAGTTACATGAGGGTGATTTTTACATACATTGTACACATATTAAAAACTGGCTAGTTTGGGTGTTCGTAGAATCTGTACTTAAATGGCTTGCTTTTAAATTTGAAATATTCTGTCAATAAAGCCTTGTCACTGTGAATAAGAAATTTGAAATGATTGATGCAGTGGTGATTGGCATTACTTCAACATTAACAGTTCACAGTAAAGTTTTATGTTATCGGCCTTCTGAGAAAAGCCTGTATTCACTTATGCTATAGCTGCAATAATCCTTCATTCTCTCTCTGCCTGTGTGTATGTTTGTTGTGTAGTTTCAGTAAAGCAACTCTTGTTGACCTTTACTTCATCTTTCTACCTCCTGATTATTTTACACTGTATGATGCTGTTGAGTGACTTTATACAACAGAAACATTAATAAATGCGACTGTATTCTGATTACGGTTTGCTCTCTGCAATATTGATGCAGTGCAACTTAACTTCATTGTGGTACAAGTACTAGTTATAATGTACTTTACACCTGAACTTAGGATCAAATGTATGGTACTGTTTAGTAATGTTTGGAGAACACAGCATGTAGGTGTTAACTAACTGTTAGAGTAGAAGTCTGTGAACTGATCCAAGTAGCTGCAGAACTTTTGAGGGAAATATTTGATCGGATTCTCCAGGAAGCAGGGAGCAGAGACGGCCCAACAACGTGGAGATAAAACCAGCACTTTTACTTCACACTCGTCGTCTGGTTCCGACATCTGCTCATCTATATTCTTCTATTAAAAAAAAACCCAAAACAAACAAACAAAAAAAAAGAAAGAAAGAAAGAAAGAATACAGCCCACAATTATTTATGAACAAATCAGCATTCATTAACACAAATCCAGTCGCGCTTAAATTTCATTACAGGGAAAGCCTAGCACACATTTAACCTCTCTAATAATTTTTATTTTTTTTTAAACCCGTTTCTTGATGAACTATATTTATAACAGGAGAGTGGCACAGTCGGAAGTCAACGTTTTATTCTCCACCTCATCAATATCCTGCAGACTCTTGTCCAGCTGCTGCAGGGAGTACAGGTGAAATTCCTTCTGCAGTTCATCTGACTCAATTAGGTCACTCAGCATTTGCTGGGGGAAGCGTTGAGGAAAACAGGTACCAATTTGCTCAATTACTGCACTCTCCAGCCACACGTTCCCCAGGCTAAGCAGACGATCCCCCAGGTAGTACCTATAATGGAAGTGAATAGAAATCTTTTACTATTATTCTTCAATATATTAAAAACAAATCTTAGATGACATGCAAATTTACCTTACAATTAACACGACCCAGATATAAGCATTTAGGAAATCTGTAGATGTTGTGTAAATGTGCTTTAATGGGTATACAGCTGAGGTCAAAATGTTTATAGGCTAATTACATTAATCTCAATTTCCGACCATATCAGTTCACCAGTAACCTTTTCATGCTTTGCATTCACTAACGCAGAGATCAAGATCTTGAGGACCACACTAGACCTAAGCAGGAGGTAGCAGTATATTGCTAGTTTACAGAAAATAAGCAAACACATTTGGGTCAATCTTTAAAACTGCTACCATAAAGTGTGTTTTCCACAATCCTCAAATTTCCATGTACTCCAGCTTTTCTCCAGCTACACTGACCATAAATTCATGAAGCATTATTACAAAAACAGTGAGAGAACTACTTCATGCACATAACTGCACTTTTATTGATAACAAATAGAAATAAACCCATATGTACTCATTCAAATTCATTCATGTATGAACACGAAATTCATACAATTTGTTTTTGGTGAATAAATTAATTACTGCTTGACTATGTGTGAAATAAATACACTTCAGGAAGTCTTTCAATTGTACAGTAACATGGAACCTCACCCCTCAAAGGAAAAATGGGTCGGTTCCGTATGCAGCTGGCATGGATAACACGGGTTACATAAGGAACCGTAAACTGATGTGTGATTCTCAGTCCACAAACTAAGACAAACATAGGAATATCTAATTTGGATATAAATTTTAAGGCAAAATCTTTATTGCAAGCCCTACTATTTGCACTTTGATTGATACATCGGCGATAGCATGGCATGAAACATAATTAACGAAACACAATTTTCATACACACATTGCAACCAATTTTGTGGAAATTTATTTATTTATTTATTTTGTTCGGTGGATGTATCTGAATAATTTTGCCTGACCTGTTGTATGTGTTCATGTAATATGTTTTGCAGGGATTGCTCTTTTGAATCTTTATAGATTTTGGAAAATATTAGGTCAAAATGTGAATCCTTAAATTTGACCCAGCTACAGAGAATGACCCATTTCTAAAATGGTTTACAACTAAAATTCTGACCCGCTCAGTAGCTACCTACTGCACATTGTCCTCTTGCAAAAAAAAAAAAAAAAAAAAGTAAAAAAAAATTTCCTCAAAAAAAGTAT
>JBCNYG010000025.1:10600443-10614216 GCA_039654305.1 Porochilus rendahli
GCAGCTACTCTTGACGAAAATCAGCGATGGTTCTTTTACATTCCTCTCACCACAGACAGTGAGAGACACGGCCGGCATTTTATAACCCAGTTAGTTGCACTGAGGGGGACAGCACAGTGGGGCTCGAACCCCGACCTCGGGATCAGTAATCCAGCACCTTAACCACCAGGCCACCACTGCCCCAAGTTAACCGATTCGATTTCTTTATTTTCTTTGCAGGCTTATTTCTGACAGCTGTTTCTTTTTCTTTTTTACAGCCTTTTTCTTTCTCATATCTCAAAATGGACCCGTGTGATTTAACACCTGATATGTATTACTAAGTGATAGTTTACTTATCAACTTAGTTATTGTCCTCATATTTATAAACTTGGCTGTAGTACATTTTCTGTAGACATGTCAAGCTTTTTGCACGACAAAATTAAAAGTTTCAGAGAAATAATTTAAATATTTAGGTGCTGCCTAAAGCAAAGTTCTTAAAGTATTTGCAATTCTGTTCAGTACAGAAACAGCCATAACATAACCTTCTATCTTTCCAATAGTATTAATGAAAAACTCATTTAACAACTTATTTCTCCTCATGACGATAAACCACTGTCTAAACAAGAACATTTCCTGAGAAGAGTAAGTGCACGTTGGGCTGCCTGTATGCAACAACAAAATCAAGCTCATGGCTTTATGACATTTGAATAAGCACAGAGCTCCACTGTCATGCACTGCATCATGAAATTTAGTATACAGCTTGTAGGATAAGACAACAAGAAAATTGAATACTATAGTGGCTGTTCACTTCAGAAAAACGTCTAACTAAAGATACCCCATCAATAATATAAAAAACCCCAATTTTGCTTACTTCCAGAAGTAAAGCACCTACCCAGGGCTATTGAGCATGAGATCAATAGCAGATGGAATTGCTGCAAGAAGCCCCTTTGAGCCTTCAGGTGTTGCTGAACCAATGCTTGCAAAGATCTCAAGCATCATTTGAGTGCCAGATTCAGAGAGGGGCAGACAGCTTCCAACACTGCGCAGGTCAAGCTTACTGGCACCAGTGATTACCTTTAAGGTCTGGAGGGAGTAAATATATATTCACATGATGAGCGTAACATTCAGTCAAATGCATGGTAACACTCATATTTTTCAAATACCCAATGCACTATTATGATGATGAAGAGTGAAATGATTGTTTGGACTACTGAAAATTTATAGTAGCAGTCAATTTCATGTGGCAATTACTATCTACATAGTTTGAACAAGTGTCACCAAGAAATTAGCCACTCAGGTTCATGGACGAAAACTGGTCAGCAAAATGCAGAGTGTATATGGATGTCAATTAGGAACTTACTGCTAGCGCAATCTGCTGCACACGTGTGCAGGTGGGATACTCCTGCATGCAGGACAAAATGGCTTTCACTCCGCCCTCTGTAGCAAATGAAACCCGCCACTCATATTTGAGCATTAGGCTACGGGTGAGGAGCAAGGCCATGATGGTATTCTGTTTTGGTTGGCTACCAATCATCTCAACCAGTATCTTTAGCACTTTGTCCCTAAGGATATAAAGGACTGAGTCAGTGGTTAGTAAACAGTTCAGCACTTTACAAAGACACCAGTTAATGCTTACAAAACATGAAACTTATCAACTTAGTAAAGTACAGACATGAACAGATTTTTTAGTGGTTAGGTAACATGTATTTCCACAAGCAGATTCTGCAGGGTATTCCCAAGGAATCTGAGCACCAAACAAAATGTTTTGGTGGGAACAAACAACAACTTTTAATTTTTATGAAAAACATGGCTTTATTTCTATATTTTCTATAATTATATTTTAATTATTTACTCATCACAAATCATAAGCATGTATAAATATGATTGATTAAAACAGTTGATTGAGAATTGTTTATATGTAGTGATTTCAGGCAGTCTGTACATGTTAAGATTTACGTGTATGTGGGAACATTTACGTTTTCAGATTCATGTGGAAAGGATCTATCCGGATATAATCCTGAAATGACCTACTGAATAGCCAAGTATAAACTGGCTTTACAAGCCTCACCGGATGCTGTGTGCTGAGTCTGATCTAAGAGTGCTGCGTTCCTGAGGTCCCTCTTCCTCCAAGATCTTACAGATGAACTTCATGCCAGCCAGCAGCTGTCCAGAGTCAGAGCTATTCTTTTTCATAATATCCACAACCTCTCCAATTTTCTCCAAGGCTGTCTTCTTCCCTTGCACTTTTGGATTATTAAATACTATAGTGCAGAAAACACAAAGTACAGAAGGTGTTTGTTTTAACTGGAAATCAATGCCACACCCACAATAATCATCTGGTTTACAATCTTGTGGAAAATACAGAGGCCTTTTTGCCTGGACATAAACATAACATGACTAAATATTTTCAGACACAAGGCAATACACCATGTGCTTTTTGAATATTCCATTTGAGATTTAGTCTCCCTTTGCTGGTATACTGACAGGGCTATAAGACAGTGACCACTTAGTCAACTATTTTCTAATTTTTATAACTAGGTGCACTAATGAGACCTGCAACTATGCCCCATTTTTCAGAGGAGGAAAAGTTTAATTCCATGGCATACCAAGACATTCTTTACAATTTATTGCTTCCAACTCTGTAGCAACAATGTAGGGAAGACCTACAATCATCGATAACACATATATATATATATATATAAGTATAAATAAATGTACTTTTAACTGTTTTCTTTTGTTTAGTAATGTGTTGCTGGGGTCTCAATCACCCTCTGGTGTATGCCTAAGACTTTAACATATGATAGGTTGTTGTTATAGTGGTGCTTTCTGAGTGCTTTATCTGTTAAAATGACAATAATAATGTACTGTATTTAATCTGATCACTGCTTGCATGAATAGTGCACAGCACTTACTAACAACCCTTTGAAATGGCCAAGTGTGGCTATTAACCATTTATTTACCTGATCTGCTTTCCCCATGAGTATTTTTACATTTTTTTGACATTCGTATGCATAAGTAAATATTTCTGTACTAGTGTATGCCAGCCTTCCCACAACCCTAATTAGGATTTAGCATCTTAGAAATTTAATTATTGAATGATAATTAAGCCAAATATTTTCTAAACTGCTAAGTATTACACATCAATTTATAGGAATATATGGGTTTTTTTCTCTCTAATTTGAAATGGAAGTTCCCACTGCCAGTCACGTGAATTTGACTCATAAGTTTGACTCGCAGAATATGAAAAACCATTCAAGCCCCATCTTCCTGAAAATTAAATCCAAGCATGCACATTGACCACAAACCAAGATGGCAGCAATACGGATATTACAATGTGATTTCAAGCCTCTCAAAGCATGGCGCAATAAATTATTTTCTACAATTTTAAGTAAATATCCTGGATCACAGCCCCAGGAATAATCCTGTTTTTAGTATAAAACGAATATTATGGGGGTAACAATTACAACAACTAAGAGCAAGAATGAAGGTCATTTAAGCTACACCCTAAAAGACATCTACAAATGTAACCCACCTTTCATTTTTTCCTCGAGATCTTCAGGATACTTGGTCTCATCTTCTGTTGGTAGCTCACTCTCTGCATCACTGTTACAGCTACCACTATCTACAGGAATTTCTTTTTTGGGCTTCTTAGAAACACAGCCAGTCATGGAGAAGGATGCAGCAGAGGTAGAAGCTTTAGGTGTCACTGTTGAAGATGATGAGGTTCCTTGTCCACTAATCCCAGAGGAGCTGAGGGAACTGTCAGTAAACATTTCCTCATCCTCCAGACTGGCTCCACCACGGCGCAAGTAGTGCTTAGCAAAAGCATGGGAGCACAGCAGGTCACCCAGGCAAGAGGACTGCAGGGTCTGTTTCAGGTAGTGCAGGATCTTACGGGCAACCTCACTAGACACCGTCAACTGAATTAAAGTGGCCTCATCAAGTTCCACCATCTGACAGAAAAGAACAGAAAGTCTAAACCAAAGCCACTCAATTAATAAAAACATTCATCAAGCTGGGCACTGAGTAATACAGTCTGCACTCTGAACTTCATTCTCTATCCTGAGTGAGCACACATTCAGAAAACTGTAATTGCCTGTTCATCAAGATTTTGTCGGAGGATGTCATTGATCTCTTGCTGCTGCTTTGGCTCCAACTTCTTAATGAAGAAAAGCACTTCCCACCACTCGGCCCGGTTAAGGGTGTCCGCATCGTCCTGCAGACTATTTGTTAGATAAGGCAATGAATACAATCCACCAGGTGGCTTCGAGAAGAACATCTGACTCACTGTCACACAGCAAGAAGAAGACAGGTCACATGACAAAAGATAAACATTAGCAATTAGACACATCTTCTTACATTCCACTCAGCCAACTGTTACTGTACAGTCTTCATATAATTTCTCTTCAGTTAACCCAATCTTACCGGCAGTAAGTTTAAGAGTCTCAGCGAGAGAAAAAGCTTTTTCCTGAGTTTCCTTCTCAGCTTGTCCACTGCTCCCATTACCCAGGATTTCAATCATGTGCCAGTGCACCCAGTACGTTCGGGATATTGAATTCCAGTATACCTACAACACGATCATAAAGTATGTCAAACATCTGACTTGAAGATAACACAGGGAGAAAGAACAAACACGGTGTCTACCTGGACAGGTGGTGAGCCATCATTGCTGTAATGAAACACTCCCTCATCACCGGCAGTAACTTCCTCATAGTCTTCCAGCATGCGCACCTGCATGCCCCTCCTCAGTGTTTCCTGTATATACTCCACGTAGGCTGAACGTGTGGAGAAGTCTGTGCGGCTCCTGAAGCCATTTGCCTTCTTCTTAGGTGGAGCAGGTGCCGCTGTTGCAGATGTGGTCATGACAGGAGAAGCAGAAAAACGGGGCTGGAAGATAGAACGTAGTGTGCGCCTGTTCACTTCTGCCTCGGTCTCTTCTGGTCCCCCGGCTGGTATGGAGGAGGCAACCGGTGGCTGGCGGTTACGGTCCCAGCCCATCACTCGTACCAGCTCTGAGATGAGGTTCGCCATTGCCATGGTGAACTCAAACTCGCGCTGTAGTCGTGATTGCTCTGATTGTTGAGACACTGTGGAAGAGGATGGGCCAGGTTCCTGCCGTTCTGAGTTTAGCTCCCCCACCGTGGTGTTGAGATTGTCCATGAGAGATGTTACACACAGGTAGCGCTTCACCAGAGAAAAGAGCAGCTTGCCTGGAATCTATCCAGAATCACAGACAATAAAAAAAAAAAGTGCACGTTAACCATTTAGGAGTTTGGATTATTTCATCCACGCATTTACAGGGTGACCAAAAAAACTAAAAATGGTACTGCATGAATATGTGCAAATAATATTTTGAGTATCTTTACCAATTTTTTCCATCTACCTTTAAAATGTGGAAGGTTTCAATGGTTCATCCTGTACTTGATGTGTACAAAGCATGTTATTCCAGATCTCATTAAGCTTAGGGAATGTGAATGTTGGTTAGTCTTCGAAATGTGCACGTTTAATTTGTTACTGCTTAAAGAGTACTGGTACTGGTCATCCTTAAACATATTACATAAGCACAAACTATGTTGTAAGTTATGCAGATGCTTATTTAAACATAAATGACCATAAAAAGCACAAAATTGGTAGTCATCCCGTGGATTACTAGCGAATTGTTAGCTAGTTGTTAACTTGGCAGGATTGACATCTCTTGACGAGACACTGAGACGTTACATTTTAGTGGCCCTGAGGATGACGGTAGTTTATAGCTTATGCAACTAAGCTTTTGCCAAGTGTGCTTTCTTATCATCAGCCTATAAATATTGTCTGAGACTTCCTGGTAGTGTTTCCAAAAGTGAATAAATACCATGCAGCTTAGACATTCACATAAAACACTCCATGTATTTTCACCATGCACACTATTTCACTTCACACCTTCTGTGCACACAGGTTGCACATTTGATTTAAACCTGACTTTCTGTCTGCATTTGCCTTTATTCACATGTTGATGCTTGTTGTGTAACCCTAGGTAGTTGATATCAGAGCTGGTTTTGCAATCAGAAAATCTTCATTAAAAGAACTGAAAATGGTCTAGATGACCAAGAACCAGGTTCATATAAAAAAGAAAACCAGGCACCAAGTGGTAAGTAGGATTTTTACTTGTGGAAGGTGGATGCCCTCAAAAGAAATCCCATGCTCCTCTGAAGATGTGGTCTCAGCAAACAGCTCCAGTAGAGTGTAGCGGTTATCAAAGTCCATATGTTGCTCAATGCCATCCTGCTGGCTTAGGGAGAGCAGTACATAGGCACGACTTCCTGTTAGAGTATCAAGGCATAAATCAATACATTGAATCAATATCCAAATCAATTGTTAGGCTGCTAGCCCTCTACAACAGAGATGAGAGTGCAAAGTCTAAAAAAATACTGAAAATCAGCCAGTGGTCAGGGGGCTGCAGGTCCCAGTGGGGTTCAAGGCCAAGCCCTAAGGCGGACCAAGAGGTTAAGCCCCCAGAAGCTCATAAATCTTAGCAATTTGATAACCTCAAAACAAATATCAACCAAACTTAACAATCCCAGTGAAATGAAATACCCCTTATAAGTAGACTACTTTTAAATTTCCCCACATTTTAAATGGAATTATTAACCCATTTGTTCAATCTGCAATAAAAGAAACACCATTAAATTTTCTATTTTGCTTTCTTATATGCAAATATTTAACAATGGCAATAATAATTTGTAAATAAATTAATATTTGAGAAATAGCCAAGATACCTTACCACAAACTGTGTGAGTGCATACAAACACACACATACATATACATATATGTGTGTGTGTGTGTGTGTATAAATATATATTAAAAAATGTGTGTACACTGCGTGCACAATTATTAGGCAAGTGAGTATTTTGACCATATAATTTTTTATGCATATTTCCCAACTCCAAGCTTTATAAACTTGAATTCTTATTGGGCTTGAGCAGATCAGGTGATGTTTGTGTGATGAGGAAGGGCGGGGCCTAAGAAGGTTAACACCCTATATCAAGGTGTGCATAATTATTAGGCAGATTCTTTGCTTCAGGCAAAATGGGCCAAAAAAGAAGTTTGACTGACACTGAAAAGAAAAAAAATTGTATGTATAATAAAAAAAAAAACAATAATTAAAATAAAAAACTGTGCACAATTTTCTCTGGGAGTATTATGATACTGATCATAGAACTATCTAACGTTTTCTGGCAAAAGGTCAAAAGGTTTTGTTTATATTATTGTGGAAATGTTAGAAATGTTTATTCGTAAATTTTTAGTTGTTTGTTCATTATTTTTATTTTAACAGAATAAATAAATAAAATAAACTGAGATGGGAAAATATTCATTTTTTAAATTTAGTTGGCTAATAATTATGCACACTGAGATATTCTCTTAAGACAGACAAAACATGACTTTTACCTTCTTAAAAATTCAGGTCTGAGCTTTAACAACATTTGGATTGAGTGAGAGAGCGGTAGGTGCTAAAATATCAAAAGAATCATCAAATGAAATAAGTTTTGAAATTTTTGAAAATTAATATTTTTAAAAAAGAAGAAAATAAGAAAAATCATATGTACATTAGTAATCACAGCCTTTGCAATGGAGCTCAAAATTCAATAAAAATCAATCCTGTTTCCACTGATTATCCTTGAGATGTTTCTACAGCTTATTTGGTAAATTAAGTTGATTGGACATGATTTGGAAAGGCACACACCTGTTTATATAAGGTCAAACAGTTGACAGTGTATGTCAGAGCACAAACCAAGCATGAAGTCAAAGGAATTGTTTGTAGACCTCCGAGATAGGACTGTCACGAGACACAAAGCTGGGGAAGGGTACAGAAAAATTTCTGTTGCTTTGAAGGTTCGAATGAGTAATGGTCTTAATAAATGGAAAAAGTTGGGAACCACCAGGACCCTTCCTAGAGCTGCCGGCCGTCTAAGCTGAGCGATTGGGGGAGAAGGCCTTAGTCAGGGAGGTGACCAAGAACCCAATGGTCATTCTGTCAGAGCTCTTTGCAGCATTCCACCAATCAGTCCTGTATGGTAGAGTGGCCAGATAGAAGCCACTCCTTAGTAAAAGGCACATGGCAGCTCGCTGGAGACTACCATACCAAGAGAAACAAAATTCTCTGGTATGTTAAGACAAAGATTGAACTCTTTGGCATGAAACCCAAACATCATGTTTGGAGGGAGCCAAGCACTGCTCATCACCAGGCCAATACCATTCCTACAATGAAGCATTGTGGTGGCAGCTTAGAGGGAATAGTAGTCAGGATAAAGGGAAAGATGAAATCAGCAATATACAGAGACAACCTGGATTAAAAACCTGCTCCACAGCACTCTTGACCTCAGACTGGGGTTCATGTTTCAGCAGGACAACCTAACACACAGCCAAGATATCAAAGTGGCTTCAGGACAACTCTGTGAATGCCCTGGAGTGGCCCAGCCAGAGCCCAGACTTTAATCCAACTGAACATCTCTGGAGAGATCTAAAAAATGGCACTGACGTTTCCCGTCCAACCTGATGGAGCTTGAGAGACGCTGCAAAAAAAAAATGGGCAAAACTGCCCAATAGGTGTGCCAAGCTTGTCTCATCATACTCAAAAAGACTTGAGACTCTAATTGCTGCCAAAGGTGCACCAACAAAGTATTAAGCAAAGGCTGTGAATAATTATGTACTTGGGTTTTATTATTTATTTGTTTATTTTAATAATAATTGCACACTTCAAAAAAAAACTTTTTTCATGTTGTCATCATAGGGTGCTGTGTGTAGAATTTTGAGGGAAAAAAATAATGTATTCCATTTTGGATTAAGGCTCTTACATAAAATGTGGAAAAAGTGAAACGCTGTGAATATTTTCTGGATGCACTTTAAGTGCAAAATTCATGACAAAGCAGTTACTTGGAATAACTTTCAGCGGGAATCTTTTTTAACCAAACGTACATACACAGCACCCATCAGCTCAACGAGTCTGCTATATAACATTATACATGAATATAACAAGAATATAACATTCAAGTATCATCCAATTTGTTTGAAATGGTAAAGAGAGACAAAACAATAAACATAATTTGTCAGAGACAGTTCTACATGTCTACTAAAGGTATATTTAGATCACATCAATGTAAACATGCCAAAACTTGCAAGATGGATGAAGGAGTTGGCCAAGTATGTATGTATGGGTATACATATATGTTTAGTAGGGATGTGAATCTAACAACAACGCACAATTCAATTCAACTCCGATTCCTTGGGTGACGATTCGATTCAGAATCAATTCTCAATTCAAACCGATGTTCGATTCATAACAATTACAAACAAAGGGAGCCGATTTCACGAGTAACTACATTTTTCTATAAGCTAGAAATAACTAGGAAAGAAAGAAAGAAATTATATTGCTAGACAAATGGTTTTGTAAATTTAATAATGCCTTTTGCTCGTTCACAGTTGGTTGGGAGTTTAGTGAAGTGATGGAGTGTGCGTTTATCAGAAGTTGGCCGTGCCTGGAGCACCGTTTCATTTATCTCTGGGTGATGGCGTAAGATGTGTTTTAGGGTTTCACCCAAATGAGGATGGGTTTCCCTCCTGAGCCTGGTTCGTCTCAAGGTTTCTTCCTCGTGTCAATTGAGGGAGTTTTTCCTTCCACTGTCGCCGCGGGCTTCTCATTAGGGATGTGTAGAGGGTTGTAGAAAACATTTTTAGATTCCTCCCCAACTTAATTTACTGTGTAAAGCTGCTTTGTGACAACGTCAATTGTAAAAACACTATACAAATAAAACTGAACTGAATTCAATTGAATTGAATAGATGTGGGCTCAGGGATTTGAAGTGTTCCGGAAATACTTGACTTTTATTTTGCGCACGGCATGTCATGTCAAGCTCCTTATTACCCGGAAAATCGAAAGTGCACCCAAACATTTGCCTTCAGAGAAGACGGCGCTTGATGTAGATAATTCCGAACCCATCACGCAGTGTAACAATCCCCCACAGAGGCCGTGTCTGGACAAACGGTACGCGCTGTGAGTAAGGTTGGAAATGTTTGAAAAAACATGTTTTTAAAGATCAGTTCTTGAAAATTTGGATCGATTCAGAAGGCTAATAAATAAGTAAATAAATAATCATGATTCAGATGTGAATAAATGTTTTTCCAGCACCCCTAATATATAGTTTGTGTTTAATTAATGCACTGAATTTCTTTAATGTTTTTTTTGCTTTCCAGACATTTACTTGCCGCACATGGAAGCTGGGATTTTCAAACCTGGTATGATGGCTAACTACTATGAGTGCTAGGATAAGTTGGTGTGTGAGTAACCTTGACCTACTTTTTAAGGATCAGAGGCAAAACTGTATATTAAGTAAGACATTTCCTTGCTGTGTGCTGAAGTTGTGGCTTTCAAACTTGCTATGCTTGTTCTGTATTGGCATATTATAAAATGGTCCTTTCAGCAGACCGAGCGTCTGGATCCTCTGGTCTATTTTCTTAGTATGTATATCCACAATTTTCCTGCACCATGGTTTAAATGCCTAAGTGAGATTTTAATCAATCTTTGGCATTTTTTAATATATTTTTTCCCAATACCTACCAACCCACTTTAAAGTTTGTTGCCCTACAGGTACAACAATTTTTTTTGTCTGGCCTAACAAGAATATTGCATTTTTATAGGCATGAACATGCACTATGCATACAAGCTTTTATTCAGTTTGGGATAAATTACCCTTTAATGTGCACATTTCTGGAAAGAACCCATATGGGTGTGATCAACAGGAGTTCACATACTTCTGGACACATGTAGTTTGCTAGAAGTTAAATGGCTGGTTAGCTTTATGGGATAACAAGAAGAAACCTCGGAAGTTCCAATTCAGATTGTCACACATTTTCATGTAATAGTAAGCCAATAGATATACTAGTGTTTCATACCTGTACTATAAATACCTTGACAGACTAATTCTACATTATTTTCAACGATTATAAATGACAGTCAATTGTCCATTGTCATGTACCAAGAAAACACTAACAATTGTTACACACCTGCATCATGAGAGGCCAGAGCACGCAGCATCTTGCCAGCACTGCGACGAGTCTGTCGCTCTTTGTTTCCCAGCAGCTCCATAAGCAGGTCTAGTGCCCCAGTCTCCCTAAATACTCCCACCAGTGAGCCAATGCTGGCATAAGCACTCAGCACATGAATGGTGTGTGTGAGGCTAATGGCAAAATCATTGTTTTTGGCCATCTGCTTCCGTGCTCGCTCAACAAGGTTTTTGACATCTTCCTTCATGTCACAGAGGTCCACTTCATCGAAGGTGACGTCGGATGTAAACTGCCCACTGGGTCTTGCCTTCTCTTCCTGCAGTGGTCTCTTTCCCAGTAATGTGGGGCAGTTGGCATACACATCCTCAGTAGACATCCACATCAAGATATTCTCTGTCTTACTCTCTCCTGAAGTGCAGCCACTGGAGCTTCCCACACCGGAGTTACCACTGCTGCTGCCGCCTCCTTCATTACCGCTGCTGCCTGAGCTGGAGCCATCATCCACAGCTTGAAGGCTCCAGCGGATCAGGTACTCTGTTTGGCCATCATGGGTACGTCTCTGACGGATCAGCTCCTCTGGGTAAGCCTGCTGTTTTGGTCCAAGTTGAACCAGCAGGTTCCCATTGCGCCGCTCGCCCACCATGGCAGCTAAATAAAGATAAACACAGTAGATGGTTATGGAATAATAAAAGTGCTAATTAAATTACATTACAAAGATTGTACTGACCTAGTACAGACTACAGGCCAGCTCAGTCAAGAAATGTAAAGGATGAACAAGTGAGATAAATGAGAAAAAAGACTGATCATGTTTATTTAAATGGTAAAAGGAAAAAACTAAGATTAACTTAACAAACAGAGGGAAGCTTTCGATATCTGATGAGCGACTCGCACTACTCTAGACTTTCAATACTGAGATCTGAACAAGCCACTGAAACCTGACGTAGCGACAACTATACGGATCCGTGACTCATTTCATCCAGTCAGGATCATCTGGCGAGTCACTGGGCGTTAACATTAACTCCGCACATTCTCTTCCCGTTAAACAGCGGTGAGCGAGCCGTGGCCTTCCGTCAGGCAGGGCTCTACCTACTTCCACTTCATCCGAGTGTCAACCGGTGCCAAGTTTCACTCTCACACAAGTTGGAGCAGAAGGAAGCAACTTAGCTTCGGCTAACATATAAACTCCCTCTCCAAACTGATAACGAAATTCACACGCCTTTTCTTGATTATGAAATAAAACGAGAACTGTTTTCTCGGATTTCTCAAACTGACTTTCGATGCTGACTCACATCTAACCGATTCCCTCCTGAGCCACTCCCCCCTCCACAATGCTAACACACAACCGCCTGATACGGGCTGTCAGAACGCCTAACTAACCCTTCCACGTAATCCGTGTATACAAATGCAATCTCATTCCCTCGTTTAGTTTTATTCCCTCGCAGTTTTATAGGAAAGGGAGTGATGTAGGTTAATGGTAAGAGAAGTTAACGGGCGTGGAACTAGCATGCTAAGCTAGCTCACCGTTGCTAGCGCACTGTGCAGCGCGGCCCGACCAGTAGCTTCGCCAGGACACTAAATCGAATAAAACTCATAATTATCGCTTACCTCCAGTGTTACACGACTTCCGTGGTTTCACTACCTTCTCCCTCAGCCGACGAGACTTTGTTCTCCGGGATAATGTATCGTTGCCCAGCCTGAACACGTTTCCTTAACTTAGTTATGCGTTTTACCAATAGAAATCTGATTCACAATATTTCCAGCTACGCTTCTTCGTGAAGACTTATGGGTCTGTCTTCCGCTCAAAAAGCGGAAGTGGAAAGTATTTGGAACAGCGACATCAGTGTGCTCCCATAGACATAAACACAACACCGGCGCCATTCGGAATATCACGTGTGTGTTCGGAATGTGCTGAGAGTGGCCGCCATCTTACCAGAGACTGGCTACGCTTGACAACTATACTTTATACATGTAAACAAGCGTCAGGATTCAGAAATTTTGCTTTGATTTGCGCTTTACTTTGAGTCGTATTGTTATATATGCTAATAAAATATCATGACACAAATAAAATGAAACAAATATTTAGGCTTTCGATTTTATTTCTGAAAAAGAGAGTAAATAATAAAGTACGCAATTATTCTGTAGATACAATACTTACAAGTGAAGTGTTATTCCTTGCGATTTAGAGGTAGTATTTCGCTTGTTGGAGCAGGTTGGGAGATAACGTTCGATACCGGTCTTATTGAAAAGGCGGACTTTAATCCTGAGTAATATGGCGGCCACGAAAGGCACGTCATGCGAAGTCATTTTCCGGTCTTGTGTTTTTGTCTGTGTGTGCTCTCCAGTGACGCTCTGTATTCCCGTCATAGGTGCTCCCATTGGGTGAAGAGGAGCAAGAACCCTTGATAAAGTTTTAAATGTAAACTTTCACACTGTTAAATATTTATACCTATCTGAAAAAATATATATTTAAGTATTATATATTTATAAATATGTTCACGTTTATTTTCAGTAAAGAAACAACTATAATATAATTTATTATGTTCCAGTGGTATTCAAAAACTTATTTCTCCTCAAGAAAAAGAACATTGACCAAACAAAATTTTTGTGAAGTGCAAGTGCACTCAGTGCCAGCCTTTGACTGTAAAAGAAATGGACAGAGCCTACGTTGACGTCACCCATTGGTTGGTTAACTTGCCATTGACTGTTAAAATAAATGGACGGAGCCTACTGTGACATCACCCACTGGTTTGTGAACTG
>JBCNYG010000025.1:10678402-10691991 GCA_039654305.1 Porochilus rendahli
AACAATTATTTGGCGGCCCTGAAAATTTTAACATATATAAATTATAAATAATGTATATAATGAGCTGTGACATACTGCCTGCTTCTTCTTCTATAGTTTGACACTTTCTCCTTTGGTAGGAGGAAACCAGGTCCAAACAAGTTCTCTTGTCTGTCCATTTTGAGTTTATAATCAAACCCACATATGTGGATTTTCCAGATATTCATCAAGCCAAAGGAAAGACAGTTTTATTACTTCTTTAATCAGAACAACAGTTCTTTTAATCTCTGCTGACATTATTAAGGCTTTTATAATTATCTATTAGGCCTTTTACATGACAAAATTGGATCATCCTACACTGCCACTGAAACACAAGTATCATAGTTGCCTAAAATGGACCTGTCTACCTATGTAGATATTACATTAAGGACATATCTAAGTGACCTGTTGTTTGAACGGTAGTGTAGATATTTAATATTTACTGTTTGTGCGTGTGTGTGTTTCAACAGATGGCGGAGTCATATTGTTGGGAGGGAATGTTTAAACGAGCACCTCTCTGGTAATCTTTTTTTCTGCAGTCGACTCCTGTTTCCTCTGTAAATGATAGGGAATCTGGATGCTCAACTTGTTTACCAATTTAAATAGTAATATCTACCAACACTTAAAGCATTGTATTGTACACTGCACAGTATTCCATACTTGACTAATGATATAAAGAAGTATTTTCTTTCACATGTATTAAATCAGTTCAATGTAAAAATCTGCTTGGATAATATCTAAATGGTGTATACCATTCCACATATACCGTACACCATTCTCAAACAATTCAAGTCCTTGTGCCCTTGGAAGAAACCAGTCCATGAATAGAATTTTACAGCTTCAAATTTTTACTTTTATTTTTGTTTTTTTTTGTGACCATGTATTGAAATCTGAAACAGACACTCAACTCAGTATTTTGTAATAAAGTATAACTGCATATCCTACATATCCTATTCTTTTTTTATCTCAGATCATAGGCAAGAATTTTGTAGGTTTTGTTATTCTTACTAGGTCTGAGAAAAAACAAATTACCATCAGTGTATTTATGTTTTCATTTGTTACCAAATTTGTTTACTATGTAAAGCTGTTTTGTGACCGTGCCAGTTGGATAAATCTAGGTATCTAGGTCTAAAATCAGTTATTACACAGTGTACTTACTTGAGTAAACACACACCAGTTAGCTTGAACATTAGCAGTATGATATAATCCGTCGGTCGAGGGTTTATTGGCCAAAGCCAAGGGGGATAATACCCCGAGACAGAATATTTCTCTAATATACTAAAGCCAAATTCTGTACCTGTAACTATTTATTCATTCATTTTCTAACCCGCGTAATCCTTATTAGGGTCGCAAAGGTAGGTATAGCAAAATCAAATTAAACATTCATTGCCAGGCTCAGACGAGGTCAGTGTATCGAATAGAACCATTCACCTCACCTCAGAGAATAAATGTCACTTATCTCATTAGTCTCACCTGCCAAGGAGTGGGAAACTTTAGGCAGAAACTGAAGTCGGTTCTCAAGGTTCATGTGTTGAAAGCAAGAAAAATGAGTAAGTGTAAGGTTCTGAGTGACGTTAACAAGCACCACATTGTGAATGCTAAATGACTGAATCTGTTAATCTCCAAAACAGTAAGTCGTACGGGGTATCCCTGGTATGCAGTGGCAAGTACCTACTCAAAGGTGGTGCAAGAAAGGACAACCAGTGAATTGGTAAGAGGGGCATCCTTCCCAACGAACCTCTGAATCTCACTGAAGTGCATATGGAGCTCAAATGCATAAAGGCTGGTATATCTTATCCCACCAAGCACTACTGTAGATTCAACTGCTGAAACACTTAATGCTGGCTATGACAGAAAGGTGTCAGAACACACAGTGAATGTACAGTCCAGCCTGCTGTGTAAAAGATTGCCTGGCCAGGAGTCAGGCAGTGACGATGTTTATGGCTGATCTGTGTGTACTGGCTTGGTCTTTTTGATAAAATGTAAAACAGCATGTAAAGTTTGTCTCCACTTGTTTATTGATTCAGGAAAATGTTGTCCTAAGCAGTGTTTAATGTTGTCTCAGAACTCCCAAAGTTGCTAAAAAGTACCAAAATATATTTTCCAAAATACCTTGTATAGAAATCTTAGCTGATTGAGCAAGACAAGATGATGTATGTACAGATCTCACTGAGGACTCCCAGCTTACAGCGGCACCACGGAACCTCCGCACACATCAAGTCACTCAATCATCGCATGTAATTTGTGTATCCATTTAGCAACTGAAAGACAACTCGTTACACTGAGCCTCAACAGGACAGATTAAAAAAATGCATTACGTAAGACATACTACACACAAGGAATGGTCATAATGATTTAAATTTAGATTGCGTTGTGGGCTTTATCCCTTCTTATCAGGAAAGTTAAACGGCTTTAGAAACCTGCATGATCTCACCTCCAAATTTAAAACGACAATTTACAAAAAAATAATGTTTAGCATTTCACAGACAATCACAATGAAAATAAACGTGTGAAGTTCCTGGGAAAAAAATTATGTACAATGTGTTTGAGCACACACATTTTAATGGATATGACTGCAGTATGAATGTAGCGCCACTCATACATGTGGATATGTAGTATTCAGCATTTAAGTAAATTTTTTTACAAAACAAAATGAGGATAAATGGCTGGTGTACAGTTCAATATTCTTCCACCTTCAAATTATTTCAGACTAAAAATTTTCTTGGGGAGTCATTATTTTAAAAAAGTCCAGGGGATTTGTGTTACAAGAAAATCAATGTCTGGTTTGACATAAGAGTGTATAGAATCCAATGGTGGCAGCTCTACTCTGTTTTGGATTTTTTGCTGTCACTGCCATTCTCCTCAGAGAGCTGTTCCTCTGGCTTGCGTTTCATGCTGTTCCCAGCCGTGTTGGAAGTGGTGTCCGGGCTGAACTTGACAATCATACATGTCATGTTGTCACAGCCTGTGCCATCCCCAGATGTGTCTGGTGCCAAGCAATGGTCAAGCAGCTGAAATGATAACATAACACTTTTCTAAATATAACAGCACATATGAAGATCTTGATATTACTTGAGCGATGTAAATACAAAAATATTTTATAAAATAAATTCAAATACAAAATGGTAAGTTTAAAAATTAAACAGTTCTTGCATCTACGGTTTTTCTTTACTATTCTGAAAATAACCTTAACAATATAGCAAGCCTACCTCTTCAATAACAGCAGACAGAGGCTTGGCTTCATGTCCTTCTGCTTTCAATCTCTCGCTTACAAAGTCCACAACCTCCTGGCTACTCATTACATTCCTGTAATAAATAAGTTCATTAGTGGCCATACAGAGGACACGATGTGGCCCATTAACCTGACGACACTAATCAGATGTGTAATATGTAAGGACATAACAGGTGTTGCCCTTGAGATGATTCCGTACTTAATAACATTAAGAGGCTTATGTGTTTTAATCAGAGAAGGAATGAAGTGGAAACTGTTGTCCAATTACAGCACTAATGCGGGGGAGAGTGAAAGCGATGGGTATAGTTTAAACAGCTCGCAATAATGGCAGGCATGCAATCAAATTTCAGAAAGATGAAAAGTGAAATTTGTTGCAGTGTCTTGCTTTAACACGGTTCTCTCACACCCTGGGTTTCACTGCTCAGACCACTGATAACGCAAGACATGAAATAAACTTAATGCAGAGTCTGACCAGTTAAAGGGATATACAGTTGTTTGCTCTCCTCACCAGATTCCATCACAAGCAACCACCATGAACTCATGCTCTTCATTGAGAGTCAGCACTTTAACATCCGGTAAAGCGGAAATCATCTGCTCCTCAGGTGGGAGGTTCTTATTCCTCTTGTAAAAGTGGTCCCCTAAACACAATTACACAGTAACAGGAATCTTAAATACCACACAAATACCCAATATTTAAAAAAAACTACAAGACTAGTCATAGAGAATTTACACACCAATGGCCCTGGAGAGATTCAGACCTCCATTCACACGACCATCCATGGTCACTTTGCCTCCAGCATTCTTTATTCTGGCCAGCTCCAGTTCATCTTCTGGTTTGTGATCATAGGACATGTCCACGGCTTTGCCCCTCTCCGAGACAACACAGCGAGAGTCTCCAGCATTAGCCACTATTAGCTGTTTACCACGGATCAGAGCCACTACAGCTGTTGTTCCGCTGTCCGAGCCAGGCTAAAATGAAAATTATCAATATTTCAATAAATAGGATATCCAATTCTGTTTTCAATTTAAAACCCTAAATATTTGTCAATATACATGTAAATAAGATACCATTATTAATGTTGTTAATGACTTTAATTGGTAGAAATGGCTGCATTTTAACTGGAATCTCTAAATGGGAGAACAAAGGCCCATTTTCAACTATCAGACTTGTGTTCCAATGGCACACCGTATTAGCTGGTCCAATAACTAGAAAAAAGTTACAAAACCCATTCACTTATTTTAACACAGATGAAAGCTTGAATTTCAGAATAAAGCAATAAAATTTGACAGCTTTAGGCTAGTTAAGTATCAGCATTTTTGGGTTTGGTTATGGACCCAAAATAAAAGAAAACAAATAACTTCTAAAATTCATCAATCAATCTGTGTTCTGGGAAATGACAAATTGACAACCAGAAAGACAAAGGCCTGCAGGGGAGGAGTTGTAAAACCTCCAAATGAAGGACTTAAGAGATGCAAAGTTTAAACGACAAAATTCTTGTCGAAGTGGACTGTATTTCATATTTATATTACAACTTATCTGATGCAAACTGTGTTTTCATGAAAAATTAGAAAGATACATACACACATATATATAAATCTAATGGACGAGTCTGGGTTTGGTGGTTGCCAGGAGAACCGTACTTGTCTGACTGCATTGTGCCAAGTGTAAAATTTGGTGGAGGGGGATTATGGTGTAAAAAGCAAGGTTTGTGGAAGAATTTAACTGGCCTGCACAAAGTCCTGACCTCAACGCAATAGACCACCTTTGGGATGAATTAGAGCAGAAACAGCGAGCCAGGCCTTCATGTCCAACATCAGTGTCTGACCTCACGAATGCGCTTCTGGAAGAATGGTCAAGAATTCCCATAAACACATTCCTAAACCTTGTGGAAAGCTTGCCCAGAAGAGTTAATGCTGTTATAGCTGCAAAGGGTGGACCGATGTCATTCTAAACCCTTTAGATTAAGAATGAATACCACATAAGTTCATATACGTGTGAAGGCAGATGAGCAAATTCTTTTGGCAATGTGGTGTACCTCTGCCAGGCACAAATTGTGACAAGTGATCACCCTGAAAGATCTGCATAAGGCTTAAGGCTTCGTTTAGCATAATTATAATAAACTCCTCCCCTAGTGGCATCGTATGATAAAGATCATGTTAAAGAATTAGAAGTTTTAGGGTTTCTGGAGTTTAACATGATCTTGTGCTTGAACCACCTCCAAAATGTAATGGTTAGTTATGTGTAATGCACTCTCTACTAGAATTAAAAAAAAAAAAAAAAAAGAATCTGTGCATAACTGAAATGTACTGCACACAGACAGACAAATCAACACAGGTGAAAACACCCCAACCGGCAGAATTACTTTACTTTTATACAGCAACAACAGCACACACCATCTGATTGGTCAACATGCAAGCAATAAATCATTAATCCATACTGCTCGTGCTGATAGAAAATTCTTGCACAATGTATTTGTGTAATTCAGCTGAGGGGAAAAATGAGACCTCTAGTCCGCATTGGTCTGTGTGACTGTTTATTCTCTCTTTTGGAGGGGTTGAATGAAAAGCCTAATTTTTCCATCATGGAATAAAGTACCTATAAAAAAAATTATATCTAGGTCCATGCTAATGCAGCCATAACCATTACTTCTAGTGTCCATGGATCAGGTTTGCAGGGGAAGCTCCACCTCCTCTACTACAAGAGGCAATATAGACGCTGGGGAGATTAACACACCGAGCAGCGCGGCAGTCGCACAGCTGAACTCCAAATAAACCGTCCACGCTATTCCCATAAAGAGTGCGATTTGTGACACGATGAAATAAAACCTAGAGCATAATATGAATTATAATAGAATTTTCTATTCTCATCTGATGTACATTGTCATACCACACAGCCACAGAATATTGTAACAAATTAAACCCTTAGTAGTCTCACTTAATGGAATTATTAAATAAAACATCACAATGCATAAAGCACAGAAAACATAACCAAGAAACACACGTGGTATAATCGCACTACCAACTGAACCACACTGTACCAATTCTCCCTTGATTAAAAAGTACAACATATACTACTGTGTATAATTTGCATGCTCTCAAATATAAGAGGAACCAAAGAGACGCACTAACAGCACAATTTAAAGACAACAGTGCTTGTTCCTACTCATTTATGGAGCACCTGTAAGTCCATAGGTGTTGTTCCAGTAGATGCTGTGAAACAGTGTTTCAGTCTGTGAGTTACAGATTTTCTTAATAAATTGTTTTAATTAACTTGATTAGTTAAATTTTTCATTACTCACATTTAGTAAACTAGGTAGGTAAGTTCTTCACCGTTGCTCACATGCATATATACCAATTACAGCCACACGCATGCATGAAAAAATTTATAAATAATAGCTCTGCGTGGCTGAAACGGGTTTAAAAGTTGAAAGCACAGATGTAATTATTTCCATTTTTGCCATCTTTTAACAGTATATCTTTTAACAGTAAAGTGGTCTCACCAAGAGGGCACCAGTCTGCCTTCAGGTTTTGCCACATGCAAACAATAGGATACACAATCCAATCACTTTCTGAGAGCAGTGGTTCACACAGGTGAAAAGTGTGGCCATTGCTTGGTAGAAATGAAAGCCTTCACCCACACTGGCCTTTTGCAGAAAAGATTGGACATCCCTGACATAAGGCCATGAGCTACCACCTAACCATTCAAAACAAACTTAACTAGACACTTAAAACTCCATTAACTATCTGAACGAGCTCAGTTTGAAGAAGAAAAGGTGGAAAGAATGCAGAGCTAGCACACTCGCTGTCATGGCACTAAAACAGATCTTGGAGAGATTAGCAGAGAGTGAGCACTGCTAAAACCACACTTGGAGGTCGCTCATTGAAAGTTTAGTTAGCAGGCAAGCTACATAACCTACTGTTAATTTATTCGTGCATTTGTATCAATGAGACACCTACAGCTATGAAAAAAATTCTGTTAATGTAATTTGACATTACATCGTTTGAGGTGTTTACTTTTTCTTCTCAATTTATCATCACGTACGTGGAGTTTACTTCAAATAAGTCTCAAGAAGAACTGGTGAACTCACCAGGAAGTGTGAAAGAAAAGGTGAAAAAAAGGATAAATTCCAAAAAGGCCGATGTTCTGATGGGCGGAGCTGAAACAAGCAAAATGGAGGTGGGGGTAACGGTGAAAGATTAACTTTACTTTTGGTGAGTTGACGATACAGCCCAACAAGGATAAACTTAATCTTTCAGCATTACCTCCAAGCCCCATCTTGCACATTGGCTTTAAGCTTTTCGATTATAAGACAGCACTGTCTTCTACAACCTGGACTTTACACAAAAACCCCACACACACACACACACACTCTCACACACACCCCTGGAGGAATGCGAATGGGTGTCTCTAATGTACACTTGATTTTGAACACCTGTACACGACCAATACTTGATCGGTGCATCGATACACTCTCGGTGTTGCTCATGTAGAATTGATGCGCTTGAGGCTACACAACATGCACACTGTGCGAATCATTTGTGCAGAAGTCTAGCTAGCCTGATGTTTTTGTGCCCCTAAGCTACAACTGTCAGTAAAACATCTGCATCCATCTTTGCATGTGCAGTTAGAAACCTTTCTTGTGTGTTAATAATGACTACATCCGTGCAAACATTTACCTCTTCTTTCCCATCCATCCCTGGTAGACACATTTCCTCTTCTTCTTCTTCTTCCTCTTCTTCTGTGTCCTCTTCCTCCTCCTCCTCTGTGTCATCCTCTTCATTCTCACTACTGTCCTCACCGTCCTGCTCACAGCACTCCTAGCAGACCATAGGGGGTGACCAAAATAAATAAATAAATACATTTTACTGCTAACTTCGGACACACGGCACATTTTAGGGAGTTCTTTTATTATTGTTATACAACATCGAAAACAACACAAAGATTAAGAATTCAGCAAAATGAACGGCCTATTATTCTAATAAATTTATATCACACACATCAAAGACTCAATAGTACAAGTCTAATTTAATTTATTCATCCATTAAACAACCCTCCTCTTTACCTCTTCATCACTACCTTCCTCTTCTTCCTCCCCTTCATCTGACTCGTCACTGTCCTCAAAGAACTTGGATTTGGCACTTCCTGGTGTTGGAGCTGCAGAGGACGAACAGGAAGGACCTGCATCCGCTGTAGCTGCTGCTTTCTCGCCCTGAGAAGCGTGCTCAGCTCCAGAGCTCCCTCCACAGGAGGCTGCTGCTCTCCGGCATGCCCTCATTTTGGAGCCTGCAGCCTTCTCTTCCAGTTTTGCTTTTCCATTGCTCTCGGTTTCAGGTGCACTGCATTCTGTCTCACCATTGATCCCTTTATCTGCATGGTTATCATCTCTGTCTTCCACGACTTTAGGGACATCCTGCCCAGGCTTTTTGGACAATTTATTCAGATTCTGCCCATAGCGGACAAGCAGCTCCTCGATGGTCATTGTGGCCTCTTCATGCAGAAGAGCTGTTTCCTCATTATCCACTAAAGAGAAGATATAAAAAAATAGCAAAAAAAAAATCAAGCTTTAATTTGGATTTAATAAGGTGCTTTATAAAATATTTCTCACCATCATCTTCATCTGCAACTTTTTCTGGTGCTGCTTCCTCTTGTGGACGCCCAGCTATCTGAACAAGCTCCTTGATAACGTCCTCTGTGGTGATCTGGCTGTCTATAGCCAGGAAAGCATCTTCCAGAGCCTGCAACCATGCGATTCATAAGCACAGATATTAGAAAAACAATGTATTTTTAAGGTTTGACATGACCCTTTGATGTCCAACGTCCATCCCATCACTCATAGCACTTTAGCACTTTCTGATTAAAGGGCTATTTTTAATCTTGAGTGGCACTCTGTAATTGTATAATGCACCAGGGCTGTAAAAGGAGGCATTCTCTGGAGGTCTTGGAGTGGTTATGATGCTACTGAGCACCCAATAAAAACATTACGGTATCATATTGCAGTAGCATTCTCCTGTGGAGTGGAAAAGAATCTTAAAAGAAGTGAAACTTCTGCCACACAGAAACCATGAGCTCACTTTAACTTAATGGCTGGTGAAGTGGATTCAGTGACCGTGTTATGGGTACTTGCACACATCTGCTCTGTCTAACTTGAAGACACGTCACAGTGCCTTTCTTCTAGTGGCACGAGAGGTCATGGTACATGAATCCAATCACACAATGGAGTACATGTGACCCATCACAACAAACTGGTTATTAAGTCTGAAATTATTAAATACTTTGCTGAATTGTAAACGTTAAATGAATGTTTTCTTAACATTCTTAACAGCTTAAAAGCCTGAACATTTTGGCCAGGTTTTCAATAGTTACTCCAAAATTAGACAAATATGATAGATAACTTGGTATTAGGATATCAGCAACAAAATGGAGATCAGTAAATTAAAATTTGTTTCCAACTTAATACACTTTGCTGTGATGGGTCACGTGTGTGCATACAACCATCAGCCATAACTAACCGCACACACTGGACTAGAATAACCGTATGGGTTAAAAAAAAAAAAAATAAATAAATAAATAAATAAATAAATAAAAAAAAAAAAAAAAGCTCATTCAGCAAAAATAATGCAATCATTTTGTTGGTTTTGAAAAAGTTTTAGTAGTGATGTAGTGACTGCAATCTTCCTGGTTGATTTCGATTTTGCTGTGACCCGCAAGTAGCCATTTTTGCCGGTTCCACCTTTCTTTTAAACAGCTATAATTCAACTTTTCTTAAAAACAAAAATTTTAATAAATAAAAAAAAATTGCACTATCAGTAATCAGCATTCAGCAGCAGCGACAGCAGTACTTGCTGCAGAAATATTACAACTACTACTGCTAAAATACTCTTAGTTCCAGTCTCAAGTTTAGGGGATGGTTACATCCGGAAGGCCATCTAGCATAAAACCTGTGCCAAATCAAACATGTGGATTCAAAACAATGTTCATACCAGATTGGTCGAATGGGTTATCATGGACCACTATTGATATTGCTGGATGAAAGGCCTCTCATAGAAAATTGACTTTCGTTGGGCCAAGGAGAAGGAAAAAAGAGAAAGGCTCATCCAGTGGCAGAGAAAAATAAAAAAGGGTACGCATGTTCAGGTCAAGGTAGGGACTTTACATGTTGGCATAATGACCGGTAACAGGACAGAGCTGGCTAATATGAAAAACTGGAGAAACGTGTATGTATATATATATATATTGGGTGCACACAAAAATAGGTACAACAGGAGTAAGGTCAAGAACATAGAAGGTGGATTCAAGATGTTCCATCATGGTGTGGACAGGAACAGAAAAGGTGTAGGTGCAACGCTGGAGGAAAATCTCCTGAGTCTGTTTGAAGTGAAGAGAAAAACTGACAAAGTGAAGAATGTCAAACTAGAACTTGTGGGAGTAATTTTGATTTCCATCAGTACATATGACCCACAAGTACGGGATGAAAGGAAGGAGAAGGATAACCTCTGAAGGGAATTATGAAGTGGTTGAGAGTGTTTCTAAGAAGGAGTGGTGATTGGAACAGACCTCAGTGGGCATGTTAGTGAAGAGAACAGAGGTTGTGTAGTGATGGGCAGGTTTCAGTGTCGAGAGAAACGCTGAAGGGCAGATGGTGGTAGATTTTGTGGAAGGAGCGGAAATGGCTGTCATGAATACGTATTTTCAGAAGGAGGAACAGTAACATAAGTGGAGGAAGGTGCTCTTGGGTGGATCATGTCCTACATATTAGACAACCTCAGAGATATTGACTTTGATGCCTCGTGATCCATATGGGTGGTTGCAGGTTCGGCTGGTAAACAAAAGCAGGTAAGTGTGTAAACTATTAAACCTTTTTATGCCAAATTATATCACAATAACCATTACAAAAAAAACAGTGTACCTAACTAAACCCTCAGTTTACCCTGAAAATATATAAAACCATTTGCTTTAAATAACGGCTTAACCAAGTTTACCATAACCTTACACTCCTTAGTTTTAACTTTAAATATTATTTAACGGGTGGATGTGATCCACCCTAGCCGTGTTCTTAAGATGTCAATTTCTGTTATCTTCAGTGTGTGTGTGTGTGTGTGTGTGTGTGTGTGTGTGTGTGTGTGTGTGTGTGTGTGTGAATCCAGCTTACCTTTTGCAACTTCCCGTCTTTATATGCTTTCTGCTCTTTTATGATGTCTGGTAAATATTTGGAGCAGTAGAAAGCAACTTCTTCACCTGGTAGTAAAGAGACATTAACGCTTAAGCTATATATCCAGAATATATTTCTCTGTAAAGACTCTCTGGAATAGAAGCTCTAACATTTTAGATTTGGTGTTCAGGGCCATTTCCTGCTCAGTGGATTCAAATAGGTATGGCTACAGTTTTAAATCAGTTTAAAGTTCGTACAGACCTCCGTGTCCATCATAAACGGCGAACAGTGCCGTCTCTTCATCCAGGTCAGGGATGCAGTTATGAGCGTCCTGAAAAAAAATAAAGAGATTTGGAGTTAAAGGTCTCAGACACCGCGGTGTGTCCTGGAGTAAAGCACCGAGACTCTGGCGCCAAAAACGCTCACTGGTGAGGTCCTGAATAGTTCACTAAAACTGCAGAGAATAAACACACATTTACCTCCATCTTCACAAAACACACAACGAAACGTTCTCTTCACTCCACGCATTATTCCCAAAATACTACTACTACTACTACTAATAATAATAATAGCAATAATAAACCTCTGCGCACTGAAGTTATCCAAGCAGACAGAACCATTTGTGAACAGCTAGCAGCTAACAGCTAGCTACATGGTTACCTCCATGGAAACGCGCCATCCCTGCATGGCCGCCAGTCCATAGCTCAGTTTGTGATTTCCCCCGTCGGTCGTGGTTTTCTCCGTGTTGGGCTTCGATAAGTACGCCCCCATAGTGTGCTGTAACCGCCGATCGGTAATGTTTAATAAAACCAGCGAGCAGCTCAAATGAATGGGTTAAAGAGTGACGCTGGAGGATTGAACGTCTCAACTGTGTGATGTGAATCTGTTCACGCCGGATCTTTCACGCATTTCACTCGGAGCTCTGCTGCTTTCTAAGTGAAACCAATGAGACCCGGACTCATAGCCACACTGTTTGGCTATCCGGTACTTTTAGCCGGCTAGCTATTTTCCTGCTAACACAAGAGATCCCGAATTATTTTTTTACAAGCGTGTTTAACCCCTGACTGAACCGAGACCTTCAACAATCAGGCAGAATTCAAATCGCACTTCCGTCCAAACACCGTTTTAAACAGATTATCTTACACAACACCCAAGGAATGTAACACGTGTGAGACCTAACATAATCAACAGCTCCTCACATCCATTTTAGAGAGGGCTGCCCTGACTGAGATTCAACCCGGAAGCGGAAGTTTTATCTTCTTTTTTTCCCGGAATGCAAACAACTGAAGGGTGAATATACCGCCACCTAGCGTACAAGAGTTGACATCATCATGTGGACTAACAGTGAGTCACTATCTTACTCTCTTAAGAGTGGATGAATAACTGTGGGGGTACAGAACTCTTCTTATGTTCTCCCTGCCAGCCCTGTGTTATATAAATATACAAATTACTGGCGACTCTATTCTCCTTCAGATCCCAATATTCCTTTCAGACTCTATCCCGCGTGTCTCTCTGACATCTCAAAGCATCTCTCTCTCTCTCTCTCTCTCTCTTTCTCTCTCTCTTTCTCTTTCCCCTTTCTTTCATATAATGCATTATTAAATGTTCAGCATTTTCCTTTGTTCCATATTCTTTTCTCCTTTCCAGAATATTCATGTCTACCTTTACACCACCTTACACTGGTTACTGGGATGGACCTTGTTGATTCTATGGTCTCCAGTTCATTAATTTTTTCGTTTCATGTCTTCCTCAAACCAACTAAACCCAGGCCTCAGAAACTTCAAATATTCCCAACTCTCCTGTATTGTTTTTGTTGCCATGTTTTCTTCCACACTTCTTTTTAGTTTATCCAGGTACCAACCTTTCTCACTGTAACTCCAGAGGTGTCTCCTGCCTCTATAAGCAGTGCATCAATGAGGCTTGTTCTACAGACTCCTGCATACTCATAGTGATCTATACTCTAATCTGCCTACCTACTGTAGCGCTGTCTTAGATGCTGTTGTGTAATTTAATGTTGATCTCATATGTGCTCTGGAGATGTCCACTAAACATTGTTTATCTGCCCCGCAGTCACAGCCAGTCACTGCCTGAATATTATAAGCATTAACATTTACATTAACACACACACACACACACACACACACACACACACACACACACACACACACACACACACACACACACACACA
>JBCNYG010000025.1:10725392-10736597 GCA_039654305.1 Porochilus rendahli
GATGGCTCCTCGCTCCTGCTGATGAAGCTCCATGTGGGCTTAGATCTGCACTCAGTGACTGTGGAGATGACTTTTCGGGTCTGAATGTAAGTGCGAATGACTGTGTGTCTGTGACTCTGTGATGGTCTGGGGAGCTGTTCAGAGTGTATCCCACCTTTGCCCAGAGTTGGTTGGGAAGGTCTCTAGCATTACCTCAAACCTAATAAAGTGGTTTGGAAAATTAAATGAATAGAGTATTGATTGGAAGCATAAAACAGTTTTGTGCTGACACTATGGATAATGCATAAAATAAACACCTACAGTATAACAGAATTTGTACCAAAAAACTGTACTCCATCTTTACTTTTTAATAGAATCTGGAGATTATTTTGATTCTCAGATTCACAGGTTTGTTTGCACCTATGAATATATAGTACTAGGTCTTTGTAATCTTTCTAATCTTTTACACCCCAGCTTTTTTTTTTTTTTTTACACCCTTTACCAGTTTTTCCAGTGTAACCTAGTGTATATCTAACAAGCTCTCTCAAAAATCCAGAGAGTAACAGCGGAATGGCTCAGCCCAAGCCAAGCCCTGCTCATAACTGCTGGGAACAAAACATGAAATAGCACATTATGTTATGATTCTTACATAAAAACATTTGCCAGCTAAAGCACTATGCACTGCTGAACCAGTCAATAGTGAAGTTGTTTTTTCCCCCTTGGTTGTCTGTTTTCCTGTCGTGTTTGGTGTAATTTTGAGAATCCACGTACAATTATGGCAGAGACAGAAATGGGCACAGTTCCTGGGTTTAACAGCCCTCTATTTAAAGCTATAGCCATAAATATCAGGGGTTCTATATATTCACAACGGTACTGTGTTTTAAGAGGCTTTGAAAGCGTATATCACTGATAATATGAAAAACTTGTAAAACTTATTAAAAGAACAATGCATTCGTATTTGATAGTAATTTTGGACAAGCTTTGCTTTGCATGAGGAAACAGTTAACAGGTAAACTAAAGAATTACTTCGTTTTGTTCATAAGACCATGTCTTGGTAAAGAGGCTATTACAAAAACAACACAAACGATCTAAAATAACTCAATACAAGTAAACTCTTCCATATTCTTGTTGTTCGTGAATATCCTGTTCATACACATTTCAGAGATGCGCTGATCATTGTAGGTACTTGGTTAAAAAAAAGACCTAAAAGAATACAGCTCAGCTTGCATGTGTGGCTTCTTTGAGCCAACTATTCTATTTCTCTATAAAGGAAACGGAGATGAGCATGTGCCAAAGTCTGGGTTCCTGTGGCAAAGCGCACCCCACCCCAACTGCACTGAGCTTGCTGCACAACAAATGCTCAGATCCCCATTACAGCTCTAGCGAGGACTACCTCTTACCACTGATCCCCCGGCACCAGTTACCCCCTCACGCCAACTCCAGCCACAACCCAACAGCGCCATGGGCACGGAGTCTATATTTACAATAAGAGCATGCATATGCATGCACGCACACACGCTCACACACACACACACGCACACACACACACACACGCACACACACACGCACACACACAGTCTAAAACTGAACCGATAAAAAAAGATTATGCCTCTGGGTTGCTAATTTTGACCCACAGAAACTATAATTAAGCTGACATTCTACTGTTGTATTGCTAATTTTGCCCTGTGCTTCTGAAAAAGACTAAAGTTCCATGAAAGGCCAAAAGGCAATTATTATGTAGAATAAAAAAAGTAAATAATCAGGCTTTTCTGTGAAAGCATTATATTCCTGTCCCTGGTTGTGGAATAATATAGCTGCACCACTGCACATGCCATAATGACTCAATCATATCATCTATTATTATCTTCATCAGCAAATACTTTGGTTAGATTTTTTTCAGTTGTCCTTCTCATATTAGATCAAACTGCATGGTTTACTGTTATTTTTTATTTCAAATTTCCTAAGCTTGTCAAAGTTCTGTAGATACTCTTTTGTCATGAATAAATCCATTGACTCCACTTCCTGCTATTCCTACATGCTTCACACATGCCAAGGTCAAGGAGTGTTTGTTTAGCTCTGTTTTTCATTCCAGCATGGGTTTCATTTTCTGTACATGGGAGGAAGAATGGTGGAACTTTCTCCATATCCTATTTCCTCTTTGGACTGTTTAAGAAATGCCAGCAGTGCCATTGTTTCACAGCCTCATGGGCAGAGGTAAGCACTTTCAGTCACGTTCATGTACTGCATTCAAGTAATTTCATTCAAGGATATGTTTAAAATCATCAATCATAAATAAGACAGATTACATGCAGTGCTTTTCTTTGTGTCGCCTCGTCGAAGCACCGATTGAAAAAAGCATCTTAGACATACACACCTACCTAAAATTATATAGGACCCGTGGTAGTATCCATAAAGGATATTTAATTGTCCAAAAAATTAAAATCATTTTAAAATTCGTACTTTCATTTCTGTAGGAAAAAAATATTTTAGAGCTGATTTTAAAAAAGATTTTGAACTAACTAATGTCTAATTTGCCATCCTGACAAATATAATATTAAACAAACGAAAACCTACCCAAGCCAGGATGGACATAAAAAAGTAATACATATAAAAATACATACTTAAGTAATTAAGAAACCATTAAGATTATCAGATAAATAAAAGAATATATTATATATATACATATACGCAGATAAATAAAATTCTGTCCTGTGTGCTTAAACAACTGGAGCAGTTAAAAATTTGTCAGTGTCAGAGGAACAGGCAGCAGACAAATGTGAAAGCAAAAGGATGTTTATTAAAGCAGACAGGCAGTTGTCCAAATCGTAAAGCAAAAGGCAGAATCAAAAATAGGCAGCGTTCATGCAAAGCACAGAGTATCACAGGCAAAATCCCAAAGAGTAAGAATGAACAAAGTCGAAACCAGAGTGACAACAATACACACTTGGCAGCAGCCGTTTGTTACTCTGAGTGTTTGCAGGTTTGTCACTTGGACTATATATAAAGTACTTATATAGGGTCGTGACATCTGTGAGCAGGTGAAGGAAATCAATAATCCAGTAACTTTGAGCCGGAAGGCATGTATGCACGTTGGGATTTGGAGTCCTTGGTGAAGTTGGACTACAGCGTGGACACCAGGGAATGCATGATACGTGCAGACTGCTGTAAACATACAACACACACTGGCAAGCATGCTGACTACGGGAATTAAGTGGTTTTACACAATCAAAATCAACTATTAAAGAGCCAGAGGGATAAAACAGTGCTGTAAAAATTATTCAATTATTGTAATGCATTCAAACAGTATTCAGACTATTAGCTTTTCTTCTTATATCTCAGGCTTAGGCTGAAACTTATTTTCCCATCAATAGAAAATTTACAAAAAATATAATCATATCTTCACAAACTTTTTTGAAAATCCTTGAAAGTTCTACTGTGGTAGATTCAGTTAAATGGACATGATTTAGAAAGAAACACTGTTTGTAAAAAAAAAAACAAACAAAAACAACAACAACATAAGAGTAACCCATGTAGTCCAAGGAACTGTCGAAAGGGCGTGGTGCAGATCAGTGGCGTGACGTCCTGCACACTTCTGCTGAGCACCGGTGCCACCCAGGGACGCCTGGTTCATCCACGGCTGTACGGCCACACACAGCTCCAACACCTTTATCAAATTTGCAGATGACACCACTGTCATCGGCTGCGTTTCAGATGCAGACAGGTCTGCTTACAGAGCAGAGGAGAGAGCCCTGACATCATGGTGCCACGACAACACTCAATGTCAGCAATACCATCCTATCCACATTGAGGGGACAGAGGTGGAGAGTTGCTTCAGGTAACTGGGGATAAGCATCACTGAGGATCTGAGCTGGTCACATCACATGGGTGTGAGCACAGAAGCAGCGAGACAACGGCTCTTCTTTCTTCGGCGGCTGAGGAGGTTTGGCATGGACTCCAGAATACTCACCAACTTCTACCGATGAAGCACTGAGAGAATTTGGTCTGGCTGCATCACTACCTGGTATGTCAGCTGTAATGCTCTGGACCGCAAGCTCTACAGAGGGTGGTCAGATCAGCACGACGCATCACCAGGACTAGCCATCCAGGACCTCTGTACTTAACGCTGCTGGAGGAAGGCCCAGTGGATCCTCTCTGATGCCAGCCACCCCGGCTACTAACTCTCTGCCGTCAGGCAGACGCAACAGGAGCATCCGGATTCACACCAGCAGATTCAGGGACAGTTTACCCAGAAGCCATCAGGCTACTGAACTGCTGAAATACTGGACAATCTGCACACGTTTTGCACACTCAGTGTACACACTGCACATGCACACACACACACACACACACACACTACCTCTGCACTACAACCACTTTAGTATTTTTCTATTAGCATTCTGTTGTTATCCTAATGTGTACACACACACACACACACACACACACACACACACACACACACACACACACACACACACACACACATATTTCCTTAAATAGTTTTTATTCTTACTTTATATATTATCGCAATGTTCATAATTGAATTTAGCACAAATGGGCTTCTAGTCAACCCACAGTAATAATTGAATGGAATTTTTCCAAATAGCAGGAGCCATGAAATAGTAAGTCACCTAAGGGTAATTGGGGTTATAGTTGATTACTCCTCATGGTGGATTTTTGACATATAATTAGGGAAGGTTTCTAGCACATTTCACATACAGAATCTGTAAATGTGCAGATTAAAAAACACTAGATAAACAACACATTTTCATTCCATTATAGTAAAGTAACCGACGCCATATGTTCCCACCTGACTATATTTACTACAATATTGAAGCAAATGGACTACACACCTCTGGGATACTCTGGGAATTTGCAACAGCCAATTAGCAAACTGTGCATGTCTTTGCAATGTGGGAGGAAACTGGAGTACCCAGGGAAAACCCACATAAGCAGAGGGAGAGCAGAAATGACCTTACTGAGGCCAGAACCCAGATATGATCATGCTACATGTTTAGTTTATATTGGTGTCAGTAGTTCTGTCATGAGCAGCACGCGCAGTGGTTGTTCTCCCTGTGTTTCCATTTTCACAGAAGGCTTACTGGCTGCTCCACATCACCCCTAGGTGTGCGTGTGAGTGTGAAAAGTTGTATGTGTGTTGGCCTGCGATGACCTGGCAAGCTGTCCAGGGTGTCCCTGTGATGGGCGCCAGCCTCCCCGCGACCCTAATTAGGTTTAAGCGGCTTAGAAAATGACTGAGGAGTTGAGTTCTGTCGTTGTATAATCGTAGTGGCTTTTGTTCAACAACGAAATAGAACATCCGAGTACTCATACTGCGTCATTATAAAGTGTGCAAAAAGCAGTACGTCATAATCCGTAGGGTGTTTAAATACTCAGCGTTTGACCTCGTCGCATACAAAAAACACGCTACAGCAACGGCTGAAGAGTAGGTACCTAACCCACATTAGTGTACACCGAGTATTCAGTCATTGGCTGTTCTGGTACCCTGTTCTGGATGCTGCTCATATAGACACATAGATCGCGATAGAAATGTACCGAGTAGAGTTGCACAAGAAAAATGACATGTTTGCAGTATACCACAGTTATTGGGATGATATATTTGTATTTAATTTGATTGACTATTTTAGTAAATGTAAAATAAATAATGAATAAAAATAAATAAGTTTCAATAAGTTTTCTTATGTTTTTGTATTTTTTGTACATGATACATTAGCATTGTCGCTAACATCCGGCGAGAGAGGCAGAGGCAAGGCCAGGTGTTCTGATTTACTGCCACCAGCCCTTTGTGTGATATCGTCTGTGAGGAGCCTATAGCTCATTGTATGGAGGTTATCACAGATAACTGTAACTAATCACAATCATCCTGTCAGTAACAGAAATTAATTTGCCGTTATTCTCAGAAATTCCACACTCAAATTTTAAAAGTAACTTGTGTTTCTGTTCTTCCTTTTTAAGTAAAAAAATAAATAATAAATGAATGGAGCAGATTTCATGTTATCACCACCTGCAACATCCTGACTGGTCACAACTTGTTACTGTGACGGTTCGAATTCCCACAAGAGGCGTGGGAAAATATTACCATTAGTCCTACGAGGATGTGAAAGTACAGATTAATGCTTAGAGTTGACCCTTTTTCCTTTCATGCCCACATTACAGTGTAATATGAGAAAATAAATGGTTTTCTGTTTCGGGAAGAAAGGGCTATAATAGTCATATCTTTACAAATCGTTTCTCTATCCAGGTCCCAGAGTGCCACCTTTCTGCATATTTTTTTGAGTTTGCTAGTTAGGGTATCCAGGAAGCCATCAGAATGTGCAGGGCAGTGGTACTTCAGGACCAAGACGAAGAAATATGTCTTTACACAAAAGAGGAAAAATCCCACAACCAAGTACAGTCAGAGCAAATTAGAACCCCGGAAATGTTATGAATGATCAGAGATGGTTAGCATGTCCGCTTCACAGCAAGAAGGTCCTGGGTTCGAATCCTTCGCCTTCGATGTCTGTGTATGGTGTTTGCATGTTGTTTCCGTGCTTGTGTGAGTTTCCTCCGGGTACTGTGATTTCCTCCCAGTCAAAAGACATGCACAGTAAGCTAACTGGCTGCTCCACATTGCCTCTAGGTGTGGATGTGGGTGTGAATGGGTGTGTGTGAGCTGCCCTGCAATGGCCTGGCAAGCTGTTCAGTGTGGAAAAAATTTCCCAAGTGTAGCCAAGAAAGTGACAGCCTCCCCACGACGCTAATATTAATTCGGTGAAGGGATTCAGTAAATGAATGAGTGAGATAAGTGTACATTTAGTTGGTACCCCTCCTATTTCAGAGGTCTTTTTTAGTTATAGACTACGAATACAAATTTGCGCACAGTTTTATTCTTCTCTTTTTTCTTTTGTTGACTGTATATTCACTGTGCAAATAAGTGATACGTGCTAATAGCAAGGACAGCTGCTCTAAGCTTCACTATTCCTCAGTTTTGTTTTCTTAAGTGTCTTTTGTTGTTATCACTGGTTTTCATTCATTTCATTTCATGAGCATCCAGTCACTGAAAGCAAGACAGTCTGTAGAGGAGTGTCTATAAAACTACCACATCCTCTTCAATCATCAAATCCAGACAGTCACAGTAAGCAATACGTTAAGAACAGCCAGCTGCATTACAGGATGATTAAGGAGACAAAAGAAACCAAGAATCCATAAAGATCAATACTGCCTTCATTTTAACAGACTGAATGATCCACCAAATACCTCCATGATATCTTAATCTCTTTTGGCTTGCAGGGAAAGCGCGTCTTTATCTCCGCTACTGAGGCCATCTGTTAAATAATATGTAATAGAAGGCAAAGATTTTATTATGCGTCTTTACAGTAAGACCACGCAGACTAGGCAATGTTACTTTTACTATGAGGCAAGGTATACCTTCTTCTGTTATGATGTTTTGCTCTTGATCTTGCTCTATAGCCATGTCCTGGAGGTAAAAAAATATAGATTTAGTGCATGATTTTAACCCCAAGCCATACCTACTGATAATCAACTCAACACCAGTAACGAAATTAAGTGTTGTACTGTACTGTACCTCGCATGTCGAAAGCTGCGCCCCTGGGATGGTGCCTATAGTAACAATCTGAGGTGCTAAGGAATCGGGGTTCGCATCCGTTGTGAGACTCTCCATCCATTGGCCTCACTAAGGAAATGACAGTAGCACTGAAACGTGATTTTAATTATGGGGCACAGTCCCTAATTTACTAAGGAATAGAGAAATTGCGAATCACTGGAAACATAAACCATATAATTCTGCACGGCCTGAACTCCACCACCACCTCCCCACAAGCCTGAGGCAGTGATTACCAGCTCAAATGCAGACATAAACTGAAGACAGACTTTTTTATATGTATACTTGAATATCATATTTCTACTGACAGAATACACAAGCAGAAGGGCAGAATAATCCCCTTCTAAGAAAAACAAGAAAAATGAACCAAACCAGAAACAGCACTGAATATTCCCTTTTGTATCGCAGTTATGAAACAAATTGTGTTATTAACTTGGTATTTTCACGCACAAAAGGAATATTACTGCAGTAGCACGGTAAGGTAATAAGCTCATTAATTAAATCCAACATAAACAAATACAGGCAGATAAAGTTTGCATCTGGTGATTGACTGTTACTGACACAAAAAAAAGGAAAAATAAAGACAGCAAACACAATATAGTGTTAGCATAAACAAAAACAAGGCTCACCACTGAGACACAACACACGTTCCATGCACTGTTCAAGATCAATAGAATAGAAAAACCAGATGGAGACGGTTTCACCACAAGGTCTCTTTTAATCTCGCTAAGGAGCCACAGTATGCTGGATGCCAGTGAAAAGAAACAGGGCTCCAGGAGTTTTTAACAGCCCCCACATTATAATTTTGTTGTCTTGTTATGTTACTTAATATAGCTCACATCTTATTAAAAAACTATTCTTGTTATGACAAAGCAGTGGCCGTATCTAAAGTTGGCTGCGGAGTGTGTCATTGCCACAGAACAGATGGTGTGTATTATGTTGAAAAGGAATACTGTTTGTCTGCAAGAGGCACCAGGAATGAATTATTCTCTACAGTACTGTGTGGATTGGCCTCTAGAAGTCCATTTTTATATTCACGAACTCTTATCACGGAGCGATGATCAGCTTGCTAAAAATGTCCCGAGAGCATGTTCAATCCTGCATAACAGAAAACAGCTATCTTGTAATCTCTCCATTTCTGCTTTCCTTCTCAGCAGTGAATTATTACATTATGTAATAATATGCAGCTTCCTAATGTTACCTTTTTTCCATAAGGCTGTGCTAACTCAGCGGTTAGGTTTCTGTGCATGTGTATGCTGTATCCCTTCTGGGTCTTATGCCAGATCTTAATTGCAGTATGTCACTTTAGATAAAAGTGTTTACCACATTAGATAATGTACCTATAAAGAAAAATGTTTTTGTGGTTCTTTGTGGTTGGAAATTCAGATTTACATAAAAATAAAAATAAAAAAGTAAAACTGCTCACCGTGCTGAAGTCTGCACGGGAAACTACGAATAGTAGAGCCTTGTGTTCTACAGGCTTTGAGTACCAGATCCCGAAGATTGAGAAACAGTGATATCCATGCAGGCTGGAAGGAAAACAACACACTTCATATTGCTATTGCTATAACTGATCACTTTGTTTATGTTAATGTCAGTGTTAATTCTTCGTTTTCAACTCTTTGTGATGGTCCTCATTCTTCAATAATAGAGCCATCTTCTTCCCAAGTTTCCTTCTCTCATTCCTCATGAAACATATAAAGCACATTTATACCATATGCTCAAATTGTATTTAACTTAAAGTGTTTTTCTTTATCCCTCACAGTTCTTTGGCAATCATATGAAAGATCAGTGGAACATGACTAAATTTGCAATGCTTTGGGTAAAAATTGTTAAAAATGCAATTAATAAAAATCCCCATTAAAAATTTAAAGCACTAGGATATTCAGTTAGAAAAAAAATCAGTTCTCAGGAAAAAGAGTAAGATAGAGGAGACAAGTCAGGCTCTATTCAATCTCAAATCTGACTAGTCACACCTGTGGGTTCATGAAGGGGGATTTCTTAGCCGTAGTTTATGCATAGCAGGTGGAGAAGCACCACACTGGGTTTTTCCCAGATGTCAGTTGCATGTGCTAACTTTTCTTGATGCTAAATTACATAAAATGCCAGTACTTCGGTACTGTCATACAGTACATACAGTTGAATGAGATGTCTTTAAAGAACATTAGCTTAAAATTGACGTGGGCATAGTGTGCAGATGGTATACACCAAAGGATTTCCAAAGAAATGTCTGCTATAGTCTGGTTCATACCTAAAGCAGTGCATCAACAATACAGAGTGCTGGTCTGAACACGTCTGAACCATTAAATGTCATATTGCGGGTGCTGGATAAATAGTGTTGTTCATCCACAGCTGCCAGTTATTGTTAAATACATATAGTGGGGTCCAAAAGGTTCGGAACACTAGTGAAAATGCTTCTTTTGCTTATTTAATGCTACAATTTTCGTTACAAATGATATTCCTCACAACTCAGTAAAATCTGAAAAATAGAAACTTTAAAATGTTTATATGAATTCCACTTAATATTGTGTGTACAGTATATTCCCAGTCTTGCCTTAATAGCAGTTGAGATAACACTGACTGCACAAGGTTGTATAAAACCTTATGATTCATTTTAGATCAAGACCTTTGGAGTAAAATCTGAAGATACAACAGCAGAGAAAAGACACGAAGGAAAATCTTTTCAATGTGGGCTCTGATTTTTGGACATCTCTGTTATGTTAATACATAGCATTTTCACTTCATACCTTATAAAACTTTTCACTTCACCAATATTTATACATACATTCTTCTCTACTCACATTGCTCTCTAGGAGGTCGTCTATAGCACAACCGGAATGTGCTTGGAGGTACTTAGAATGGAAAAGCAACCCGTCAAAGACTTTCCAAGGCATGATCTCATTCATTGCGAAAGGAAAACAACAGGCACTATTGGCAGCAGCCAGATAGGTTAGACCCCGTACAAAGAGGGAACCAAGGTGAACAGCTCTTGGGTCCACTTGAGGAACCTGCAAAATCAGTTATGCAAAGGATACGTTTTATATTGTAATACTGTAAATAAATAAACAGAAATACATCCACAAAGTAAAACCTCACATCAGATTGCCGAAGATGAAAAATTAATTAAAAAATCCACTATATATCAGGCTACACAGAAGATAGAGCACATGGAATGTAACCTGAAGATAAAGGAGAGATAACAGCGGGTAAATGGGGGGTGGGTCAGTTCCACCCTAAACTGTCCAGTGTTCACCTGGCTGCCTCCCTCCAGTCAGGGGAGATAAGCGCCTGATTAGCGCTTGTGACACCAAAATGAAAGACTTGCCTACCACCTGCTCTGCTCTCAAACACAGCTTAAACTAAAGCAAACAAAAGGTGCTCAGTGCGTGAAGTCAAAAGCTTCTGCAGTGCTCAATGACCCAATCCTTTACATCATCCATTGTAACACTACACTGACTAAAGACTAGTTTAGTTCTTGTTTTCATTTTACTGATATACTGGCTGAATATAATTTGTTGAATATGATTTAATAACCCTGCGATGGCCTGGCGAGCTGTCCAGGGTGTACCCCGCCCTCGCCCAGAGTCGGCTGAGATGGGCGCCAGCCT
>JBCNYG010000025.1:10944463-10962791 GCA_039654305.1 Porochilus rendahli
ACACACACACACACACACACACACACACACACACACACACACACACACACACACACACACACACACACACACAGTGTGCCCGAGCTTGGCTTATTGCAGCACATTATAGTGTTGACAGAGCGCTGATGATGTCATCATGAACAGCAGCAGGTCCTACTGAGTTACCACTAGTGAGGGTCACATGACTGTGCTGCCACTGTTTGACAGTTAGCTCCCATGGACTCCTTGTCATGGATGGCTGTGGCATCAACTTTGATTCGAACTTGCAATTTTAGGGTTGATAGTCTTGCACCATGTTGCTACTCGGAAGCCCAATAGCTGTATATTTTCTTTATTGAATTATATATTATATTTCGAAATATGTATATCGAATTCATGTTTTATTCTCATGATTCTAAGTACTCATGAGAGTAAATCAGCAGTCTTTTCAGGCTAGCTAATGCAAACTATCAAAGACATTTTAGCATATTACAACTTTGAAATGTAAGTAAAAACCACCAGATAATGAAAATATACATGCATAGATTTTATTTCACTTTAAAACATCCACAGTTTTTAAAGCAGGAGCAACTTCTCCATTTCACTTCTTAACTGAAACCCTGGGCACGGAACAGCTGGAACCAATCCCACACATCTCCATCTGGTGTGCGTTAAGGTCTCTGTGGCACCCTTGATGAAGTGAGTGCACACTTTGTAGTCTGTAGTGAATCTTTTCGTGTGCACTTGTCACACAGACGCAGGGCTTCTGACCACGAGTGCCGAAGCAAACTCTTCATATGCACACATTCTGCCATAAGGAGGGCAATAAAAGTGCATGAGGGAACCTGAGGTTCCCTACAGTCCCTTCTGAGGTGCACGAGATTACATTAATACATACAGCAATCAGCCATATCATTAAAACCATCTGACTATTACTGTGCAGGCATTAGTATTTCCTATACAGTAGATGAATAGACCATTCTTTTTATTCCTTGTTTGGCAGATTTCTAATAAATAAACCCAATTAAAGAACAGGTTTTTAATTTTTTTTTAATAACAGCAATTATATAAGAAAGGGTAAATATAAATATTTGTATTTTGCCATTTCTTGTGATCTTAAAGAGTCCTGAAGCAGTGGTTTGATATAAAGATGTAATAATGTGGATACAGGAGTCCGTCCTGAGCTGATGGTGGTTCTGTTGAACCTCCTGCTTTAAACACACCAGAGACACAAACTGTCCCAACGTCTTCCATCCCTTCAAAAAGGAGGTTCCCTAAAAATGCTATCACACACCTCCCCTTTCACCTCACCACTGAGAGGGGATTTAAAGACCCCCAGGTGGATTTTGATGCTGCTGCCAACAGCTCAGGATGGAGAACGTCTGCATGTAGATTCACATCTGAAGTCTCGACTTCGAATTCAAATAAAACCCTGTATTGATCAGTTCTGTTACACATGTCGATAGAGACACTTCTGATAGTCGCACGCGCCGGACGTCTGTACGCACACGCACTGTGCAGAAGTGTACGGGCGACAATTCGTGGGCGCGGCATTCAAGTGCGCACGATGTGGTTACAAAAGCTGCTGTGAGAGAGCGATGAAAGGACCGGCTTGGTGCAATAAAGTTCGGGTTTTAAAATTCACTGCTCACTCTGCAAGTTAAGACAGGCAAGAATAAAAAAGACTATTTTCCAAATTTTAAAAATCCTATATTCATTAACAGACAGATATATAGAGAGACAGATAGAATCATCTTAAACTTCTAACTGGTAACAGAGCAGTGTTGAGATAGAGAGTTCTAAAGTGCACTGTCACAAACCACATGATCTTACACACTCTCTCTCTCTCTCTCTCTCTCTCTGTCTCTCAAAAAAAAAGAAGGAAAAAAAAGAGCTCCCCGCACCTGTTCTAACATGAATTCCTGATCAGGTGGTTATTTTGGTTTTTCTGACAAAAATGTGGCCTGAGCCTTTTATTGTTTATAAACCATGGAAGCCCTTTAAAGTCTTTTACGAGGTTTACGATGATTTGCCTTGCTTTTGGTTTTTTTGTTTTTGTTTTTTCTTGGGGGGGGAGGGGTTAGAAAGAGAGAGATGGGGTAAATTAACATGAAGGTTGTGCAATAAGCATATCTGCAGTAGCTTCATCTGTATCACCCCTGTGAATCTATCTGTGACGTGTTATTAATGTACAAGCAGGTACATACTGTACCTACTATACTGGCAATCCTGGATCTGCGCTGGTTACGCAATCCTCTAATATAAAGACGAAAACATGACACACAGCCTTCACTGATAAACACACTGACGGGGGTGTGCACAATGTTTAGTGCACTGCAGCAGGATCCTAGAGATTTAAATTTGTCCTTATCCAGAGGGACTTTTGTTTTTTAAATCTCATTTATGCGACTAAACAGTTGACGGATAAGGGCTTTGCTCAGCGACCCAAGAGTGGGAGTTTTTTGGTACTTGAGCTTGATCCCTCAACCTTCTGATCAGTAACCCAGAGTCTAGTGAGCCACCACTGGTGGGCTAAAAAGTTTATAGGCTGACCTTTAACTTTTTCGGGTTTAGTTTGAAACACCAGTCCCTGCTGTGATCTACACACTTCGTCCAAAAGTGTTGTAAGCTCTCCTCCTAATCACTTCCTCTTAGTCAGCCTGAGTGGATTCTGACGTATTTTCTTTTTACAGGAAGGAGAGACGAGAGCCTTGTGAATGGACTCAGAGCAAGCCAGATGGAAACAGAACAAGCCAGGCATGAGACGGAAGAAAGTCTGATACACACACAGCTCAGTGCCAATCACCAGCTACTTGTAAAGCTGCAGAATGGAGACCAGTCTCTCGACGCAACAGTCAATGCTCAGCGACTTAACGGGGATAGCGGCTGGAGCACTTTCAAGCCAATGAAACGACACCAGGATGACTGTTCCAGCCCAGTCACCATGTATGATCAGGGCGTATGTAAGATAAATGGTGATGTGAAGCACACACTAAATGAACAGTCATTAGTGGCACTTCATCAGCCTAAAAATCTCTGTGTTAATTTAGAGGAAAATGGCCCATGGGAAAAGAAAGAGAGAGATACAGAAGGATGTTTAGACACCATCCCTGAGCTGAACAGGCCTGTACCAGACACAGGAAACTGTAATTATCCCAACGGAGACATTTTCCTATTATCAAGGAACAAGCAAATGTCAATGCCTAATGGTGCTACAGTAACCTCACCTTCAGTGGAAGAGCTTGCTGGAAACCTGTCAGAGAAAACACAGCCTCAGTATTACCCAAACCAAGTGTCCACAACACAAGATACCAGCAGTCTACATGAGCAGGCAATCTCTTCTCCTCCAGTTACCTCAGGTTTTCCCATTTCAGCTCCGATGCCTGCTTCTGAGCCACTTGCAAGGACACCATCAGAAGTGCGTGGCAGCAATGACTATGACCCAAAGTTTATGGTTAATGGGTACTCTGAAAATTCTGGAACAGAGCCACAGCATCAGCCTTCACCCTACCCTCTCACTGACCTCCCAGCTTTGGAAAATCAACTGCAAAGTGATTCGGGAAAAGGGCCAGAAACTGATTCAACAGTAAGCATCAGTGACGGTTCACAGGCTCAGAATGGCAGGGAGTGTTCTGCCAGCAACCCAGTGGGTGTAGGCATGTTCTCCAAGTCAAGGCAGGATTTCAATCAGGAATCTTACCCAGTGCCCGTACCAGCTGACATTGCTTTCACATTTAGTTCATTCAAAAGCTCAGCCACTGAACCAGAGCCCAGCACTGTTACAGGCCAGCAGCACTTACAATATGGGATGCAAAAACAAGAGTCAGAAGTTTCCTGCTCAGCTGATTGCAGCCCGCAGGGCAGTGGAGTCTCTGCCCGTCCTCCTGCAGAAATTCAGGAAGCTCAAAAAACACAGTCTAACGAGCTAGAACACAAGTCACCTCTCCCAGACCAGGGACGTAATGTAGCTTCTGACACTCATATGGGTTGGATCAATATGAACTCTACTCCAACTCCAACTTCACAGCATCATAGCAACCAAACTAATATGTGGAATGGTTTCCCTCCAAATAAGAACACAGCCAGACAGAGTCAGGTTGATCTGCTTAATCCTAACACCTCACATAGCTTTCAGGTGCAGCCAGGCTTCTGCCTTCAGCAAGAGGGTCACACTCAAAATGGCGACAAGCTTTCTGCAAAACCTCACCCGAATGCTGAGTGCCATCCTCAAACACCTAAAACTCCATCTGATATGCACATGCAGTCCAACACGCAGCTGAACAACGACCAGCCCCAACGTCATGCAAATGAGCAGTTTTCCCCCCAGGTACAACAAGAGCAATTATGCAAAAATAATCAAAACTTTGGGCAGGTACTACCTCTACCTTTACAGCCCCACCAGCAGTATGAAGCCCACCAGCAGAAAGCCAGCACCATCATACATAATGAGGCACAGGGTCTCCAAATGGTGCCACAATTACAGAACCCTTCTCGGGGGCAGGTGAATTCGCCTTTCGCAAATAAACATGCAATTGAAGCTTACTCACAGGAAGAATTATCATTTTCAATGTACAGGCAGCCGAAACTGACAGGTACAGTTCATAATGGATTCAATTCATCTAAACAACCGACCCTTGCTTTACCTGATCGTTCTCAGCCAAACTCGCAGGCATCATCTAATGACATGGCATCAATGTTTGGCTTCGGTGGTGTAGCACAAATACAAAAGCATCCACAGAGACAATATACCCAATCTCTAACTACCCCACCTTCCCAGCAGCATGTCAAACAATTGCAGCCCAGAAATATGGACATTCAGCACTCACAAAATACACAAATGCAATTCCAGCTACCAGATGGTACCCAAGGTAGACACATGCCAGCTCAGATGATTATCAAAACTGAATCAAGGGATTCCGGTTTTCAGTTCCAGAGAAGCCCCCTTCCAAGCCCAGGTTCACAAGAAGATTTCCAAAGACACGCAGCCCTACGAACACATCTCCTTCAAAAGCAGGAAAGGCCAAGCTGCCCCCAGAGCCCCGAAATGATCAGGCCTAACCTACAGCTTGTTAAACGTGAGCACGATGCAAGATTTGACGCACCAATCAGGATGCCACCCCCTCAGATGCAGCATCAGGATGGTAATCCAACTGGAAGCATGCTAGCCACAATAAAACGGGAAAGGACATCTTCAACCTGTTCGCACAACCAGCATAAGAGCATCCTGGCCACCATGGAGCAGCAGTTACAACAGTACCAGCCTTACCCTGTATTTGAGAGGAAGTCTCTAACCACCAAGTCACCCAATAAGGTGAAAGTAGAGGTGGCTGGTGGCGTTTCAGTAATCTCTACAAATATTGAAAGTAGTAGTCAGGATCAGTGCAAACTTCCTGCTTCTACTCCCAAAAAAGAGCCAGGGCTACAATGTTTTTTGGATTCACCAATGAAATTACTGGATACCCCCATCAAAAATCTGCTGGATACACCCATTAAGACTCAATACGAGATTCCTCCATGTCACTGTGTTGGTAAGGTTCATTCAGACTGTTTAAAGCATTATAACAAATGGGTGAGTGAGATGAGAGAGTGTGAGTGTTGTATGTGCAGTATATTCTGCCCTCGCCCAGAGTCGGCTGAGATGGGCACTAGACCCTAATAGGACTGGTTCAGAAAATGAATGAATGAATGAATTCCATCTAGTGGTTCTTCTATTCCAACAGAGGAATCCCATCTGACCCCAATCTGAGTTTTTACTAATTCTATTACATCCTTCATTCTATATTTTATTTCAGAGCAAATCAGTGAAAAGGATGAAGGACCTTATTACACACATCTTGGAGCAGCTCCAAATATCAGGTGTATCCGAGAAATGATGGAGAAGAGGTGATAATATCCCTTTAAAATTTTCACCAATATGGCATGCTATCCAGTTACTGGTATTTAAAAAAAACTGTAAACAATGTTATACTTTTTAAGGTCTGGCATGACTGGCGGAGCTATTAGAATCGAGAAAGTGGTGTATACAGGCAAGGAGGGCAAGAGCACACAGGGTTGCCCCATTGCTAAATGGGTAAGTTATTTATTGGCTTCTTCTGTGCAAACTGTATTATCACTACTGATATTCTTATATAACCAGAGCACTTCATCTATGTTCCTACATGACATGTACTGTAGGTAATACGCCGAGCCAATGCGGATGAGAAGCTCCTGGTGCTTGTACGAGAGCGGGTGGGTCACACTTGTGAAGCATCATGTATTGTGGTAGTGATCGTGATATGGGAAGGAATACCAGCGAGTCTGGCTGACCGTCTGTACCTGGAACTTAGTGATACATTGACAAAGAATGGTGCCTTGACTAATCGCCGATGTGCGCACAATGAAGAGTAAGGACAATTTAATACTTTTATCTTAAAACATTTGAATAGTGGTCTAGAGGACTATTGATCCTCCTCCTGGAAATCTATTTTATCAATTATTCACCGGGGCCGAGGTTGTCCGAAATGGAACAGTGAGGGGAATATTCAATTCACAATATCCATCCGAGCTAGAGGCGAATAATTGTTTTAATATAATCTACATCGGCGCATAAAAAGCAAACTTTCAGTTTATTTTTTACATACTTTAACCATTACATAGGCAGCTCAGATGAGCTTTGTGCACTGCAAGCAGAGTGTAAGTACTGTGTAAGTTAAAAGCATTTACACAGTTTTATTAAATGCACAACACAGAAATTTAAAAAAAAGCATACTAGAATTAGATTTTTATAGTTTATTTATACACTGTAAAGTGTGACAGTGACAGTTAAAAGTATTAAATTATTAATAACTCTAATTTTAATTGGCTTATCAACACCATTTAAAACCTGCCATATAGTTCAAAGTGTGCACTTCTGAGACAAGTCGAAACTGAGACTCAGCAAGACAACATTTTCCTGCTATGTCAACTTAAAACGGCCACATGATTAGGACACGTTAGTGCGTCCATCGACTCCTTGATCTTGACAATCAATCAGTGTCTGACTGGATTCAAGCATTGTTCAATCTGTATAATGTCTTTAATACCCAGACACCTCTGATGACAACATTTGATTTTGTGAATGCAAATGGTCTGCAGGAAGTTAATTCTCCAGGAGAACCAGTGGTGATTGTTACATTAGATTAAAATAAAAGCTAAACTACAAAGTACTTTTTTTTTTTTTTCAAGGAGTGATTTTATGCTATACTCACTCTTTCTATATAACAATAAACCCTCTTCCTATTACTGTAAATGTTCCCCTCATACCACCAAACCATGGACAATGCCAAACGCTTGCTCATTTTTTCATGTTTTCAACACATCAGCTTTATGAATTGACTGACCCTTGAAAGGTGCCACTGTACTGAGATATTCAAATGTTATTCTGTCAGTGGTTTTAATGTTGTGGCTGGTTGGTGTATTACATAATGCAGTATTCAATAGATTGCTTCTTAAGATGTCAATTCATTTATTCAAATTGCAGCTACTTAATGCTGAAATATCTTGCTGTACTCTATCTTGTTTAAAAGGAGGACATGTGCATGTCAGGGTCGAGACCGTGATGCCTGTGGGGCTTCCTTCTCCTTTGGTTGTTCCTGGAGTATGTACTATAATGGCTGCAAGTTTGCCAGGAGTAAAATCCCAAGGAAATTCAAACTGCTTGGTGATGATCCCAAAGAGGTATGACAAATCTTATTAGCCAATCAGAGCCAGATAGTCACAGGCTAATTAACTGGCATGCATTTGTAGGATTAACAGGAGTCATTTCATTATTTCGTAGGAAGAGAAACTGGAGCGGCATCTTCAGACACTTGCTACTTTACTGGCTCCACTCTATAAGCAGATGGCACCTGAGGCCTATAATAACCAGGTACACATCTCAACAGATCAAATATTATTTTCTTCATGGACTTAGATACCACTTATATCAAAGGTAATGCTGCAATGTAAACAGCAGGGTTATTGAAGTGCCTCCTCCAGTCCTTGTACTTTTATGTTCCATGGCAATAAGTTTATGGTGTTGGACAGAACCAATCGCCACAGACCTTTTATTTCCCTTATAGAAATGAATGTACAATAAACTCAGATTAGATGCAGTGTACACCCTAACACTTCTTTATTTTATTATTTCTTTATTTATATTTATTTTTTTCAGGTGGAGCATGAACACAGAGCTCCAGACTGCCGCCTGGGCCTCAAAGAAGGCCGTCCATTTTCAGGAGTCACTGCATGTCTAGACTTCTGTGCCCATGCCCACAGAGATCTCCACAACATGCCGTCAGGTAGTACTGTGGTAAGTTGGGTGAATTCTAGGAAATATGCATATCTTCCACAGTAACAATGTTTATATCTTATTAGATATTGGCACAGCACAGTGTCATAGTGGTTAGCATGCCAGCATCACAGCAAGAAGGTCCTGGGTTCAAGTTTCAGGCTTGGCAAGAGTATGGAGGTTGCATGTTCTCCCTGTGCTTGAGTGGGTTTCCTTCGGGTGCTCTGGGTTGTGTGTTGGCACTGTGATGGACCGGTGAGCTGTTCAGGGTGTACCCCACCTTCACCCAGAGCTGGCTGAGATAGGCTGGAGTCACCATGACTCTAGTATGATTAAGGTCCTGTAAATGTAGGAGTGAATGAATGACCCTATTATAGCTGAACTCAGTGTGTTCATTCATTTTTTATTCTGGATGTACAGTTTCAGTGTTGTCTTTAATGATAGGTCTGTACACTAACACGTGAGGACAATCGTGAGATTGGAAAGATCCCTGATGATGAGCAACTGCATGTGCTACCCTTGTACAAGGCTGCATCCACTGATGAGTTTGGAAGTGCTGAGGCTCAGCTGGAAAAAACAAGGACTGGAGCCATTCAGGTGCTTAGTACGTTCCGGCGGCAGGTCCGTATGCTAGCAGAGCCAGCCAAATCATGCCGGCAGAGGAAATTAGAAGGCAAGAAAGGTGGAGCTAATAAACCCTGTAACATCAGTACACCAAACTCCAAGGTGGACAGCAACCAGCAAGCAAAGTCTCAGAGACAAAACTCTTGTGACAATGTGGGCTACAGTGCACTTGCAGCAGGTACAATAAGAAACCTACATTTAAACATTATTGTCCATATCGTGGTTATAGTTGGAAAACATACACAATGATTTTCAGCATGTCTGTACATTCCGTATTACTGTATTCATGATAAATAGGAAGTATTTAAGATAGAGCAGTAAGTTTTGTGAAACTTTTTGTTTGCTACAGGTGCACATCTGAATCAGATGGGGGCATCCCTCCTGCCTAGCCAGAACCCACTAGGTGCCCAAAACCAACCGCAGCAGCAGAACCATCAGTCCCAGCCAAGAACACCCCTACCTTTCTCCAGTCCAACATCTTCTGCTAACTACTCAAGGTACCCCAACACAATAGGATCCTTCCAAAGCACTTCTGAACCCCATAATACATTTGCTCAGTCTTCTAGCTCAGCCAGTCCTTACCATTCCCCTTTTCCAACCCCCAATTCCTACATGATTGGGTCAAATCCTCCAAGCCCTTACGCTGGAGTACTAACTTCCAACAACCTTTGTCCGGATTACCAGTATAATGGGGATATTTCCATGGACAACTACCACCCTTATTATTCCAATCCAAAGCACTGCACAGATATGTACAGACAACAAAGACCATCTCTGTACCCTGACCAACAATTCAACCCTCAACAACGCTATGGCATGAACTACCCACCACATTATGGCGAGCCGGGCCTACCCATCAATGGATATGGCAACTACAACACAAGACCAAACATGCACCCCCTTAGACACCATTCAGGATACAGCTCAAATGTAAGACCTAATGTCTCGTTTATGGATGCTATCTCCAGACCTCCGTCAGCTCACCCAAGCATGGACTATACAGCTGCAAATAAATGTCAGTTTGGTAGATACCCTAATCCCAACCTGGCCCAGAATCATAATTTGTTCCCCCAAAGTATCGACCTCTTAAGTATGCAAAAGCCAGAGATGAGCCGGCATGGGGCAAGCAGTTTTCCTCAGGTGCTTCCTCCTGTAGGCAGGGATGTTATGAACCCCAGCCAACCTCCAGGTATGAATCTGCTTAATGGAAACATCCCACCCGCTATGATCAAGCAAGAGCCAGGAATAGCAATGATTGGCCCTCAAGAGGAGGAGGATGCTTGGTCTGACAATGAGCATAACTTTCTGGATCCAGAGATTGGTGGTGTAGCAGTGGCACCCAGCCATGGCTCAATTCTCATAGAGTGTGCAAAGCGTGAGTTGCATGCAACTACACCACTCAAGAAGCCTGATCGCACCCACCCTACTCGAATCTCTCTGGTTTTCTACCAGCACAAGAACCTGAATGAGGCAAAGCATGGGTTAGCTTTATGGGAGGCCAAGATGGCAGAAAAAGCACGAGAGAAGGAGGAGGATGCCGAGAAGCACGGCACAGATGGGACACCCAGCAAGAGTGGTGGCAAGAGGGTCAAGAGAGAACATGCAGAATCTTCTGAAACTTCAGAACCGCCATACAAACGTTTTATCCAGATGCTCGCTGAAAAGTCACTGTCCTGCACCACCAACACTTACATCAGCTCAGCTCCCTATGCCTCTACCAGGGTCACTGGGCCTTACAACCACTTCCTGTAGGGATCTGCCAAGGTTTACATCATCCTTAGACTGGGGAACAAAAAGAACCATGTCGGAATTGTGTAATGGTGCTAAAATCGTGATTTTCAGACCTCAATGCCATTAACTGGCGATATTAACCCAGAGACCTATAGAAGCTTCTGTGAGACAGGCGAAGACGATTCCACACTATGAGGAAAACGCAAAATTGATCAAAAATTGGTAAAAACTTTAAACTTAACTGGTAGACCCTCATTAAAATATTTATTTATTGCATTGTTACTCGCACTGTTCTTCTTCTTTGGTGCTTCAAAACATCTGGATGTCCATTACTGGAAATATTTTAATGGCTTTGATTTTGCATTTTTAAAATCCTGGCTAAAAAAAATTAACAAACAAACAAAAAATCCCAAAACAACAAAAAACACTGATTTGGTGGCTAATCATGTTCACGGTGCTAAGTGAAGAGAATTTTGAATATACACTTTTAGTTTTAAAAGAAGACTTTATTAGCATGTTACCTCTGAAGTTCTAAGCAATTATTTTCATGATTTGGTAGCAATTACAGGAACTTGTGTGTTAGTGTTTTAAAGCACTTTAAAAATATAAGGGTATGATCGGGTCACCCTCTAGCAATTGTTTTCAGGATTTCATTACATTTTGGAAATTAGTTAAATTGAGCAAAATTGTTATTATTATTTTTACATTGATATGAACATTTTTACATGGTGCTTTTACAGTTCCACACTCCACTATGTGTGTTTTATATTTACTGTATATTGAGCCGTTTTCAACATGAATTTTGGTAACCGCAACTTTTTTTTTAAGATAAAGCACAGGAAAAGGTGAATGAATTCTGCTATACAAATACTCGCTATGAGTTTTAGAAACATATGCATTGAGCTTTGGATTTCTTTATTTCTCTTTTCATATTCTTTTATAATAAAAAAAAGCAGTTTCATGATGTCCTCACTGAACAGGGTTAGCGCCACCTTTTGGTCATTTTCAGTTACTAAGGCAGCTGGCTTGCTGTAAAGGGGATCCTTTAATAACTGTAATCTAGATGTATCATAAAAAGGCGAGATTTGTACAGTAAATTAATTCCTCTCTCTTTTTCTATAATGATTTTAGATTTTAGTACTGTAAAAGAGAGTACAATTTCTTGTGGGTTATTGATAAAATGGTGCTACTTATAGACCTGCTATAAACATATAATGTGAGAATCTCTGCGTGGTGAGAAGGTTTATGAATGATGTACAGAACCTATTTGTCATATACCTCAAAACCTTTTTTGGCAATAGGATTCCTATACCAAGGTGTCTTCATTTTCTTTTTCCCATTCTTTTCTGTATTGAAACTACGAATTTCCACCAACTTCTAGGTCAACACTTTGTTCATGTACTTTCGTCACACTTGATCTACTAAAAAGTGTTACTTGAACCTAAAGCTTCAAATTTCTATATGAAAAAAATAAAAGAAAATCAGGGATATTTCAGCTAATTTCACACATCATCTGTATTGTCTCTTCTTGTTCAATCCGATGTATATTGTACAAACACAAAATTTCCTTTTTTAACTAAACAAATACTGAATAAATTTTTTTGTACTTATGTTTTAGTGGATAGTTTTTACAAGTAAAATATATGCACTGAGTTGACTAAAGGGAAAGTATGGCTTTATTGAACACAATTCTCCCGCCCCCCCGCCTCTAGCCTGAAAGGTACATACAAAAGTTTGGATGCATTATTCGGTAAATAAGTAAAAAGCATACAATATTATTTTATGACACACATTTGTTTTAATGCATTTAGTGTCCACTCCATGTTAAATGTGACCAGGGCAAAAATCATTGTCTGAAAGCACTTCCATTATTTTTCATAAAATTATGAATCCAAATCATTTATTTAAATAATTGGAAAAAAAGGTTACTGTAATAACATGAACCTAGTTGTGTATATAATGTGTCATCAATCAAAAAAGTGCACATACTTTTTTAATGACTGTTTATTTTAAACCCAGCTGCTTTTCATCCTATGATTTGAATAACCTGTAGCAGTAGGAAGGTTTAACCCTTTCAGCCATATATACAGTATGTGTTATCTGTACGTGAGTTTATATAATAATACAATATGAGGAAAGTCATGTATGGTACAAGATCTGTGTCATTAACAGTTTGATTAATTCAGTTCATACATTTAAACATTTATGTTTAGACATTTTACCATAACTAAAGGAAATGATTATTAAAATGTGATTAAATGGGATCACGGAGAATTATGCTGATCCAGAGGTACGGCCCATGGTGGGAGTTGAAGGCCCTTATGACATTAGACTCATTCCCAGGAGACACTAACTATACACTTGGGTCTCCCAGGTCTGAACGGCAGAAAGGTGGTGATCACTCTGTCGTTGCCTGCATGGGCTTTAACCCATATGGAACTCTCTAGCACACCCCTAGGAACTCCAAAAAGGGAGGGGATTCTGAACCATCATTTGGTGCATAAGCACAAACAACAGTCAAGACCCGGGTAGCCTCCCTCCAAAAAGTGGAGGGAGGCTACCCTTGTATCAACCGTGGAGAACCCCACCATGTGGGTGCCAAGACAGGGGGCAAAAAGGATGCCCACACTGGCTCGCCTCCTCACCCCATGAGCAACTCACCCATGAGCACTATAGAATGGAATAAGGTCCAGCCCCTCTCGAGATGGGTGGTTCCAGGACCCAAGCTATGTGTTGAGGTGAGGACGGGTATACATATTTGGTATCTTAACCTCATGCATCAGCTCAGGCCAAGAGTCAGAGTCAGTAGCCGAGGATCGGTCTGACAGAACCCACGTCTTCGGCTGCCATCCACGGGAGGGCGGACCCATGTCTCCTCTTTAGGCTGGGCCTAGCTGGGCCCGATGGGCAGAAGCCCGACCACCAGGCGTTTGCCTTCTCGCCACTCCCCCAGTCCTGGCTCCAGGGGGACCCCAGTAACTCGCAAGGAAAACTGAGTCCTTGCTATTATTCCATTCATGGGGATCTTTTGGACCGCACCTAGTCAGGACCTTCACATCTAGGGCCTGTTTGCCTTGGGTGACCCTACCAGCGGCATAATGTCCCAGACAACATAGCTCCTACTATCACAACTGTTGGGCCCCTGAGCGAGGACCTTAACCCTCAACTGCTCAATTTTATTAAAATGATAATGTTAAGCCGCTCTGGATAAGTGTGTCTGCTAAATGCTCCAAACGTAAATGTCCTAGCATCATTAGGACACGCCATCTAAACCCCGTCGTCACGATAAGGTGGCGATTCAAGGAGGTGTTTTATAGTGTTTTAAGAAAAAAGAAAACACTTAAAACTAATAAAATGAGGTATCTTGTAATCTTTTTATAAAAAATAAAAGATAAGGCTTGATTACATTCAAGAGATTGTATATACGCTCATATATACTTATAGAATACGTGTACTTAGGATTCAGTATATACCACGCAGGAACAGTCCACACTGATTGGTTCACTATCTAATGAACAACAAAGCACTGAAGGCTAAGTAGAGGGACATCCACCAAGCCCGAAGTTTTAGTAAATACTACATGAGCACATTAACAAAAAAAGCACACCAAAATCAGATCTTTATGGTTTATTTAAAAAATGATAATCATTCTGACAGATTCATGAGCTCTGTGTGTGTGCCAGGTGAGCGGTGTAATGGTATCTCTTTAAGAGTGTCAGTTTAGACTATGCAGCATTGAGCAAGTAAAAGGCAAACTAAAAAGAGATTCTTCTATTTTTCGCAATACCTTTGCAGGTCAGGTGAACGCTGCACCCTGATACCCATACGGCACCCATACGGCACCGTCCCCGTGTATTACATACTAATGAATATTATCACCTTCCAAACTTAGAATAATGCTCAAATCAAAATGATGAACAAAAACCTCATGGTTAGTGATGGTCATCACTTCCGTAAACCTAGACAAAATAAAAAATAAAACATCATGTCAAATATATGAAGGAAGATATGCAAACAAGCCATCATGATTTTAAAGATAAAAAACACAAACCGAGTTTTAAAATATTTTGTTATGGCGCACACATGACCTGCTTAAAAAAGTTTTATTTAATAATAAAATTCCACTTTTCCTAAAGACATTGTTGGTAGTATCGGTGAATATCACTGAACTAAACCGTCTCCGAGACTCTTCAGTAATATCCACCACACCATCAGTGGATAACGTATTTATAATAATGAAAAGCATTAGAAAGAATGACAAGCACTAGCGCTGGTGCTCTCAGACTCGTGGGTCCCACTCTGGGCGGACATTGTGGTGATAATTATCTCAACTCTACAGATCAAATTTTAGTGCACTAGTATTTTAATTCCTGTTCTGTTTTTTGACAGAAGCACGAACACACGCATGCACACACGCACGCACACGCACACGCACGCGCACACGCACACACACACGCACACGCACACGCACGCACGCACGCACACACAAATAAAAATAGTAAAAACTATACTTGCTAAAGCGTTCCTGGTTTAAAAAATACATACGGCTGAAAGGGTTAAACATCACACAGATCTCATGCATGGCACATATGATAACATCAGTCAATGTTACAATAGATCCTAAACAGTACAGTGATGTGCGCCCCTCCGCAGGGTCCCTACTCCTGAGTGGATGAGATGTAGTGGTAGTAACCATAATGATTATTTCACACAACACGTTTTTCCCTACAGATGAACTGAAGAACCCTTTCTGACTCGAGTCCTCTGTAGATGAAGCCGTAGTTTTGTAAATAAACATGAGATTTTTCAGTGTACAGAATCCAGCCTGAATAGCAGGTCAGTAGAGAGGATGAATGAAATAATAAAATGAAATGAAAAAAGCTCATTAGGTGATTGATTAGCGGGTGAAAAGCATAGCCATACTTGAAGACATACTTTTTTTGTGTGGAGTCAACTTTACTTGAAGGATTTTCAGACTTTCTGTTTTGCAGAGTGTCCGCTACGCTAGCATGAGTTGGTGTGTTTTGATTTTTTAATGTAGACACTAAATGGGTTATTATAATTGTTACTTTGTATTATTATTATTATTTTTTTTAACCATTTCTGTCTCTGTCCAGTTTCCTTGTTTCCTAAAAGTTTGGTCTGCTTCAAAATTAAGGATGGATATGAATACTGTAAGTATTGTAATGTACTGAAGTCCTGAAGGCAGTTTATTTGAAAGCTGTTTATTATATCATTCCTGATATTGCTGAGATTGTGGGTGTTTTTAATAAAAATGTATATTTATTTCATGCATTGCAAATATTGTGATGTCTTTATTTTTAAGCTAAATGTTGTTTAGGTTATTAGCAATTAAAAGATTATTACTTTTATCTTTTTATCCATTTTTCTTTTTTTGTATAAAATATTTAAACAACAGTAAAGAGTACAATTATAATGTAAACATAAAAAGTTACACTCAAAATGACAGCCATTTAATATGTTTGTTGCTCTTAAAAAACATAGAAATCCTTACATATCAATCTTTAGCAATATTCTCAATTTAAAGACTTTAAAGTGTGTACACTACACGATTTTAACACAAATGCTCATGTCGACATCTGTCAAATACACAAACTTCTGTAAAGATGAGGACTGAGTGAAGTAATGCAGAGTAAATCAAATGATTTGTGTAAATTAGGTGTAAAGAATTACTGGGGTGTCAGTAATCCGAGTGAAATCTCGTACCTTTCAGCGCAACTGGGACAGGAAATGCCATTGATCCACTGTGGGAGAAACACTCAGTTATTTGCACAGACTGCATCTATTTATTTAAACAAACAAACAAAAATAGATCGCTTACCTTCTACAGGAAGTGGTAAAGCCGCTCCGTACTCTGGAGCCTGCAATCACAACACAAACCCTCACACCCTTAATAAAACGTCCAGATATCAGCGAGTACATCATCAACTTGGAATCAAACTAGGAGAGGATGTATAAAGAGAGGCTACGGGCTGTAAAACTCCACTCTGCTCCAGGCCTAGGGGCAATTCACAACAGCCAATTAGACTAATGTGCATGCGTTAAACTCTGGGAGGAAACCGGCGCACCTGGGGGAAACCCATGCAAGGACGATGAGAACATGCAAATCCAGGACCACGCTTGCCGAGTCCGGGGAATCAAACCCAAGACCTTCTTACTGTGAGGTGAGAGAGTTACCCACTAAACCACCGGAAGAGAGAGTCTCAGAGTAAACACTGGAAACCCAACCCGCTGTACTCTGCCCTCGCCCAGAGTCGGCTGAGATGGGCGCCATCCTCCCTGCGACCCCAACTAGGATTAAGCAGCTCAGAAAATAAATGAATGAATGAATGAATTAGGGTAGTTATGTTCTTGTCAGTCTGACAAGTAATTAACAAAATAATAAGTTACAAATGGATCTTGAAGAATTTCGACTGGAGTTGGGAGTCGAGCCGGGCCAAATTCTCGAACGAGGAATTTTTAGTTCTTTAACATTGTGCAATTGGACATGAAGTGTAGTATTACAACAGGCCCAGCAGGGGGGCCGTGCAGTTTCATTTTTTTCTCCTCAGCTTGGTGGAGGTTTACACTCTCTGAGATGTTTTTATTAAATTGTAGTGTAGCTTGTTTCAGTAGTTGAGTGTTTTGGATGTTTTTTGCCTTCTGTCTGCTCTTCAGGAGCTGAAAGGTTCCTCGGTTGGGTTCCCTGCTCGGTCCACTGTATGAAGTTCTGTGTGTTAAGGTGTGTTTTGGTTCATTTTCTTGATGCAAGATGAAGTTTGTTCTAATCAGATTCACATTTATACATTTTGTATAAATGAAAAAGAATGTTTCTTTCGCTGATTTTTTGAAGCGTGCCTCCTCAGAGCTGATCCCACTGCCTCCCTCTCTGAGACCATACCCCATTTCGCTCGTGTGGGCCCTCGGCGTGGTGGAACTTGGCCTTCCTGTTTTAATACTTTCAGAGGGGATGGTGTGTGTAAATATAAAATAATTCTATGATTTTCTCCAGCATTATTTGTTTGAGCAAGTTCAGATTAAAGTATGAAACCTTCTATTGAAACCTTCTACTGACACCCGATGATGTCATAATGTGCACTGGAGCAGCCAGCCAATGGGCAGCACACACTGGCTCGTGATGAGCTCTATATAAAGATATGAGGAGTACTTACAGCCCTAACAACTGCAGCAGCGTCGGTGTCACTGCACTGAAAAGGGCTTTCACACACTGATGAGTTCTGACTGAGAGAACACAACATGAACAATTACACAACAACAAACAATCCTTTAATTTAAAATGCACATCTATTGGTGTGACTGAGTGTGACGTCAGTTCCTGTTTTTGAATCGCGTGCTGGCAACGGCTTGTCGGCGTTTTTAACCTAGCTTTGTCCCCTCTGATTTCAGGGATTTCATTTTACTGTTGCTGTTTTACTTTTTTTCTCTTGAAGCAGTTTAGATATTTTATTTATACTTTCTTCAAACACCAATTTTTCTCCACTTCAAAGCTGCACGCAGAGGGAATGAACAGCGTCCTGCTAATATCCTGCTAACATCCACAAGTCTCCAGCTAAGGTTTGTTTTTAGCATCATGACTACCTTCCAGCTTGTTCAGTGTGTTGAGTGCAGTTAATCCGAGCGTCTGCTAGCTGCACAGAGTCGTCACTCAAGGTCAAGTTCAATGCTATAGAAACTGTGTCTGTTCCC
>JBCNYG010000025.1:10992125-11004605 GCA_039654305.1 Porochilus rendahli
ACATTACTACACCACACTCTATTAAACTACACTGTACATTACAACACCACACTCTATTAAACTACACTGTACATTACTACACCACACTCTATTAAACTACACTGTACATTACTACACCACACTCTATTAAACTACACTGTACATTACAACACCACACTCTATTAAACTACACTGTACATTACAACACCACACTCTATTAAACTACACTGTACCATACTGCACCACTCTGTTAAACTACACTGGACCCTACTACATCACACTCTATTAAACTACACTGAACCTTATACATAACACTCTATTAAACTACACTGGACCTTACTAGACAACACTCTATTAAACTACACTGTACATTACTACACCACACTCTTTTAAACTACACTGTACCGTACTGCACCACACTCTATTAAACTACACTGTACATTATCACACCACACTCTATTAAACTACACTGTACCGTACTGCACCACACTTTATTAAACTACAGTATACCTTACTGCACTACACCCTATTAAACTACACTGTGCCTTACTACACTTTACTCACACTGTAGTACATGACAAAAAACTGTATGCCACACTGTACTATATAAAATTTAACTACAGTACACAACACTGTACTATATTACACTAAACTACAGAACAACACACTGTACAATATTACACTTATCTATAGTACACCACACTGTACTATACTACACTATAGTACACCACACTGTACTATATTACACTACAGTATGCCACACTGCACTTTTACACTACAGTCCCCACATCATACTTCAATCAGTACAGTAATGAACATGCGAAAGGAGGATCAGTGGAAAACCTGGTATGATGATGAGGTTCTCTCTCTCTCTCTCAGGTGCGTGATGAAGCCTTTGACAGAGAGGAGAAACTCTTCCGTAATCTGGAGAAAGCTGTCAGACAGCTGATCAAAAACCTCAACTTCTATCTGCTCCATGCACAGGTACTGACACATGCGGCCTGGAGTCCGTGTGGAGTTTGCATGTTCTCCCTTGTTGTGTGGGTTTCCTCTGGTGTATCGATTTGTTGATGCTTTGTTGAAGCACTTTAAGTATATGACAGAAGTCAGTGTTTATGAGCAGGAGGCTATTAACATGACTTAACCACTTTTGCCCACTTTATATGAAAAATGTGTGAGATGGTTGTCAGGTGTGGAGAAAAAACCTGTACTTGTCGGAAATTCCTGTAGATCCTATAGTGCAGCAGTCAGTCACACAGCAAACTTCCAGACCGGTTTGCTTCTTTTCACCAGCTTTAAAGGGAGTATTTTTATTTTCTGGTTATTTTTATCTGTTCTTGTGGTATGACAGGACATGATGTCGGTGGAAGTCCAAGACGTGGAGGAATTAGAAGGCATCATGAAGGATCCTGATGAAATTGACACTAATGGTTTTCAGCACAGAATGAATGGTCACAATCCATATACAAGTCTGGTGAGAACAGCTAATGCTAACATCGATGCCAAAGGTCAAATCTTCGATATCACACCTCGGACATTAACATGCTGAATATGTCTCAGGTGGAGCAGTTGGAGCGGATGGTGCTGTCCCCCCTGTCCACTCTACTGGCCATGTTCTCGTCCCCTCAGAAACTGATTCAGAAACGATATGATAAGCTGCTGGACTCGTGTTCCTCAGGCAGTGAGGAGCAGCTTCAGGCTCAGCGTGACTACCAGGCGCTGAACGCCCAGCTCATTGCCGACCTGCACCACTTTAACCACGCGGCCCAGACCATCCTCACCAACTGCCTGCTCAGTGTCATCAAGCTGCTCAGGGAAATGACGGCGGTGGCCACACCACCAGTACACCAACTTCCTGTAAGGCTCAGTCTCATCACTTGGGTTCTGACTGGAAACAAACTGAGTACTGATTAAGTATCAGGATTATTGCACATTGTTGAATTCTGGGTTGAGTGGTCAACACACGAAGTTGGTTATTATTGTTCTAGAAAAACAGTTCTTACAACAGTGCAGGTTTTTATCAATGCACTCGATGTAATATGTTACTGCTTCTAGAGTAACAGCTCACATACATGCACAGTGCACAAGCTGATTACCAAACAAGTGTAAACATTGGTATGGTGAAGTTTTCAATAAGCAAATGTTTTCTGACCCAGTAAGTAATTTAAGTAGTGTGTTGACATATAATGAAATCTCTCAACAGGCTGCTGAAAACTTTTTGACTTACTTAGTTATACCAGGACAAAATCTTTGTGAATATGCAGTACGTTTTAAATTCACAACAATATAGACTAAGGAAGAACCAAAAAACTTAGTTTGGCACATAAACCTAATTTTTTAGAATTTTGGACCAAATAGGTTTTACTAAACATACAAGAGTTAATCATTATTGGAAGGAGGCTCCAGAGTTGGGGCTTTGTAACACTAAGAGGTCTTTCGAAATCCTCAGGACAGAGAAGTTTACACTTAATTTGGGTTTCTCTTACTAACTTTAAAAGCAAATAAGGAGAGGCTGGTGAGGAAATAAGAACAGGAAGCAACCTGTTTCTCAGCCAAATGAAACACTTTAAGGGGTTATCAGTAACCTAATAATGCATCACCTTAACCTATCTTGCTTTATTCTGTGCATAACATTTGCTGTGGGCGCTGTGTTTAGGCTCCTCTGTCGAATATCAGTGAGGTACAAAACAGTGTCATGGAGGAGATCTGCAATCTGACATTCTTCAAAGAAAACTCACAGAGGCTGATGGAGAGAAAAGTCAGCTTTGAGAAACGAGAGAAGAAGATCGCGGTAGGATTCCAATCAAGTCTTAAATGTTGCACTGTGTACTTCATTCTTCCAACATAAAAAGGCTTTTGATGAGTACAGCTGGACTTGGAGCTCTGCTCTAGTGTGTGTGTGTGTGTGTGTGTGTGTGTGTGTGTGTTATAAGGCAGTGGACTGTGTACAGCCCCAGGCAGATTGTATGAGGTCCAAACTGATCTCTACGTATCCTTCTGATCGTCTGTATGAGCTGAAGAGGAAGTGTAACGCCACTCAGGATCAGGATGTTACGCTGCTGCAAGGGGAACTGGTGGCCCTACTGGAGGACCACGACCCGTTCGGTAGCACCAGCCGCTGGCTCGTTGACACCGGGAGTGAGTCTGTGTGTGATTTCTATTTAACAGACCCACCATCCAAACATTCTTTCAAATTGTCCCTAGCTTTGGCAAACAGAGTTTATATCGGCCTTCAACCCGGGATCAGTGTGTTTAGGCCCCGCCTTCTTGTTTTTTTTCCCACTATGCCTGAAAGTGTATTGACCGCTTACCCAGTTTTCCTTGCTGCACACTCCCAAACTTACTGCAAGGACTGTGCAAGAGTCAGTAAAAGAACAGGAACCTGTAAGTACAGTGGAAGACAAATGAGTCTTCCACTGTCTGTGTCATCACGCAGCACAACCCAAAAACGAGCACAAACGAATGGCGGTGTTATTTTGAAATTTTTGAAAGTGTGGGGGCAACTTCACAGGCTTAATTTTGTGTGTGCAGGCACTCAGGGCTATGTGTACTCCACCTTCCTGAAGCTGTATAACCCTCAGCGTGACGTTCACACTGAGCGAACTGATGATTTTGACAATCTCAGTCTGTTCGTGTCAGGCAACAGGCGTGGCAGTTACTCCAGCTACAGTCCATCCACCCCGTCCAGCCAGCAGGGTGACACACCAAGCATGGAGGACGAGGAGCACCATGTAAGTTAAGGGTCATGGCTTTTAGTACAATTCAGTCCTAAGAATACTATCTGTCCAATCAGTGCTCTCTGGGGTGATAAACGGGGGAGTGGGGTCTTGATCTACACTAGCAGGTTGTTAGAAGTACACCTTCCAACACACTATTCTGTTTTCCAACCATCAGCCGGTGCAGAATACTTGGAGTTTATCCTTGTGGAAGTGAGCTGGTGTAGCGTTTGGTTTCTTAACCAATAAGCCAGAATGTTGCTACATCAGACGGATAGATTCCATCTTTATATGCCATCTCAATTGGTGGAAGTCAGTAATATCAATTCATACACCACCGAGATGTGTCTGTTTCATAACTAACCGTGTCTCATTGTCAGGGATACTGTCCGGGTGAAAGGGAACACACTGCTGTGAGAAATCTACAGCTGAAAAAACTCTCAATAAAAACTCCTAATGTCTCTGTATTTAGCGAGCTCCCGTTAGGGATACCATTAGGGTTGCTGATATTGGGTGGGAAAAGTAGCTCGAACACTATTGGCTTATGTGTAAATCAGTCAAGACTAAGTGGTTCAAACACAACCAACAGAACATTCAAAAGATCTTAGGTTGTAGAGATGGAATGCACGTGGATGAAGTGATGGCAGAGTGATGAGGAAAAAGAGAAAGAATTATCGGAAATTTGTGACTGTATGTGTGTTCTCAGTTCTATGCTGTGTACGCATTCATGGCACGCTGTGAGCAGGAGCTCAGTCTGCAGGAGTACCAACATGTCCGCATCCTACAGTTCTCTGACCTCGGGGGGAACAAAGACTGGTGGCTGGCTGAGTCCAACGGTCAGAAGGGTTACGTCCCCGCTAACTACCTCGGAAAGATGTCCTACGCCTGAGAACATGGCGCCACACCTGAGCTGTGTTCCAATAAAACACACGCTTGTTCACTTCCCCTTAGCATCTTGTACATTATCAGCACCACTGAAGAGTCTCGAAGGAGAACAGATAAAATAGTGAGGAGTTCACCTGCATGTCTGATCATGTCCCATTATGGCAGCCTACATAGTGTACAATGTGTGGCTTGAGAAATCTACAGTGGACTGCTTATGTTTTGTGGACTTTATGGTGAATATGACGTGTGGTTAGCGAAACATCCACGATAGTCAAATGGTGGTGTAAAAATGGCCCATATAGTGTACATGATGTGAGGTTTAGGACACGCCCACAGTGGTTGATGTTTGTGTGCGCTCTAGTGTTTAGGTTGTGTGGTTTAGGACACGCCCACAGGGGATTGCTGGTATTTATTCATTCATTCATTTTCTGAAGCGATTAAACCTGATTACTGGGGTGAAGGCGGGGTACACCCTGAATAGCTTGCTAGACCATTGCAGGGCCAACACTCACACAACCATTCACACTCATACCTAGGGGCAATTTGGAACAGCCAATTAGCCTACTGTGCATGATTTTGGAATGAGGAAGGAAACTGGAGTACCCAATGGAAGCACACGTAAGCACAGGGAGAACACGCAAACTCCACACAGACTCCCAAGCCCGGGAGTCGAACTTGGGCCTTCTAGTGAACATCTTTAGGTGAACACGCTAACCACTTTGCCACACCTGCTGGTATTTATATGCACATTACATGGTTTAGGACATGCCCACAGTGGACTGCTGGTGTTAATATGCACTAGTGTAAAGTTTGTGTGGTTTGGGACACGCCCACAGTGGACTCGTGGCTGATAATGAGGGGAAGTTAACGAGGGTGCAAATTGGAACATATCCTTGTTATTTTTCCTTTTTAGAATAAAAAGTGATAATGAAGGCCAAACCCGCACTAAGAGACGAACGCTCTTAGCACTTTGATCTACACGTCTGTGTGCAGTGTTTTCCACTCATGAAGGTTCTAATCAGAGTATAACGCTTTAATATAAGTACAGATCTATATGTTTAGCTAAATATATACCTATATGTTTCCAGAGCTATATAATTATTGAGATGACAAAGAATAATTTTATAATATTAATTTTAACAGATTGTGATTATATGTGTGCTGATAAATAAATCTATTTTAAACTGGACAGTTTGGTTGTTTATAACATCAGGCCAACATTAATGATTTATTAACAGTGTTTATTAAAAGGAAGAGTTAATCAGTGCTGCTGAAGATGCAACAGATGAAGCACACACACACACACACACGCACACGCACACGCACACGCACACACTCATTCACACACAAATAAGCAGCATTGCACCCAGCTTCAAGTATTAGTGCTGAATTGTGGGTATTTCCTTTTCTCTCTCTCGCACTGTGTTGGATTATTCTTTTCGGATCCAATATTAAATAATATTAAAAATAATACTTTAATACTATTTCATGTTGAAATTATATAAAAATTAACATTGTTAATTTGGCATGTTTTCTTTCTGCTTACGTTGCCCAGTGTTTTCGTCTGTGGGTGTTTTCTGTCTGTTTATTCGTCTGTTCATCAGCCTCTATCAAACTGTGCAAAGACAGATCATTTACTTTTCTGTTTTTCCTATTTGTTTTCTTTTGAGCTGTTTTTCATCGGTGTCTGTCTCTCCCTTCCTTTTTTAAATGTTTATCATTCATTTGTATTTGGTATCTACTTTGTTCTGTCCCTCCCCTTACCTCTTCTCTCTCTCTCTCTCTCTCTCTCTCTCTCTCTCTGTGATAATCAATTGATCTGACTCTCCCTCTCTTCATTCATCCCTCCTTCTCAGTGCTATGTTTATTTCTTCAGCTTCCTCTGCGCTGCTTTCTTCTTCACCATCTGCAGGCGCTTCATGGCGTTCAGCTGAGACTCTTGTGACGTTGGCGTTTTGCCATCAGCTGGTGCTTTCTGGCTGTTGTTAGCATTGCTGTTACTCGCACTGCTGTTGTTGCCCCCGTTGGCCCCTCCGTTCGAGCTGCCTGTGGCCCCGTTGCTCCCTCCGCTATTGGAGCCGCTCGCCCCGGGCGAGGAGGAGCCAGATTTTCCCGGGTTCTCTCCACTTCCAGAACGACTCAGAGTGGGTTTCCCCAGTGTGAGAGGGGGCGGTGGCTTCGGCTGGGCCGCTGTGTTCCCATTACCGCCGTTGTTCCCGTTTCCACTTCCTGTTTGTGCTTTGCTGCCCAATGCAAACAGACCAATGGGCTTTGAACTGGTCGAGGGGGGGAGGGGCTTAGCAAGGCCTGGTTTGGATCCGGAGGAAGCCGAAGCAGAGGTTTTGGTGAACGCGGCCCATCCTGTAAGGGCACTCCCCGAGGGGAGCGATGATGCGCCGCCGGACGAGTTCACTGACGCTGCAGATGATGCCTGAGACACAGAGACAGCACGCGCGTGTATTTATTGAACATACATAGTATAACCCCTATATGGGGGGTGGGGGGTGGGGGGGGAGGTTGTATGTGTGCTAATGATCTCGTAAGGTTTTATTCAGTTGCTCTGGACTGGCACGAGTGTTAAATACCTCAGTACACATAACCGACTCCGTCCTCACCTTCACCTCTGTCCTCTTAAAAGCCTGAAAAGATCCTGATGTGTCAGGTTTGGGTTTCAGCTCCGCCTTCTTTACCAGCGGGTCCTTAACCACCGGCGTGACCGACGTTATGGTTGGACTCGCTTTCTGAGGAGGCTTTTGAGTCTTCTGAGCCTGACACACAAAAAGAACACCAGAAATCCCCCGATGTTGAAAACCCGTTAAACAGTAGGCACCCATGCACTAAAGGTAAAGTAACGGGTACATAAACTGTGGACAGACGCACAGACACTGAACTATATCTTTCTTTCCGTATAAAAAAATGACAACGACACAAAAACATGACTGGAGGCATCACTGTACACAAAGGGCATCAAAATTACACAAACACGTATAAACAGAGTATAAAAAGAGAAATGTGTTCTTTTTGACATCATTTCCCCCCACACACTGATTTTCTTTAAAGCAAACATTTAACAGAAGCTGCAGAACATTTAATATCTCAACATGGCACCCATGTAATTCCCAGTGCGCATTTCTGATGAACTGTGAGTGATTAGCGCCCCCTAGTGTCTACAGTGCACATGTTTTAAATGTAGATTTCTGACTGAAGCTTTAAAGGTACAGTGTGTAATATTTTGGAGGATCTGTTGGTAAAAATTAAGTATACCAGCGATATAACTGTTATATATATATATATATATAATCCTTTTAAAAACTCACTGAGTTCTCGAAAACTCGGACTGAGCTGTTTATATCTACACAGGGGGCCGGTCCCAAAATTGAACTTGATTGCAATCTGAAACCTCATCGCTTACACACTGTACCTTTAAAAGAGACGCAGGCGGAGATGACGATGATTTACGGCTCAAGCCCAAGGAAGAGTTATCATGTGATACAAGTGTTAAAACTCACCATGCGTTTCATCTGGCGTGTGCAGCGTGCGCAGTACCACACCAACCTTGGGTCATTCACGTCTTTATCCGTCACCTGAGGTTTGTGACACTCCTGATGGTACAGGTTGTGACACTCCTGACACTCCACCAGTTGATTCCCTGAAGTCACCGTCATCTGTCTGCAGTAACCAAAAAACACAGAGGTTACAGATAAACCAAGCAAACAACCACAGCATAAACACGAAGCTAGCATGACAGTACAATAACAGCACTTGCCACACGCCCTCATCCAGAGTGACTGACTTTTTTCAATACAACAGGGCCCAACAGCGGCACCTTGGTGGTACTGGGGGTTTGTGAATATGACGCACCTGCACACCACGCACACTAATCCCATTTCCATGGCAAAGTCGTCAGCATTGGTCTCATCACTGTAACTGAAGTCCGCCATAGAAATGTCTTTAGTCTGGAAGGCGATTGGCGACGAACGATTCTCTGACTTTTCCAGCCGCTGCTTTTTGGGCGGATCACCTAAATCCCCGACTTCCAACCTCACCTACACAGAAAAAGTTTACCTTGACACATCAAAGTTAAGCATGGTCTTCCCTTTGACATGAAAATTCACATCATCATCACCTCCATTACTGGCAGGGAGCTCATTCAAAATGGAAAAATTAAATAAATAAAACACTCTAAACCGCACGTCAAACTCAAAGGCATGTGGGTATCGGCATCGACCGTTACAGTGAAATGTAATTCTTCATCCACCCATTAGGTGGCGGCAGCCTACTTTGAGTAAAAAGATACTCCCTCATAACTCAAGGAAGATAAAGTACGACATTGTTATAAAAGGAAAGCAAGTAAAGGAAAGGAGGACAAATCCCTAAACTAATAATTTTTCCATGTGGATTTCATAGTTGCCCCTTTTTGAATAGATGCAGTGATTATTTGGCCCTCAGTGAAAATGACTTCAAGTATAAGCTCCACCCACATGTCACCAGATATTTTGTGTCCATGTACATGTGTGTATATATATATATATATATATATATATATATATATATATATATATAATAGAGGGAGAGACATACATGTGTGTATTCCACCACACGGATATACAGTAATCATTTGAAGGCGTACACAAGCTCCACACTGAATGGCCCCACGACACATGCAGCAGCCAGTATAATCCGGATTTAAACACCATGACCGTCTTTTACAAGTGGCATTTTTACCAAATTTGACCTTACAAAAGCTAAGTTCAGTTCAGTTGATGGATCTGATCGGTAGAAACAAGAAAACCGTACTAGCGTTTCATTAATCTGGTTAGAGCATTTCTGAGCTGTTCACCTTCTCAGCTGGTCTTTTCTCTCCTTCCTTCTTGCTTTTCTCGGAGCTGCTGGATTTACTGCTGGACGACGATGTGGAAGAGGACGATGACGAAGAAGACGAGGAGGAAGACGAGCTGGATACCGATATCGACTTGGAGTCCTGTTTGGTCAGTTTGGGACCTTTGGAAAGCTCAGCTTCCTGCACGCCAGGAGGAGGAGACGTGTGAGATACGAAAAGTGAAAAAGAGTGACGTACATTACCGAGGTGTGAAGAGCATCTTGTTGAGGTGGATGACCTTCAGCGAGGTACGATACACCGAATCGCTTCCTCTGGAAAGAGACTCGTCCAGCAGAGCCTTCAGCTTCTCCGCAGAGTCTTTACTCTTGGAGTGCAGGAACCCCAATCCCTTTAGGAAAACTGGGTCCAGCTCTAAACTCACAGTTCCAGCCATGACTGCTGAGGAAAAACAAAACCTCATTAACACCTCAAACCAATGCTAATAAAGCTAATCACCACCTCACTTACTGATGTGAGAGGATAAATTAATTCCCTTTAACACAGAAACACTTTAACACCCCAGGTTATGAGAATATATCAATGTTACACGAGGGTTTTAGACGTTTTTACTAACATTTAACAGGAAATAAACTAGCTTAGCTAACTTACCTCATCCACCCTGCTAACAAACTGCTCGCATAACTACTACTGTGCTTTTACCCATACTTACCAACACTTCACATACAACTTAAATATATCAACCAAAACATATTTTTCACAAGAACCAACACATTTCCGAAAAACAACCGATAAAATAATTACCTCAGGAAAACGTCAGCTACTTCTCCCTTTCTCTTTCTTTCATCGAGGCAGTTTTTCCCCACCCGTACTCAGACTCTACTCGTCTGTGATTGGCTCATCATTTCCCGCCTCCTGCGCGAGCGTTGGCTTGTACTTCATGTTCACGTGCAGCCGTGCCGTCTGAGCGGCAGGTTTGTCCAATCGAGAATAGGCGCGTGCAGCCGTGCTGTCAATCCTTGCTCGCGCAAGAGGTGGGATCTTGTCAAAATACGGGTGTGATTAAAACGTGTACACTTTATTAACATAGCTATCCGTCCGCGCGATTTAAACATCCGGGTGGAAACATGCGGTGACGTGTCAGAAAAGAGAAAAATCATCTTTAAATCCAGTGTTTAAAATGTGTAATTACTTTCAACCTGCAACTATTTGTTACTGAAGGACCAAAAAATGCAGGCGGATTTTTAAACGTTTCCTATCACTAATTTTATATAAATATAATTAAATAACTACATACACACAAATATTGGTAAAAAATATTTAACCCTTATACATATACAGGTCCAAATACAAATAATTCTTTGGGGTTTCAGATGTATTTAATTTTCTGATATTTACATGATAAATGTGATAAACAACTGAACCCACATATTTTAAAAATATTGAAACACGTGTGTGACGGGTGTAACGGAGCACGACAGGTACGCTGTCTACGCCGTCTGTAGGTATGAAGATACATCATTCACTGCTCTGGTAACAGAGCCCCAGTAGTCTGTTACCCTCGTGTTTGCCCGTGTGTTATCGTGGCCGATCAGGATGGCACCACTGCCAACAAGTCTAGTTCTTCCTTTTACTGACATCTGTCCACTGCAGTTGTTTCTGTGGTTCTCCGAACCGAATCATAAGAAAACCTGACCACAGAACTGCTGGACGTACAATTTTCTAATTACCTTGGAACCACATTTGAAACATGGTGTAATTTTAACATGATTTGTCCCAGGCTGAAAGTGCACTTGTGAACAGACTCAAAACCATCATGGCTGATTAGGTGGAAATTGTGGAGGACTACAAATAGTTAGGTGCCCGCTTGAATGACAGATTGGACTGAAGGACCATTACTGAAGGATGGGGATGAGCAGAGTCTATTTCCTGGTAAAGCTCAGATCCTTCAATTTGTGCCATGAAATGGTGAAGATCTTCTACCGGTCTGTGGCTGTGAGCATCATCGACTTTGCTGTGGTCTGCTGGAGGAGCAGCATCAGTTCCAGGGATACCAACAGAATTAATAAACTCATCCGCAAGGCTGGGACTGTCATTGGACACAATGTGGAGAGGTTTGTATGTAGAGGTTTGATGCCGTAAACATGATGATGATGATAATTATTACAATGTAATATATTATATTGGGACTCATATCTATATTAATTTATTCATTTATTTTCTGAACTGTTTAATCCTAATTAGAGTCGCAGGGAGGCTGGAGGGGCAGCGGTGGCTCAGTGGCTAGTGCTCTGGGTTAGGGACCCAAAGGTTGGGGTTCAATGCCCAGAACCACCATGCTGCCCCCGTTGGGCCCCTAACCCCCAATTGCTGAATTATAGTAAAAATGCGAGCCCGGGACTTAAACCCAGGACCTTCTTGCTGTGAGGCGAACATGCTAACCGCTACTCCACCCTGCCGCCCAATCCGTATCAATAATCATAAATTACAATTAATCGAGTCAACAAGCTCCACCCCTTTGAAATTGATTGATGTGTGGAGGCCATGTTGTTAATAAACGGCACTTATTGTTGAGATTTTATTACTTGGTGTATCATAGTATTTATGTTCATAAATTTAAGTGACTGATAATTTTAAAAAATCTTGTTTTTGATCATCGCCGTCTGTGTCTTTAAGAAACCGGCACACTTTCCGAAAAGCTGTTTTATTGTTTAATTCCCACCCATATTCCGAAAGACCCCGCCTCCTGCGCTGGGATTGGTGAGGAGGGCCACACACACACACACGCTCACGCTCTCTCACACACACACACACACTCACTCTCTCTCTCTCACACACACACTCACTTTCTCTCTCTCTCTCTCACACACACTCACTTTCTCTCTCTCTCTCACACACACACACACACACTCTCTCTCTCACACACACTCACTCTTTCTTTCTCACACACACACTCTCTCTCACACACTCTCTCTCACACACACACTCTCTCTCTCCCACACACACACGCACCCCCTCCCCCCCACCCACACTCTCTCTCTCACACACCCACTCTCTCTCCCC
>JBCNYG010000025.1:11770433-11790678 GCA_039654305.1 Porochilus rendahli
TGTGTGTGTGTGTGTGTGTGTGTGTGTGTGTGTGTGTGTGTGTGTGTGTGTGTGTGTGTGTGTGTGTGTGTGTAGCTCGACTGGTCAGACAGTAAAGAGACAGACGGAGAACCTACATGTCGATTATTACGTCACCCGTGAGTTTAATTCGGAGTATAAGGGCTCAGCGCTGCAGAAGATCGAGAAGAGCGTGGAGGACGATTACGTGATGAACGTGCGCAATAACTGCTGGAAGGAACGACAGACGAGTACGTTTCCTCACTATACAGCCACCACACGCATTTTTAGTGTTTGCTCTGAATAATCTGTCGCTTATGGAAACAATAACAGTGGAGCAAGCGTATCGACATGAATTCACAACACCTATTGACCGATCACTGTCCAGAATTCAGTGGTGCTGTGGCTAATGGGGTGTGTGTGTGTGTGTGTCTCACTCAGAAACAGACCTGCTGTATGCATCGAAGGTTTACAGAGACGAGCGTCTGCGCAGGAAGGCTGAACTCATGACCATGGACAACTGTAAAGAGCTGGACAGATTAAACGAGCTGTTTCGCGGCGGATGAGCTCGGCGCTGCACGGACTCTTAGCACATAGCTATCACAGAATATATATGTACATGTCACAGATGTAAATGTTTTTTAAGGAAAGAAAATGCATACTAAAATTTAATGTACGTTAAATGTACTGTGAGGGCGCTCTTACATTGACATCATCATCATGATGCCTGCTCGCTGCGTACGGCTGAACTCCTGACACCATGTTACCTCTAAAGAAAGGACTGAATCCTGAACATTCCCCGTCTCTGCCTCCTCCTCCTCCACGCTCCTGACCTCACCTTCCACCACCTGAAGACTTCTGCAGCTCGTCAGAGAAGCATCGCTCGTCTCCCACGATCCTTAGCAGCAGCAGTTATAGAAACTTGAAGAAAGCACTCTGAACTCCTTCGCTAGCCCACGCTAAAGCTCTGTGACATTGAGTGGTACAGACAGGAAGTGGTTTGAGCTGAGCGTGTTCCCCCCTCCCCCTCGATGTTGCGGTTCTGCTGGATGGACCACCGAGCCATTTTAATTCACCATGTTGTACATTTTATTTCTGAATGTTTAAAGTTATTTAAATCTAGAGAATCAAAATATTTCTTCATTGCTCAACTAATCATTTGAATAAAGTTTAAATTATTACTGACGGACTGAGTGAAGAAGCACTCTTGGAGTGTAGTTTACATGCAGAAATGAAAACAAATCATTCGTCATAAGATGCCTGATGCACAGAAGGGGCGGAGCTCCGAGTAGATGACGTACAGAAATCACCCCCCCCCCCATTAGCGAGCTAACCATTTCAGTCTAATATTGAATTTTATTAAGTAAACCTGTTAAGATTGAATTCGTTTTATATTCAGTCCTGTCTTGTCTTGTCTTGAATTTCATCTTTTAGTGTTTGTATAGGCAGGTTATTCAGCCCACAGCCCCTGAATGTGGTACGTTCATTACCATGAATTGGTTATTAATTTCCAGAACTGTACTGACACCGTAACGACTCGAATGAAAATGAAGAATCAAACTTGATCTCCCCCCCACGAACAGCTCTGTGGTGTTGATGTTGGTTTGTCCTTTTCAACATATACAGCTTTCAAGGGTGAAAGCCAGGAATCAACAGCATACATTCAAAGATATAAAAGGAAATTAGTGACTTTAAACTTGCATAAACTTGCACAAGTACTTGAACCCATTAAAGCATGCCTTAGTTAACCACGTGGGGCCAGTGATGTAGTTGTTATGGTATCTGGTGGACCCCCACCAGGCTGAGACCCCCGGAAGAGTTTTTAACCACAAGTGTGCCTCTGTCCTGTGACGCTGTATAAATGGCTACCAGGAAAAAATACTGCAGTGTACTTGCCTCCCATCCAGGAGGACTTCTAGTTGCTTCATGCTACAGAAACCAGGATAAGCTCTGACCTGATGAGCCAGTAGGCTCGGGTGTGAAAGTACAAAGCCGTAGTAAACCGCAGCCTGCACGTACCTTACTGAGGTACCTACACAGGCTTCCCTAGGGTCCTCAGAAATCTCTGGTGCCCTATATAATACCACCCTTCCACACCTCTGGCCCCCTTCCAAATAATAAAGTTAATTAAAACTACTGATGTGGATTTTGTTAGAGCTGGGGTTAGTACTCTGGAAACTTAGCAAAATTTGAAAGTGGCATCTCTTCAGGGCTCCGGCTAAACCATCCCCTGCCCTCAGAGGCCCTTCCAAAGCCACACCCTCTCCACACACGCCGGTTTGCCTACAGTAAGGTCACTACTGAAGTCACAGGATAGGGAACTTGATGGCTAGGAACCCCCTCACAGGGACAGAAAATAAAGCCCAACTTTAGGGACATCCGTATGAGGGGCATGGGTGCTGCTAGCTAACTGCTAGCTAACTGGAACTCCAGGCGTGCGACTTGGCTGAAGCAGCCGTAAGGGATTCGTCAGTATTTTACAGGATTACAGCAGCTACATATGAATATATGATTTTTTTCATAAGTTATTGATTGCTGTCAGGGTCACAGACCATTTTATGAGAGAACAGTTTGTGTTACACATAAAAAGGTACCAACCCCAACTAAAGGCCACTCATGTCTTAGAAAAATACTTGAAGTATCCTTTAATTAACTGAATAATTCGAAAGATTTTTTTCTGTGTTGCTTTTAAAAGTTTCAACAATCACTCTCACAGCACACACCTGGGAAACATTAAACACAATCAGTGACGTGTTCCAGTATTTTTCACCTGGAACGAAAAAAAAAAAAGATGCATACCGAATAGAATGCATCACTAAGTCGGTACACGTAAAAGAGTCGTTCCACCGATTATATTTAACAAAATGACGAAACAGTGTGACGTAGAACAAAGTTAGTCAGCAATAAACAAGCGAACACCAGGGATCCTGAGGTAAAAGTAAAGTTCGCGCGCTCGTGCTGACGCACCCAACGTGATCACGTCATCAGGAACGCGACGGCTATCGTTTGTTTACTAAATGGAACCCGGAAGTGAACCGAGTTGCCCTGGTGAATGAGTCACAGGTGAGAGATGGACGGACTTTGGCTGCCATGCGACCAAATGGAGTCAAAATGAGGCACCACGTTTATTTGTTACCTTTATTACCTTAAAATATTACAAATAATTGCTAAACCTTTATGGAATAGAGAGAGTGAAAGAGAGAGAGGGAGAGAGAGAGGGAGAGCGCGAGTGTGAAAGGGAGGGAGAGACAGACGGACAGACGTACACAGAGAGAGAGAGAGAGAGAGAGAGAGAGAGGAAGAGCGTGAGTTTGATAGTGAGGGAAAGAGAGAGAGAGACAGACAGACAGACAGACAGACAGACAGACAGGGGCTGAGGGAAAGAGAGAGAGAGAGAGAGAGAGAACATGCAGCAGCTGGGTGTCCCTGTCCCCTTCGTCCTCCTCCTGTTCCTGCTGTTTGGATCTTTTCTGTCCAGTAGAGGACTGGATGAGTTTGAACCCGAGACTCCGGACTGGAGGAAGACTTTAAAGACCATCCGGAACGGAATTCACAAGATAGATACATACCTGAACTACGCCCTGGATTTAATTGGAGGATCTGATGGACTGTGTCAGTTTCAGTGCAGTGATGGTGGGTGATGTGTGTGTGTGTGTGTGTGAGAGAGAGAGAGAGAGAGAGAGAGAGGAATCACCGGACTCTTTGTATGGGTACGATCACTGTAAGACGTATTATCACCTCTGTGTCCCTATCACTGATCCCAGACCTGATTTACTCACTATAGCAGTAACACTGTACATAGAGGCATCACTTGTTATCTGCGTTTCTCTTTCGCAGGATACAAACCCATTCCCAAACCTAATTACCAACCCTCATCACCCAATGGATGCGGCTCTCCGCTGTTTGGATTTCATGTAAGTTTCGATATGAGTTTAATAAAGTCACATTTTTTAAATAATGGGCCTGATTAACCTACAAAATGTTACAGCTTCTTAAAAAGATAATGAGATCAAGACTCATTCACCCACTCATTTGCCAAACCAGTTAATCGTATTAGGGTCGTAGGGAGGTTGGAACCTATCTCAGCCGACACTGTGAAAAGGCACCGTACACTCATTGCAGAGTCAACACACACACATACACACACATACTATTATTCACACTCACACTTAGGGGAGATATGGAACAGCCAATTAGCTTAATGTGAATATGTATGGACTGTGGGAGGAAACCAAAGTATCTGGAGGAAACCCACGCAAGCACGAAGAGAACATGCAAACTCCCCACAGAAACGCCCTCCCCGAGCCCGGAACACAAACCCAGGACCCCCTTGCTGTGTGGCAGATGTTCTAACCACTATTCCAGCGTGCCACCCTGGTGATATTCGTGTCTAATTACTTACTTTCAGTTTAATTTAAATTTTCATCGCACATTACTGCTATGTTGTGGACTGTGACTGGTGATTCATTCTCTGTAGGCTCTGATAGTCACAGCGTTACATTAATGTGCTTCTCCTTGTAATCTTATTCATCATTCTATTGCACTGGCTCGTTTACAGGACGTTTACTGCAGACACTGATTAAAGGTGTCTGATATGGAGAAGTTTTCTTAAAGTTACAAGATGTTTATGTAACACTGATGGAAGGAGTTTTTGGTGTTAGTGCACTGGAACACTCGGACATGCAACTGACGCTGTCATTTTCTGACACTTTCAGGACAGAGTGTGTCTGTAATATTACACGCTGTCTTTTTTTATCTGATTAACCTCAAGAGAGATTAAAGAGGGCCAGTGAGTGAACCACTGTTTATAGTGGAGCTTCTAAGCCCCATAGGGCCCCCCAGGCTTGGGACATTACTTTGATGGCTGTCCCGAGTCCACACCCTTTGACTGACTTGATACTGTTATGTAAAGCTTGCACAAAAACGAAACTAATACAACATACAGTCTAACTCGGGTAGCCAATCTCTCAGTGAGCAAACACAACCCCGAACATCAACAGCAACACGGAACATGAACGTGTTACACAAATAATTCAACTAATAAACTACCATTATTACTGTTATATTAAACTATTAAGTAAACTAACGTGATACAAATGAAGGTGGAGCCCAGCGAGTGAAAGGCAGTGAAAAGAAAACTCATTGTTAACTTTTCCTGCTCTTGCTCCAGACTGTAGTCAGGAAAGGCAGGAAAGATTTATTTCTTTATTTCCTCCAGTTGATTCAGCCTTTAAAGGAGCCGCGCTACTCTTATAACACCATCCTGAGGCACGAATTAATACGGATCTCTATTGGGAGCTCTGTACTTAAATCTTTTAGATCATAGGTGTCAGATTCAAGGCCTGTGGGCCCAATCCGGCCCGGAAACTCGTTTTATGTGGCCCGCGAGAACTTTTATGGAATGGGATTATCATACATTCTTTGCCTCAACCATTACCATGAAACATAATTCATCATCCTTCCACTAGGTGGCAGCAGCCTATTTCAAGTAAACAAGTAAAAAAAAATTCAAATAAGAATTTCCTGTAACAGCACGCCGCCCAGTGTTTCATTCCTGATGTAACGATGTGCAGGTTCTGGCACCGTGCTTCTTATATACACTCACAGAATCCTTTCTTCCTTCATTCTCTATCTTCAGTTTGATATCGGAATTCCCTCCATGACGAAATGCTGTAATCAGCACGACCGCTGCTATGACACGTGTGGACGAGAGAAAAACGACTGTGATGATCAGTTCCATGTTTGCTTGGAGACGATATGTAGGAACGTACAGGTCACACTGGGACTGGACCAGAGTGTACAAGGTAAACCTCCTGCCTGTTCCAGACTCTTCCCACGGCCAACGAGCTTCCTGTGAACGTTATGTAGATGAAGGGATTAAGGCTAAATGTGACTGACTAGTGTGTTTAAAGCATTGTCATAAACTTCTGAATCTAAAACCTCCATTATTCCAGTGAGCCACAGCACAGATATCTAACAACACTTATCAAGAGTCTATTCAAAAGTTTCATCCACAAAGAATCGGTTCCATGGAATCGGTTTGAAAGAGTCGGATTCCAAAAGAGTCGGATTCCAAAAGAGTCAGATTCCAAAAGAGTCAGATTCCAAAAGAGTCAGATTCCAAAAGAGTCAGATTCCAAAAGAGTCGGATCCAAAAAGAGTCGGATCCAAAAAGAAATCGGCCTTAAAGAGTCAGTTCCTTTAAGAGTCAGTTTGGAAGAGTCAGATTCCGAAGAGTAAGGTTCAAAAACAGTCAGTTCTTAAAACAGTTGGATTCCGAAGAGTCAGTTCCAGAAAGATCCTGCTTTGAAGCAGCATTCCCAAAAAAGCTAGTTTTACAAAGAGCCATTTCCAAAACAGTTCTGAAGAGTCGGTTCTTAAGAGTTTGCTGATTCCAGATAGATCACACCAAAATGATTCAGCAAATTATTTTGTAAATTATCTTTGTACTTGCTGTAAAATATCAATTATTACATCAATTAATTATCAGTTATGATATAATTATTTAATAATAGCAATTATTAGTATAGACTGCACAGAAAAACTGCAATCTGATTGGTCGGCGGTCAGGGGATTAAAACATGTTATCACGTGGCTGATACGTGAATCAAAATGACGAGCACTCACGTGTCATGGTTAATATTTAGAAACTTTCCAAACCCTGACCTTCTGTCTCGAAGACAAGCCCGTGACATGCACCTCACCTTCAGCGTAGGATTGTTGATTAACGCCGTTTCTGTGGTTGTTCTGGTCTTCCCTCAGTCCCCTGAATAGTGTCTTGGATCGTGTTTGTGTTCTCATCACACTGACGTTCCTTTCCTGTTGTTTGTCTCTGAATCAGCGTGTGAATCTGCAGTAACTCTGCTCTTCGATGCTGTCATGCACCTGGGCTGTAAACCCTACCTGGACAGCCAGAGAGCTGCGTGTGTCTGCCACTATGAGGAGAAAACCGACCTGTGATTGGCTGCGTTCGGCTCACGGGGGAACATCACACAAGTCAAGACTCCGGTCTGGAAGTTTGCAGCACTGCTCAGTGAATTCTTAGGGTTCTGTGTGTGATGGTTAAGTGTTTCTTAACCTTTGATAATCTTGATAGTTTTTACCTTTACGTTTATTTTTCCAGCCTAACATTAGCCCCGCCCCCAGAGCTCCTCAGCACTGGTTCTTTACCTTAAATAGTAATTCATCAGGTTTATATGGATCCTCCAGTTTGATCCTGAAGAACTTTTCTTACCATCGCAGTTCACTTCACACACTGCAGAGGGCACTTCAGTTTAGCTCTCCTGATTCAACTGACCATCGCTTTGAATAAAACATGAATTAAAAAGTAATAATATACAACATTAGGTTTGTAGCAAACTGGAATTCCAGAGGTTTTACACCACTGTGGGTGTCTGAGTAAACTCCAGACAGGTGTGAGGTTTGGTTTCTGAGTGAATTCAGCCCTGAGGGTTCTTCACTGCTCTACTCACTCCTGTAACTCCACACACCTCACACTATTCATTATTAAAACACTATGACTGTTAATACGTCTGTTTAAAAGACTTCACTGTACACTGGAGCTACCACTTGGGTAGAGGTGGCTCAGTGGTTAAAGCTCTGGATTATTGAACTGACGGTCAGTGGTTCGAGTCCCGGTACCCCCATAGTGCCACTGTGGGCCCTCGAGCAAGGCCCCTAACCCTGAGTTGCTCAGTTGTATAAAAAATGAAATGTCAGTCTGAGTAAGGGTGTCTGCCAGAATCAGGGAATTATGGAGTTGATTCGATGTCAGAAATTATTCAGTGAACACAACTCAGTTTTGTAAATCTACTCTTTTAAATGTAACTTTTTTTATCTCCTCCTTTTATGGGACATCAGTGTCAGATATTTCATAAGAACCTTTTTCATTCCCCAACCCCCCTCACCCCCCACTCTCTTTTTCTTTTACACCTTATTCATATTTTATTGCAGCCCCGCCCACTTCTAGCTCTAAAGTTTAGGATGAGTAGTCCCGCCCCCTCTTGTTTATAAAGTTATTAGTCCCGCCCACTCATTCCCTAAAGTTGGTTGTTTTTAGTCCCGCCCCTCCTCTTCAATACTGGGCTTTTAGTCCCGCCCCCTCTTCTCTCCGGCTTTGGCCCCTTAGTCCCACCCTATTTTGCCTCGATTGATGGGCTCTTGGTCCCGCCCCATGGAAAATTTTATGAATATTATTTACACATGAATTGTAATTTTTTATTGCACAGTTTAAGGACCTACATTTGAATTGTTGTTTGTTTTACATTCATTTAATTGACTTTTATTACTTTTGACACTAACTAGCTCCATGGAGTGATTGAATGTAAATGAATTATTAATGTAAGCAGCAGCGCTTGAAGATCCCTGAATGCACAAATGAATCACAAGAATGAAAGCTGTTTCCCAGAATTCCTGCTGGTGCTACAGTGCTGCGTTACACACACTGTTCGTTTTTACCACGGGTTCTCAGTGAAGGCGTCCGTACAGTCATATCAGTGTGTTAATCACTTCCTTTATTTAAATAGATTATCGAGAGATTTAAGAGATGAACAGCACTTTATTTATTAATTCATGATGTCGAGGATTTTCTGTGATGCAGTCCTGGTGTGTGAAGGATTATTTTCACCTGAAATAAAATAAATAAAATCATATTTTTCATATTATTCTGTCTTACATCCATGATACATGATGGAACTGTGTGTTCGATAAGATGTTGTAATTTATACATTTATAAAGATTGTGGTTACAGACCTGTGAAGGAGCAACATCGCTTAAGGGGCGTACACGCCAAGCAAAGCGCCCCTCCCCCGCTCCGGCTGCTTAGGTAACCCTCTGGCATGTTTCCCGCTTCCAAATGTTTCTGACTTGAACTGTGAGCAGTAGCTGGCTTGTTCCCCAATGAATATCTAAAAATATCATTAGCTTATATTACTCACCCACACATTTGCCGAACTGCTTATTCCTACTATCGCCACGCGAAGACTGACACACGGCAGGGGCGCTCCTCTGCGTTGATAGAGGCGCAAACATTAAACCCATATCTCTATTTTTTGCTATGGAAAATGTTTTCTGGACCTCAGTGTTTGATTTGTCAAATTGTATCATCTGAAAAGTCAGTGTTAGTCAGGTTTCACTGCCTTGTTGTTTTATGCAGTTTTTTGTAGCTGGTTCTGTTGGGCGTTTACTGAGTTTAGGTTGAGATGTGGGTGGGGAAACAGATCAGATGTGATCAAACTGATTGACAGATTGACAGATTGTCAAAAAAAAAAATCTGAGTCACAGTGTGAAGTTTTGCAAAGAAATGTTCTGATCCACATAACCGGCTTCAGCAGCACTTGTGGCTTAAACCATCATTTTAATTGAGTTTTACAGAGATGTGTGCAAAGCCCACTGTGCTTCTCTCCACCCGCCTCTGATTACAGGGTGCTAACATTCTTTCTACAGACTCAGCACCGGTCAGAAGTGTGGACACGCCTCCTGTTCCAGTTAGAACCAGTGGGTGTCTGGGACTTGGACTGGTTCAGTAGAGAAGTTCCAAACAGCTGACTTTAGGTCAGAAAGGGTCTTGCAAGGTCCAGGGTGACTGAAACCGCTAGATGGCGCGTTTGAGCCATTTTCATGCAATAAAACGCAGATTTTCATTGTATAAAGTGAGTTTCATCACAGTACAGTCATCTCAGACAACTCTGTAAATCAAAGACAGGGTCTAATCATTTGAAATGTGTTCTGTGAGCAGAATTTGAATAAATATTAATAACTGAAGCTTTTATTGGTGAAGATGAAGGGAAATACTGGTCGCAGACGTGTGCTGCACTGTGATTGGCTGTCGCGCGCGGGTTGCGTGAAGGTGAAACGCGGAACAGGTGAGAGGAGTGTCGGAGGCAGGATAGTGATGATGATGATGATGGTGGTGAAGAGGAGGAATCTGAGCGGATATGAAGCGGTTGAGTGTCCAGGCTGTGGTGTTCCTGCTGTGGGGGACATTTGAACCCGGTTCATTAGTGGAGGAGTCTGAATACAAAAGCCCTGAGTGGACACAGAGGGTCTGGGATGGAATACAGAAGATACACATTTACTACAAATACTTCAAACAGGTTAAGAACATCCTGGATGGAGTCTTCGGATTTGATGGGTGTCAGTTTGACTGCACTAATGCTGGTGAGGTATAATTAGTGTTATTATTATTATTATTAATATAATTATTATTATTATATGAAGCAGTATATCACCTAAAACCCAGCAGTAAGACATGAGTGAGATTAATTTTTCTGTGTGTTTGTAGAAAAGGCCCAGAGTCACTAGTTTACAGTTAGTGAATAGTTCTCTGTGTAACTGATGTACCTTTACCTGTCTGTTTATCATTATGTATTGATGTGGGATCCTATGGGAGTGAACCAGCTCACAGGTTGGATATATAGGAGTGACGTCACACAGCGAAGATGTTAACGTGCGCTTTAGTTAAATGTGGGTTTTGTTGTGTTGTGTTGTGAAGTCGTGTGTGTGTGTGTGTGTGAATGAAAGGTGCGTGATTATTGTGTGATGTTTGTGTATTTATTTAGTGCGCAGAGCCTTTGCTGGGTGCCGTAGACGGGAGTTTGGAGTCCAGTCACCTGAACCAGCTGCTGTGGTGCTCTGTGTTTATGCTAATTAGCTACTTAGCTCACCTGTTCACGCGCATCAGGTGGAAATGTGTTGTGTTTACTTTGGGTTATGTTTTGTGCGTTCTTCAGCTGGGTGTAATACTGTTCCGATTGTGTTATCGCTGTGTTAACTGCGTAGTAAGCGCTGTATTGTTATGTTTATTGCCGATGTTTAAAGCTAACGCTAACTAGCCACCGGAAGTAGTGGGCGGTGCCTTTTCATAATAAGCCTGATGCCGGTTGGACTACAGGAGTGTCATGTAAGTGTGTAGGGGAAATATGTTAGTACTGTGTGTTCTGAGTGAGTTTATTAATTTATATTTACTGAAATGATGGAGATGTAAGACTGGAATTACTGGATTACTTCCTTATTCTATTCTCAGTTTTATTTTACTGATTTTTATATAGATTGAGTTAACTTATGGATATTATGTTATATAGGACATGTATATTTATAATGTTTGTTTACTGAGATGTGTTCTGTTATTTTCTTTTAAAGAACCCACAAACCCCAACACACACCCCCACACACACACCAGTTGGATTCTGTGTGTGATGCATGTAAAGAGAAGAGAATAGATTTATTATATAGTATTTGCACGTACCCTGTACGGCCTTAAGTGGAGCTCTGGCCGGTGTGAAGCTGGTTAATCTACCCTGAACCAGCGCCTGCTAGTCATAATGATTTGATTTGATGGGATGGACAGACACGTGGCTCAGCAGGGTTTTGTGATGTTATTTTTTTATTTTCTTGTAGCTGAGCATTTCCTGTCAGTGTCTTCCAACTTCTAATATTTTTAATGACATTAAGGTCCCTCCGCGGCCCGGATGGTCCCGGGGTGTTTCTGAAGCTGGAGAGGAAAAAGTGTAGTGAATGTACCGCTAATTGCTGCTTATTTTTTTTTCTCTCCACTCAGAAAGAACTGGAGTGGATTTTCTTCCTGTCACTGATGGGATGGATATATGTTAAATAAATATAGTGTAAAAAAAAAAAGTGACCTGTAGGTGAGTGAGCTGGAAAATGTCCTGTATTTATTAATTGGAATAAATTCTAAACTGGCTGTAGAACTTGATGCGACTCTAGAGTCGACTCTTCCTCACGAGCCGAGTCAAACCTTCTGACTCGCTGAAAAGATTCAGTTCCCATCATTACACAGAATACTCACCTCACAGTTCAGGAGAAATCAGTAGCAGGAACACTACGGCCCGCTCGGGTTCAGGGTTTGGTCTCGGTTTTGGTTTAGTACTCGTGTTCTCAGACCTGCTTCAGGTTTGTACATCCAAACTTTTCAATCCAGAGACAGGAAGCAGTTAACCATACCGGGGTCACGGTTCCAGAAGCAGCGCTGATGGTGTGTAACGTCAGCAGGACAAACTCTGGGAAATATTAAAGCTTCGCCCCTGTCCACTTCCCTTGTGACTGTGTACTGTAGTGAAGCGCATCACTGCTAGCGCTAATACTGTCCAAATAATTTTTCCTGCAACAACGGTATTAAAAATAAAACTTTTTTAAAAACAAAGAATAGTTAAAATTGGCAAATTAAGTGGTGGACAAATCGACTCAGAACCAGTTGAGTAACAAGGTGAACTCTTGTCTTTATTCGTTTTAATTACATTTTTAATAAATAATTTTAAAGGTAATAAAATTTGATTTGGGGAAAAAAAACCCTACGATTTGTGTAGTAATTCTTCTCTGAAGGCAGGGTGGACAGGGTGAGCCTGAGGTGAATAATTTGTTTTAGTGTATATATACTACACAGGCACCAAATAAAAGCATTTACATTCTTGAACTGATGCAAGCATTATCCGGAGTTTGTGGGGTGGATAATGTGCACTACATGTGAACGGTGCAATCTGATAAGTTCACTATCTGGGGGTTGAAAGCACTATTCAGAGTGAATAACGCCTCACAGTTTGTCATGGTTACTTGAAATGGTGTCGTCTCCATTCTAGCTATCACGGCGGATAAAAATGTAAATGTAGTTATTTTTCTCGTGTTTCTGTGTAATATGTACTCAGACTTTGAGTTCAAAAACATGCCACTACAGAGCACAGTTTTTGTTTCCATTAGGTATGTAATAAAAACCCAAAACGAGTTTAAAAAGATGCTGTTAGCTTCATGGTGCTCACCTGACCTGCCTCTGTAATGGTTACGATACGTAAAAATAAATGTAAATCTTGAGTTAGTGCGATTTTTCTGTTCTTGTTTAGTGTGTATACTTTCTCAGCTTGTCTTTGTTCCATCATTGATAACTAACCGGAGACAGCGAGCCTTCAGGTGGTGCTGCCGTCAGGTGATGCTGTTCATGTGTAGTGTATATTATAAATAAAAATAGATGCTACTGAGAATGAGTGTGTGTGTGTGTGTGTGTGTGTGTGTATACTTCTGTACCCACGCCTGTCAGAAGTGAACAGAATTCCATTTATTTGTCAGTGATGTAATCATTCAGGAGATTTCTTACAGTAACGTGGAAGGTGGTTTCATGTTGTGGGTTTTTCTTTAAAGGAGAAAAGCCGTCCCCCCGACCCAATCACATCCCATCGCCCAATGGGTGTGGCACTCCGCTGGTTGGATTTCAGGTAAGTTTGGTGTTGTTAGTTGCAAACAGAGCAATATCACTCCATGTAGTTCACAGGATCGAGTAGATGTAGTCAGCTTCTGGTCTTTTAGAGTTTGTGGAGCTTGTGTGCATTTATTTATTTATTTGTTTGTTTTTGTTTTCTCTACAGATCAATACCGGCATCCCTCCGATAACCAGCTGCTGTAACCAACATGACCGCTGCTACGCCACGTGTGGACATAAAAAGCGTGACTGTGACGAGCAGTTCCAGTTCTGCTTGAAGAACATTTGTAGGAACCTTCTGAATGTGCTGGGGCTGGAGCAGAATGTGGAGGGTAAACATCCCCCACATCCAGGAATTCATTCAGAGAAAAAAACCCCTTCAGCCTAAAATAGTGATGGGACGAACACGCCAAAGATTCTCAATAAGAACCGTTTCCAAGTATATAGAGCGCAAATACTTTGGCTTGAGTCGCTAATTTTTAAAAAATTTATCTTTTCTTGTAAATTTGAATCCGAAAACAACAAAAATGTACTTTTGTAGCTGTGGGTGTTCGCTCTCCGGCGCGTCGGGTTTACTGTGCCATGCGCAGTGTTCGTATTTTTATCTACGCTGACAACACGATAACCCGCTCACCCTAACCACCGACAGCTGAAGTGAGCTGTACACTGCCGACTCCTGCCATGTCTAAACTACCCCTTATATCCACACCGAGCGATACGAGGTACGAGTCCATCATCGGTTTAATAACTGAAACGTTGGACAGCGATGGTGTCCATGCTCCTCTCGTCAGATTCCTTCTTCACGAACAGACGCGGTATCGAGGCTGGCGCAGTTTTTAATCAGAAACTTGTCATTAAATGCTGCTATTGTACTCTGATCCTCCTCAGTAGATGTTGCAGTCAGTTCTGTTTGGTTTTTTTTTGTTTGTTTGTTTTTTTACACTCGCTGCATTTCCACTCTGAGCCAAAACCGAGTGATCTCATGTGAGCCCGGGCCATTACCATTTCTATCGCCACTTCTGGGGCATGATCACACCTCCTCACGGCTAGATGACTGGGATATTAGGCTCGGAGACTACCCGTGGGCCAGACGAGGCTGGTGCGTAAGGCGGGGTCAAGCAGGAATGCGGGGATTATTGTTATGGCTAAACGGCAAAAATGATTCGGCTGAACGTTTGTCAAAAGTAAAATTGTTTTAGCAGGACCTCACTTTTTTTGCCATGTAAAGCTCATTCGTTCATTTTTTAGGTCACTTAATCCTAAATAGAGTCACAGGGAGGCTGGCGCCCGTCTCAGCCGACTCTGGGCGAGGGCGGGGTATACACTGAATAGCTCGCCAGGCCTATTCACTAACTATTCACACTCATTTTCACACCTAGGGGCAGTTTGGAATAGCCTGTTGCCCTACTGTGCAACTGTGTTTAATAAATAAATAAATCAAGGTTGTAAAAAATGTTTACGTAGCTTTCATAAGAAATAGCCTGTCACATCTGTTTTCAGGTACAACACGAGTTTTAGACCGTTACTCCATAATGCTGCAGTTAGCATAGACTAGCTTTTCACAATTGGTTTTAAAGAATCAGTACAAAGGAGTCGATTCCAGTGAGTCAGTTTTAAAGAGTCGATTCCAGAATAAAATCAGCTGGAAAATGAGCAGTGTTTTTATCATTTCTTCATTGAGGAGATTCTTGATGAGTTTTACTGCCATGTTTTGTTCTGAACTTGAGACAGGTCTGTTTTTTTGACTGTTTTAATCACCTTGACTGTTTTGTCTCTGAATCAGTGTGTGAAACCGGGGTAAGTCTGGTCTTCGATGCCGTCACGTGCCTGGGCTGTAAACCCTACCTGGACGCCCAGAGAGCTGCGTGTGTCTGCCGTCATGAGGACAAAGCTGACCTGTGATCAGCCGTGTTCGGGCTCCAGAACTCCAGACCCTTCGAAGAACATCTGAAGTGTAGAAGGTTTATTCGGGGAGTCTCTGATTGATTAACCATCATCATCTTCATCATCTGATGAGTGGGATGCGTTGATGACCAGTGAACAGCTGAACCAGGACTGAGAGGAAACACAAATCACCCGAACATCAGGCACTCAAATACATTAATACTCATATTGTACTGTATGTTCTATCGGGGAAAATAAATATTGTACTTAAGTTTATTCAAGGTACACAGTTCCGTGTTAGCGTAACATAAATGACTATAAAAGCACAGCTATTATTATCAAGGATAGAAATTCAGAGGTGAAATACATTTTCCACTGCAAGCGACACCAAGATCGAAAAGTTCAATGTTTTTCATTCATTTGCTGAACTGTTCAATCCTACTAGGGTTGCAGGGAGGTTGAAGCCTATCTTAACCGACTCTGGGTAAAGACATGGGAACAGCCAAAACATCTCACTATTCCATCGCAGGGCAACACGCACAAGCATTCACACTCACACCAAGGGGCGATTTGGACCAGCCAAGAAACTGGAGTACCCAGAGGAAACCCACACAAGCACGGAGACAACATGCAAACTCCACACAGAAAACGGTGGTGAAGCGTCCGCTCCTGCTGCAGCAGACTGTGTAGCATTTCTCCTAATGTGTAACGCCTATGAATACTTAACGTGGTGTGTAAATACATCCAGGGACGTCTGTGTTGTGCTCCTGTTTCATGTCCCTGTGACCTTGACCTTTGACCTCCACCATAGAAAATACCTGTCCAGAGCATATCTCCTGATGTACTACACCTACATATGAATATCAGACACTGAATGATAAAGGAAGAACAGTCCTGGTGTGCATTCAGAAGCATTTGGATGGACAAGTAATTGTGATCAAAACAGTTTCAAAGGATTGTTGGGTTTAGTTCTAGTTTACTATATGGGGCATACATAACATTCTCATCATTTGTTAGCCCTTATCTTACTTCAGCTTATGGCAGGGGAAGCTCTGTACCATGCACAGTTCCTTATAGAGACGCGCTCGTTTAATTCAGTTAAAATGCTTCTGAATGTTCACATCAGAATGAGGAAGAGATCTTGGTGAGTTTAACCACGGTGTGGTCGTTGGCTTCAGATTCACTATTTCAGTAAAGTGTCTCCTGGGTTTTCCCAGCACAATGATCTGTAGAGTTTATACATAAAAGTGCATAAATAAAAAATAAACCCAAATCATCCAGTCTGTCTCAGTTCTGCAAACTTAAACACCCCAATTAACAGACTAACCCAAGGTGACCAGAAGTTAACGTCACTTGAGTAACCATTCTTGACATGTGCGATGAGCAGAAATGCAGGGCAGTGGTGGCCTGGTGGTAGGGTGCTGGATTACTGATCCCAAGGTCGTGGGTTCAAGCCCTCACCATCAGGGGCTTGTCCCTGCTGACCAGAGTCGGCTGAGATGGGCGCCAGCCCCCCCGCGACCCTAATCAGGTGAATTAAGCGCTTCAGAAAATGAATGAATGAACAGAAAAGCCTTCATTCTGCTTCGATATTAATAGTCATTCATTTTCTGAAGCGTTTTATTCTAGTCAGGGTCGTGGGGAGGCTGGTGCCCATCTCAGCCGACTCTGGGCGAGGGAAGAGTAAACCCTAAACAGCTCGCCAGGCCAAATATTTATTATAATAATGAATAAATTAGGATTCATATTAAAGTTTATACAGAAGATATTTTGTGGTTGGTGCTGAAAGGTGACATCTGTAATTCTTCATCAAACAAATAATATTTCTCTAAAACACTCAAGCATCATTTATATTCATCTTAAAGAGCGCAGTCAAAGCTTTATCCGGGTGAATTCCGTGAATAATGCTGTCTGAAAAGTCTCACACTTGGTTAGTTTTCTAATCTGTGGTATGGAAGCTGTACTGAATTTCCAGGGAAAATAAATCACCCCTCCTCAGGATGAAGCAACAAGGAAGTTATACACTCCCTTGATAGACAGCTTCATAATCCTATCGCAGCTTAGTATTCTATCTTCTAACCAATCAAATCTGCAGGGCGGGGCTTATAGCTGTCACTTAATGAGGCGTTCAGACACGCAAAGTTTTCTCGACGATGTCCACCGAGGGAAAAGACCTAGTTCCAGGTAAATTACTGCACTTTGTACAGTTTGATAAGTTCGGAAGTTCGGTGGGTTGTGCGTACTTTTAGTCTGTCCTCGTATTTAATTGGAAACTCAGATTAATTAAGAAGGAAAAGCTTCCTTGTTGGCGTTAACTCGAGTTCTGACTGGATTCAGGAGTCATTCACCCACCTGGGCTTTTTTTCTATGTTATTAAAGCTTCTTTCTTTCTAATATCAGTCTGAAACTTGCTCAGAAACATAATGAATAGTCGCTCTACACTCGCAGAAAACCTTTTTTTCATATTTACATGGAACTATATTTATATTCGAACCCTGGATTACTCACAGTGTGCTATGCTGCGTTCAATTTCATGTTTATTACTGTTGTTGAGTTGGTGTGTGTGTGTGTGTGTGTGTGTGTGTGTGTGTGTGTGTGTGTGTGTGAGTGATGGCTCAGTACAGCGTGTCACTCTTACTGCAGGTTGGTTTCAGTTCAACACACTCATGCACTAAATGTCATAACTGCAGGCCATAGTAAGGAATAAAACGCAAAAGGGATGTGCTGTTAAACTTCATTAACAATGGGTTGGTGTGATGAAGCTTACACGGTCACTGTTACCACACTTATTATTATTATTATTAGTACATCATTCCCCAAGTATATTATCATTCACATCCAATAGGATGTCAATTTTTACATTTTTAATTTGCAGATCAGTGTGTGTGTATGTGTGTGTATGTATGTATGTGTATATATAGTGTTTGTGCGTTGGACTGTAATGTAAAAACGAAGGTGTCGTATAGATTATGAAGATAATTTTAATTTGTTTATTAGTAGTGGAGGGTTTTCTACACGTCCCTATGAATGAACTGTTACCATGGAAACGATAACGTATTAGGGCGAGTGTATTAAACCTGCACTAAACCTGTTATAGAAAACTAATCAGCACCTGACCAATCACAATCCAGGATATGAGACGGCTGTGCGATAAATCGTAATACTCGTACAGGCATGAATTTTTTTTGTAGCAACTGAATGTTGGAACTAGAACAGGATTTTTCATGCTTTTGTAATTAAATCATGGAGATCATAATGATTCACGATAGACTTGTTTGGGAACATACACACACATTCACACCCCCCCACTTCCTGTTAATGACAGAATTCCTCGGCGCTGTGTTAATCGTAATAATTTTTATCTCTAAAGAAAGGTTCGTTAGTTTTGCCCAGTAATGTAATCTTTGTGTCTCTTGTGCAAAACTATGAGAACAAACCAGACACGTCGTTCCTGATCGACTGCATTTAAGAAACTGTGTTGCATTCGACTCGGATTTTGCTCTGAATCTTTCTGCCAGGTGGCTCAATACGACCTGTAGGTAAAAAAAAAAACCAAGGCGTGGTCTGAATGTGATTTCTTTCACAGCTCTTATCTGTGTGCGATAAGACTTTTAGTTTCAATTTCTCAACAGGTGCATGAATCCTTTCCTGACTGTAGACGACACCCTAGTGATCTCTCACACTGACCCTGGCTCTGATTGGTCACAAAGTCTGCACTTTTTAAAAATTATTTTTAATGATTATTGTAGTCTACTAAGACGTTTATTTAATGTTATTTGAGGAAATAGGACTTAGTTTTTACTCTGTATGGCTTTTTGTAAGTGTAACTATTTAAACGTTTGCCATGTTTTTGTAATAAATGATTAATAATGATGATAATCTGGGCGTGGCTTTGGTGTAATTCCGAATTCAGACTCGGACTGAGCGGAAATATCGTTGTGCGTCATGCCTGGTGCGGTGTTATCCGCTCCCCACCCTCGGTCGGACGGTCGGATGGGGTTCTGACATGCCACAAATTTTGGTCGCCCCAGTATCGTTGTGTGTGTGTGTGTGTGAGAGAGAGAGCGATAGAGGGAGTGAAGTAGAGAGAGCACAATACATTTGTAATAACATTAAGTTTATGGTGTGATAATTCAGAGTATGCTGAAACTAGATCGTAGTAACTCTACTGTGTGACCAGGGTGGCGCGTGGTCCTCCTTGGATTGTGTTCTGAGAGCAGAGTAGCAGACATGTTTTCCACGGGAAAACGCGGGATGTCTGTCCACAGTTGCATTCTGCGCATTGTCTCAAACACAGCATCACCAACCGTCAACATATCTGGTGTGGATGTTGGGACCGTGTAACTACACAAGCCTATCGATTTTCGTCGCGGTCCGATATCCGATGTGGCCGCCGTAGCTGCCATCTTGAATTTGTGATCCGCGCACTGGCTCAGAAACACCACCATACCTTTTCTGATGTGGCGCATGTGCTGAGGGGTGTTACCTGCTCCGCAGAGTGATTTTTATTTCGTCTGTGTAGTGTGAGCAGTCGCGTCGTATCCGACATGCGCATCGCGAGCTTTGACTTTACCTCGTTTTCGATGGACAGTGACGTCGCTTCAGCACACCACCGTGTTTTGTTTCATTAACGTGAATAATGCACAGGAAGAAATTCAGCAATGTTTCTAAAATAATCATGTGACCTATTCAGGGCAGGACGGAGGCGAAACCCAGATGGACTTCGGGTGTCGGTGAGATTCAGAACCAAATCGTGATAACTTTATTTTACACTGTACACGTTTAAAATTTATCAACAAACTGTAAACGATTTTTTTTCTCTGTAGCTCTCGCATCGACCCGAATGAGGAGTACAACATGAAGCACAAACGCAGAGGCCTGGCTCTCATCTTTAACCAGGAGAACTTTTACTGGCAACTCAAGCTGTACCCACGAACCGGGAGCACGACGGACAAGAACAACCTCATCAGGAGGTGCTGATCATAACACCCAGCAGCTCTCGCACGCCTCTCTCTCTGTGTCTCTCTGTGTCTCTCTGTGTCTCTCTGTGTCTCTCTCTCGCCGCGCTTCTCTCTCTCTCTCTCGCGCCACGCTTCTCTCTCTGTGTCTCTCTCTTGCCGCGCTTCTCTCTCTCTCTCTCGCCACGCTTCTCTCTCTGTG
>JBCNYG010000025.1:11876138-11890794 GCA_039654305.1 Porochilus rendahli
GTGTGAGTGCGAATGGTTGTGTGACTGATGGCCCTGCGATGGCCTAGCGAGCTGTCCAGGGTGTACCCTGCCCTCGCTCAGAGTAGGCTGAGATGGGTGCCAGCCTCCCCATGACCGTAATTAAGAATAAGCGGTTCAGAAAGTAAATAAATGATGAATAACTTCAGAAGTGAGGGTTTTCATACTTATAATGTTTATTTGGTATACTGTGCATTTTAACATTTACAGTATAATCAAATGGACAAAGCCATGGCAATGTTTTCATCAAATCTCTGTAGAATAATATGCTACGTCAGTCCAACAGAGTGTTGCAGTAAAATCTCTGCTAGAGGTGAAGAGTCAAGGACAGTACAAAGTCACTACACTAAAGTGTGAATGCCAGCCTTGGGTTGTTTGGTAGTCTGGAAAGATTTGTTTAGGCTTTTGTATGGAGGCTGACCTTAGGTTCACCTTGTCTTATATTAAATGTGACCTAGCAGGGTCATCTTCACCTTAAGTATTTAAAATACTAAACCCATTTCCAGGAAAGTTATACATATACTGCTATAAGTGCAGATTATATATTGCCCATGTGTCACTAAATCCTACTCCTTTTTAGGACACATCACCCCCATTTTTCTGTGTTCTCACACCACTGTTATAGGCTTTTATACACTGCCCAGCCAAATAAATGTTGTGGACTCCAATATTCTGTTGGACTGCCTTTAGCCTTCATTATATTGCATAATTGTCATGGGATTGTTGCTTCAGTTGGTCAGATTGAGGTTCAGCAACATATATGTGGCAAATGAAGATCGCAAAGTACTGCATGACCAGGTTATGACTTTAATGTACTTTTTATAAGGCAGGTGTCAAACTCTCTGTAGCCTTGTTGTTGTTGTTGGTGGTGGTGGTGGTGTTTTTGCTGTGGACAGTTGGCTGTAAAAGTCCTACTCCTTCATTATTACTGATCAGAGTCATATGAAGCTTGGCAGACTCGTTCTTATGGACAATAGCTAGAATTCCATGGAGAATGATTTTGGATTTCCAAAAGTCCAACTGCTAAATGATGCAGCCAGATTTTTAATTCTGAAACCAGAAGCTGAATTACTGGCATTACCACCTATGTAGTTGGATCTGGACGCATAACAGATATACCTCTCATGTGTTACTCAACTGAGCTTTTCTACACATAAACTGACACCACAGAGTCCTTACCCTAACTTTGAAAGTCTTTGGGATGTCCTGAAGAAGACTTTATAGAGTGGATTGATTTTCATCAATTTTAAATGACCCCAACTTTTCATGTACATAAATGTTATGTAGCTTAAGTTTGTCAAAACACTGCTATGATGATTATGTGCTGTAATCAAGCCTAAAGGCAGCCCAAGAAGAGATCTCTCCACCATACCTTTATAACCTCAGATGACTATTGTGTTTGTATATAATTATATACACTTATACACCTTCTATTTGCTATATTATGTACGCAGAATATATTTTACCACCTGAGTGCTGTATCTTCACTCTGATGTCAGTGCCTGAATTACCTTAAAATGATATTACCAATTTCTTAAAGAAGTGATATTTTTGCTCACAATATTCAGTTATCTATTCATATCTGATGATCGTACCTAGGGATGATAATTTATCCATGCGTTGCCCAGCCCAAGTTGGAGGTTAAGGCATAGTGGAGAAATACAACCTCTACTGAACCTTCGTTTGAACCATGTTTATGTGGGACATCCACTTTAGGCCTTGAGAGAGTTAAGAAAACTGAAGGTGTCCACAGTAGACAGAGAGTTGAGGATGGTGAGGTGGCTGGGAGTGCTGGGGAGGCTGCTCCTGAGGTCCACTGTTATCTCTACAGTCTTGAGTGGGTTCAGCTCCAGATGAATGTGACTACACCAGAGAACCAGCTGTTCCACCTCTCATCTGTAAGTGGACATATCACTGCCTCTGATAAGAATAATAACAATAGTGTCATCGCAATAGTGATTCACTGAGGGAACGGTTTAGGTGCAGCCATTTCTGTAGAAGGAGAACAGCAGCAGGGAGAGGACACACAGTGCTAGACCGGATGCTGGATGTGATGCTTCCCACCCTAAACTGCTCAGTCAGGAAGCTGGTGATCCACCGGCAGGTGGAGGCAGGCACTGACACCTGGGAGAGTTTCCGGTGTACAGGGTCCTTTTCCACTTCTGAAGGCCTCCTCTTTGGCCTGGAGCAACTTCTTTCGATAAGATGTCAGCTATGGTTTGTTGATGTTTTTGCAGAAGGTCGTTATCTACACACACACGTCTTAAAAAACTGATGTATGATATCACAGAGTTCATTAATGTTTGTGGCTGCAGCTTTAAAAACCTGCCAATCATTGCAGTCAAAGCTGGCCTGTACCTCCAACTTTGACTCCTTTGTCCACTTTCTCATGGTCCACAGGTATTTGAAGCCATGTACAAGAATATAAACAAGGAGAAAGCCACAGATGTGTTATGTTATTCATTTGCAGAGATGGAATTTCGCTTGCCCTTGGTAATTAAAATTGTTTAGGAGGGGTATCAGTTTGTCGAAGTGATGCACAATTTGTCAAGTCAAATACTGAGTGCCCAGAATTGCAATTTATTGTTCAGTAATTTACTCAGAAAGGCATACAGAAGCATGATCTATTATAACTACTATATGGCCCCCTAGCGTATATCTGAGAAGTGTCCATTAGCGAAGTACCTAACTAGTATAATTACCCTGGCTTCTATCTGGGAAGACACCCAGACACCAACAACAGGCTTACAAGTTTTTAACTTTAGACTGTATGTTGGGATGAGATGTGGCAGATAGTGATCAGGGAGACCTAAAGCTGCACTGGGAACAGCACAGTTTTTTTTACTCTAGCAGGACACAGGTGTTTGCTCTTGAGAATGAATGATAGCAGGCCATGTAAAAATTAAATATTGTATTTTGAATTTCATCAAGTATACTTATATTATTTTTGCCAACCAGTGGTGAAAAGCACACATAGCCTTAGTGTTTTGAAGTGTCAAGCCTACAGTACACCGCAGGCTTTGGAAGCTTGTGGTGGCTTGCCCTTCCTAAAGAATGTATAGATCTTCTTCCTGATATTCCAAAAATATTCTCTTGTTGACAGGCAATATCAACACTGAGTCTGTAGTTTTATCGTGTGCAGTAGTGGTAGTTTGTAGTCGCAAACTTACAGGCATCATTAATTTGTTGGAGGTTGGTGTTGGTTCCAGGACTCTTTGTTCTTCTGTTCCATCATGTAAGGACAAGGGCTGGAGCCTTCTTATTTTATTTTTAGAGCCTTGTGCACAAATGCAACCTACTTGGTAAGAAAATCTTTAAGCCCTGAACACCCAGGATGACAGGCAAGCGCTGACAAAGTAGCACCTTACTGCCCCAGGGCTGCCTGGCTTAAGGCAGTTGTACAAGTGGCCCACTGCAATCCAATTCATTGCCAATCAAATTATAACCAGTAAAACTTCCACTTTCCATGTTGCTGTCATGGCAAGAACCATAAAAGTCCTCTCCAGAGTGTAAGAAGTATGTGGATTAGGAAGCTTTTCTTTACAAACAGTTAATCATGATATCATTACAATGTAAATTTTTTGAAGTTTGTCATTTGTTTTGAGCTCATTGTCAATTTCTACAAGACTCTAAACTGTACGATTTTCTTACAATAGTCTTATGTTTGCCCATGTACAGAACCCTTTAAAATGTTTTATATTTTTGCATATTTATATGACCTAAAATACCATATATGACCGGGTATAATCCTGAATTAGAAAGGAAAAAATTCAACACATCGGTCTGTGAAGTAAAACTGGGTCATGCAGCAACTTAAGGACCCTAAAGACATAAATCCTTTTACCAAAGAATATATAAAGTTTTGAAAAATTTAAGTCCCAATTTTCATCCACTAAAAATGTTGTGTGATCAGTTCATGTGTAGAAACCAACCAACATTTCAAACTTGATGCTGTTCTGTATGGAGGAACAGACTAGTCGATATGCAGGACTGATCAACAGTAACCACAAATGTTTTGTTACAGTTATTACTGTTCAGTTATTACTTTTTCTGCATAAAAGAAGAAACAGTCAAAAGAAAAATATCTGGAGCATGCTTGAATACCAAAAATAACAATAATAATATTTTTTCTAAACAATGTGTACTTTGTAGAGGCACATTTTTCAACAAATACATTGTTAAGTGGTGCTATGGACAGACAGGTCAGCCTTCACAGTGGAGCTTACCAGTGTGTACTGTTTAGGCCATTTGTTGTCCACATGCTCACCAACTGTATTCTGTTCTGGCGTATCATCCCCTTTCCTTTATTATCTCACTGAGGGTAAAAAGAAAGTAATTTCATTTTCTGAAACACCTTCAGGAGGCCATCCCAGCTGACTCCAGACCATGGCGGGGTACACCTGGAACAGCCCACTAGAATGTCACAAGGCAAACACACACAAACATTTACACTGTCATTGATTCCTATCGATAATTATGAATATCCAGTTAGCATAAAGTGCATGTCTTTGGATTGTGGGATTGTGGGATCAAATTGAATCCCTCAGAGGAAACCTACACAAACACTACTAGTACTAACGACTATGTGACCCTACAACCCTGATGGAGAAGCAGTACATGTAATGGATGGACTGATAGATGAAAATGGTTTAATGTTGAGATTGATGCTGATCAGAAATCCCTGTACAATAATGTGCTACCTCTCAGAATCTCACATCATGATGCAATAAAATCTCTGTTAATGTAGGACAATATAGGTGACAATAATCAAGCACAACAAAAAGTCATTACATTTTAAAGCAAAGAATGTTGGCCCTGGGTTGTTTGGTAGTCTTATAAGAAATTTGTTTAGGCCTTTGCACAGATGCTGACCTTCGATTCACCTTGTCTTGGATCAAATATGACCTAACAGGGTCATCTTCACCTTTAAGATATAAAATACTAACCCCACTTCTTTGGACTGTGAGAGGAACAAAGAGAAAACCCACAAATGCATAGGCAGAACATGCAGACTATGCTGTGAAGCAAACGTGCTAATCACTACTCTGTCATGTGGCCCTCAGCTGGGTTTTTGAAATCTCAGATTTTGTTGTAGCTTTTTTATAGAAGTTGGTAAGGACCATTCATTCATTCATTCATTTTCTCAACCACTTAATCCTAATTAGGGTCACGGGGAGGCTGGCGCCCATCTCAGCCAACTCTGGGTGAGGGCAGAATACACCCTGAACAGCTCACCAGGCCATCACAGGGCTGGAGAATATTTGTTTTCAGTAAAATTACATTAGATCAGCCTACTCTTCTACTGTAAGCCATAAGTGAAAATGTGTGTATAAATGGTTGTTTGTCTCTGTGTTAGCCTTGCAATAAACTGCCAATCTTTTCAGGGTGTACCCTGCCTCTTGCCCAATATCAGCTGAAATTGGCTGCTGCTTCCCCAGAGACCCTAATAGATAATAGATGGATGGAAGGATGGATGGATGGATGGATGGATTGAAATAATGTCAAGAATAAGGTGCAGGATAATAGAGTTGAAGAGTCAAGGACAGTACAAAGTCATTTTAAAGCAGAACACTGCAAACATTGCAAACTCTGTGTTGTTTGGTAGTCTCATAAGAAATTTGTTTAGGCCTTTTGAATGGATACTGACCTTTGATTCACCTTGTCTTAGATCAAATGTGACCCAACAGGGTCATCTTCACCTTCAGGATTTGAAATACTAATGCCATTTCCAGATAATTGTTTTACACACTGCTTTTAGGGCGGATTATATATTGCCACATGTTGCTAAATCTTTACATACATATTTATATATAGTGTTCTTACACCACTGTTAGGGCAGATTATTTATAACCCCAATAGAACTATGCTGTCTGTCCTCTGTTTGGGCAGATTATATTTCACCCCATATCACTATATCCTCTCTCCTCTTAGGGCATATTATGCATTGCCCCCTTCCTCTTCCCCAATTCACTATAGATTATGCACTGCTTGTGGCATCTGCAAAGTTTGAGAAATCTCTGGCTAATTTCATTCATTTGACTAAGACTGAAGGGGCCAAGGCATGCAGACCAGGATTTACTCTATACTCTAGCATTAAAGTCTGCCCAATGACATAGGTGTTCACTTTGAGAATAAATAATAGTAGGCTATCAAAAGGCTTTTAACAAGAAATGGTCTTTCAGATACATGTTTGAGTAAAGCATGGCTGAGAATGCTGGTCTTATATTTACCCAACCAATGGTCGAAGGCATGTGTAGCCTTAATATCCACTCAGATACCATAGTAGGAAGGTTAAAAGTCAGGGAGTGATAAGTGGCATGGGGACGAGGGCTGTTCAGATGACAGAACCCTATTTTTTTTTACCAGCAGGATCCAGTGGGAAGGCAAAGCCACAAAGACTGCCAAAATCTAGGAATGTTCATGTGCTAACTGCCTGGGTAGTCGCCACTACCAGTTTTTTGTAATCATACTCAACCAAACAAGCCAACAATCTTTTTTTCTGGATTTTCCCCCCTAAATTCATCAGGTTCTGCAAAAACCAGGGGCACCTCATAGAGGCACAAAGGACGGTCTTTATCATGAAAGAAGTTTGTAGAGTGGTCACTTTCTACAGGGTCCTTGTTAAACCCTGGAAGCTTTTATTCTTTCCAAGTGTAACAAAAATCATTACCAGCTGGTGAAATGAAAAAATTAAAAAATTATAAGTGGCACTACCTCCGTTTATGCTGCACTAAGGATGGTACACATATCATTGGTACAATTCTTGTACTGAACTCATATGCTAGCCATGCTGAATAATTTGGGTGTGAACTAACAGAAGCTAGCTAGAGACAGTTGGGGCCTGTGCTACGAAGACGTAGAGTACTGCTTTATCTATCTGACTTTAGGAGTAACTTTGTGATGCCAGGAATTGCTTCTCAATTAACAAGTGCTTGGAAAGGCAAGTAGGATTATATTCTTTGCAAACTTAATATAAGCCATAAAAGCACAACATAGTTACCAACATACTCACTTACATTGTCCAATAGATATTGTCCATTAAGGAAAAACTCCAAAGCATCAGCACCGGGGAAAATGAGCCGGCTGAGAGCTCATGCACACTTTACACCTATCCCCAGCATCCAGCCTCTCGAGAGGCTAAGCTCGGTGACCTCAGGGCCAGGGTAAAGTTCCAGAGGGACATTCAGGACTGCAATCTCCTCTGCTTCACCGAGACATGGCTGACCCCAGTGGTGCAGGACCACGCCATCCAGCCGGCCGAGTTCTTCTCTGTTCACATGGACAGAACACTGGAATCGGGAATGTCAAGTGGAGGCAGCGTGTGGTTAATGGTGAACAGTAGCTGGTGCAATAGCGTGAGCATTGTTCCTCTCACATTCTCCTGCACAACCAACCTGCAACTACTGACCATTAAATGTCTTATTTATTATCTTCCTTGGGAGTTTACATCTGTCATAGTCAGTGCCGTTTATATTTCATCTCAGGCAGACACGGACACTGCTTTTTGCAAGCTGCATGAAGCACTCACACAGCACCAGATTCAGCACCGGGATGCTGCGCTTATTGTGGCGAGTGATATTGTGGGGTTGGGGCAATGCCAACCTCAAACGCACAGCACTAAACTTTTATCAGCACATCAGCTGCCCCTTAAGGGGTAAAAGGAAACTCGACCACCGTCTAGGAAATCTAGGAAGAGCCCATATTCGTCATGGCAAAATATAAACGAAGAGCATACCAGAGAGGCTAACTCATTCATCATCTCGAAGCATGACATGAGAAAGGCATGCAGGAGAGTGAATACAAGAAAGACAGCATGATCAGATGGCATCCTGGGTTGGGTCGTGAAGACCTGTGCCGACCAGCTTGCTCCAGTGTTCACTGCGATATTCAACCTCTTCCTGGATCAGTCTAATATCCAGATGTGCTTCAAACAGTACATCATTGTTATGGTTGCCAAGAAACCCCAGCCTGTTTGCCTGACTGACTACCGCCCAGTGGTCCTTACCTCAGTAGTGATAAAGTGCTTCTGAAGGGCTAGTTAGAGACTTTATCACTTCTTCCCTACCACCCACCCTGGACCCTCTACAGTTTGCAACCGATCTACTGACAACACCATCGCACACCTCCTTCATGCAGTCCTGAGTCATCTAGACAGCAAAAAGGGGAATTATGTAAAAATGCTGCTGGTTGACTGCAGTTCAGCGTTAAACACCATAATTCCCTCCATACCCTCGACTAAGTTGGAGATCCTGGACCCCAGCCCATCCCTGTGTTGCTGGATCTCCAACTTCCTGACAGGCAGACCACAGGCAGTACGGTTGGGCAACCATGTCTTACCCTCACTCACCTCACTGGAGCCCCCAAGGCTGTGTCCTTAGCCCCCTGCTGTACTCTTTATATACCTATGACTGTGTGGCTCCACCAACATCATTATGTTTGTCGACGACACTGTGGTGGTGGTGGACCTGATCTCTAACAATGACGAGAGGCCTACTTAGAGGAGGTTAAAAACCTGGAATTATGGTGCCAGGACAACAATCTCCTCCTGAACATCAGCAAGACTAAGGAGCTGATAGTGGACTTCAGTACAAAGCAGGAGAGGAATTACCAGCCCCTGATCATCAACGGAACCCCAGTGGAGAGAGTGGACAGTTTCCGTTACCTCAGTGTTTACATCACGCAGGACTTGACATGGTCCTGTCATGTTAACACACTGGTGAAGAAGGCCTGGCAGCGTCTCTTTCATCTTAGACGCCTGAAGGACTAAACTGCTCTCAAGTGTGCTAAAGACTTTCTACACCTGCACCACTGAGAGCTTCCTGATGGGAAATATCATAGCCTGGATTGGAAACAGCACCAAACAGGACAGGCAAGTGCTCCAGAGGATGGTGCGATCAGCAGAGTGTACCGTCCGTATCAAGCTTTCCGACCTGGACACTATATACAGCAAGCGGTACTGGACCAAGGCCAGGAAGATAACGAAAGACCTCAGGCATCATATCAATGGACTCTTCTCTCTGTTGCAGTCAGGGAAACGTTTTCGTTGCTTTTGTAAGTGACAAATAAATTAGGAATTAAATTAAAATTTTGAAGCACACACTGTGGATAGTGTTAGGAGAATTAGAGACTGAATCTTCCGAATCTGAATCTCGATTATGTTCTTTATTAATGGTCTTTACCAGCGTTTGGGGTTAAACAACTCTAATGCTACTGGGTGAAGTAATGACTGATGGATTTTAGCTTCATTCTGATGCATAATTAAAAAAAGATCACAGATTATAAGATGTATAAATTTTTTTTTCAAGAAAGACTCTACCAGCCAAAAGGAGGGAGAAACCTTGAAAAGAATCAGACTCAGAACAGAAACCTATCGTCATTTTAATGACACCCGGAAAAAATACAAACCGTGTCCTGGGTTCCAGTCCCTGGCTCATCAAGGGTGTTTCCGTGTGGAGATTGCATGCTCTTCCTGTGTTTTGATGTATTTCTTCTGGGTTACAAATTGCCTCTTGGTTTAAGTGTGAATGGTTGTGGATGTTCTGGTGAGCTCTTCAGGGTGTACCCCGCTTTTGTCCAGAGTTGGCTGAAATGGGCTTTAGCCTCCCAGTGACAGAGTTGTGAGAGTAAGTAAGTGAAAGAGAGAGAGTGAGAGAGAGACTCTCTTTAATTTAGTCTGGGACCCCTAGATGTTAATGGCCATCCATAAAGGTGCTTCTCCCCCATTAATCTTTGCCTCAAAACACACAACTCCTATAGAAGATTATATTGGGACGAATTACAGCAGGAAAATTGTGTGGTGGTGGGAGAGTGAGCTGCACTTTCCCTCCCTCCACCTTCATGGCCAAAGTGCCCAATTGATGCCATGTAGCCCAGGCATAACTGTGGGGCAAAAAATTATTATGGTAGTCAGCTACCAATTGTGCAAGTTCTCCCACTTAAAAGATGAGAGGTCTCCATTTTTCATCACATGTACACTTCAACTATGACAGAATGGGGGGAAAGAATCCAGGAAATCACATTGTAGGATTTTTAATGACTTCATTGGGAAATTCCTCGGTAAAATAAGTTTTTTGTCACCTACAAACATTCGAGATTTCTAGCTCTCACAGACCTGCAACTTCTTCTTTAAGAGTCTACTCTGTCATCCACTTGTTACCTGTATTAATTGTGCCTGTTTGAAATCGTTATCAGTATAAAAGACACCTGTCCACAACCTCAAACAGTCAGACTCCAAACTCCACTATGGCAAAGCCAAAAAACTGTCAAAGGACACTTGAAACAACAATGGAGACCTGCACCAGGCTGGGAAGACTGAATCTGCTATAGGTAAGCAGCTTGGTGTGAAGAAATCAACTGTGGAAGCAATTATTAGAAAATGGAAGACATACAAGACCACTGATAATCGCCCTCTATCTGGGGCTCCACAGAAGCCTCCTCCAAACACGACAAGTTGAGTTTTTACCAAAAAGTTCTATTTTGGTTTCACCTGATCATATAGCATTCTCCCACTCCTCTTCTGGATCATCCAACTGCTCTCTAGCAAACTTCAGACAGGCCTGGACATGCACTGGTTTAAGCAGAGGTATAAGTCTGTCACTGCACGATTTGAGTCCCTGGTGGCGTAGTGTGTTACTGATGGGTGCCTTTGTTATTTTGGTCCCAGCTCTCTGCAGGTCATTCACTAGGTCCCCCCCATGTGGTTCTGGGATTTTTGCTCACCGTTCTCGTGACCATTTTTACCCCACGGGTCGGCTGAGATGGGTACCAGCAAACGAATGAATAAATGAAGTGAAAGTGGGTGTGCTTTCTTTTTTCCATGATTTTTTATTTCACATACAATACTAAATAAAATACACCAACAAAAATTACAGTAGATTACCTGACCCTCTATGGAAGCTCTGCCCCTTCCCCACTTTAATATAAGTAATGTTTTGGTCCATGCCTATATAGCACCTCAATTTCTATCAGTGTAAATGGAGAATATTTGTGTTGCTTGAAAATGGCCAAGGGCAGGCAGTGATTATTACTTTCACTTCACAGAAAGAAGGTTTCAGGTATGAACCTGGAAGTCAGGTTTCTGTGGGTTCCCGTGGATACTTTTATTTCCTCCTATAGTCCAAAGACATGTAGGTTAGATTATTGCACAACTCTAAATAGCCCATCAGTGTGAATGTGAGTGTGAATGGTTGTTTGCCTCTTTTCAGGTTGTACCCTGCCTCTTGCACAAGTGGAATTGGCTGCAGCTTCCCCTGCAACCCTGACAGAGAAGTGGAACAGATAGCTGGATGGATCGATGAGTGGATGGATGGGTGGATGGATGGATGGATGAAAATGGAAAATTTTGAGTTTAAAATGGACAAGTCAATGACAATAATATGCATGATAATAGAGGTGAAAATAGTCAAGGACAATACAAAGTCATTATACAAAAGCAGAAGAATGCAAACCTTGGGTTGTTTGGTAGACTCAAAAGAAATTTGTTTAGGGTTTGCTTGGATACTGACCTTTGATTCACCTTGTCTTGGATCAAATATGACCTAAAAGGGTCATCTTGACCAGTAGGATTTAATATACCAATTTCAAAAGGAAAGATATTTTATTCAGTTTTATTCAGTTATATATTCATATCTGATTATATGAATTATCGTATCTTGGGATGACAATTTATCTATGCGTTGCCCAGCCCTAGTTGGCGGTTAAGGCATATTGGAAAAATACAACCTCTGCTGAACCTTCATTTGGACCATGTTTATGTGGGACATCCACTTCAAGTCCAGAGAGATTACAGTTCCCAGAAACATGAAGGTGTACACAGTAACACAGACTGGGAGTGCTGGGGAGGCTGCTCCTGAAGTGCACTGTTATCTCTACAGTCTTGAGGGGGTTCAGCACCTGATGGACTACACCAGAGAACCAGCAGTACCACCTTTGATCTGTAAGTGGACATGTCACCGTCCCTGATAAGACCAATCACAATAGTGTGATCCTCAAACTTCAGGAGATTCACTGAGGGGACAGTTTAGGTGCAGCCATTACTGCCAGTATGGAGTTTTCCACAGTGAGGAGATGGGCTCCTGTATTTGGTAATGTGCTGCAGACCTTTCCACACTGCAGAATTGTTTGCTGAGAGGTTGACTTTTAGCCTCTCACTGCTGCTCCTCTTAGCTACATTGATATCCTTTGTTAGCTTGTTTCTGGCCTGCTTGTACAGGGCCCATTTCCACTTCTGAAGGCCTCCTCTTTGGCCTGGAACAACTTCTTTAGATAAGATGTCAGCTATGGTTTGTTGATGTTGCTTGTGCAGAACTTTGTTTTTTGCACACAAGATGTGTGATGTCACAGTGTGAGTGAGTTCATTAATGTCTGTGGTTGCAGCTTTAAAAACCTACCAATCAATGCAGGCAAAGCTGGCCTGTACCTCCAACTTTGACTCCTTTGTCCACTTTCTCATGGTCCTCACAACGGTTTCATCCCAGATGGACACTTCCCTAATGGACACTTCCCAGACAGATGCTCTATATATATATATATATATATGGTGGAGGGTTTTGCATGTCCTAATGGTCCTGGGATGTATATTGTCACTGGCATTATGCCCCTGGTAGGGTCACCCAAGGCAAACAGGTCCTAGGTGAAGGTCCAGACTAAGCATGGTTCACAAGACCTCTATGAGCACAATTATTTTCAAGGACCCAGTTTCCCTTGCCCAGAGGCAAGTTACTGGGGTTCCCCCCTTGAGCCAGGCCTGGGGGAGGGGCTTGAGGGCGAGTGCCTGGTGGTCGGTCTTTTGCCCATGGACCTCTGCCAAGCCCAGTCTGAACAGCAGACATGGGTCTGCCCTCCCATGGACCCACCACCTGTGGGAGAGGCAATAGGGGTCGGGTGCAATGTGAGCCGGGTAGCTGCTGAAGGCGTGGGTTCTGCTGGACCAATCCTTGGCTACTGACTCTGGCTCTTGGGACATTGAATGTCACTTCTCTGGCGGGGAAGGAGCCTGAGCTGGTGCATGATGTTGAGAGATACTGACTAGATATAGTTGGGCTCACCTCAACACAGCTTGGGCTCTGGAACCACCCTCATTGGGAGGGGCTGGACCTTATTTTACTCTGGAGTTGCTCATGGGGAGAGGTGGCGAGCCGGTGTGGGCATCCTTGTTGACCCCCCGCTTGGTTCCCACATTCTCTCCAGTGGATGAAATGGTAGCCTCCCTCTGCCTTTAGGGAGTCCTTATGGGGTGTGCTAGAGGGTGCTATTCGTGGGGACTCTCTTGTCGTCCTGGGAGACTTCAACGCCCATGTGGGCAATGACAGTGTGACCAGGAAGGGTGTGATTGGTAGGTACGGCCTCTCTGATCTGAACCTGAAACACCTGGTGTTTCACTGTTGGACTTCTGTGCTCATCATGGTTTGTCCATCACGAACACCATGTTCAGACATAAGGGTGTCCATAAGTGCACATGACACCCTAGGTTCAATGATCGACTTTGTAGTCATGTCATCGGACTTGTGGCTGCACGTTCTGAACACTCGGGTGAAGAGAGGAGCTGAGCTGTCAACCGATCACCACCTGGTGGTGAGCTGACTTAGATGGCGGGGGAGGCTGCCCTCCAGACCTGGAAGACCCAAGCATGTAGTTAGGGTCTCCTGGGAATGTTTGCCAGAGTCCCCTGTTAGAAGGACCTTCAACTCACACCTCCGACAGAGCTACCACCACATCCCAATGGAGGTCGGGGACATAGAGTCTAAATGGGCCATGTTCCATGTCTTCATTATTGAGACGGCAGCCCAGAGCTGTGGCCGGAAGGTCATTGGTGACGGTCGTGGAGGCAACCCCCAAACCCCCAACCCCCAAAAAAGTGGTGGACACCTGTGGTCTATCATGTCCTTTTGGCCTGTGGGACTCCCGAGGCAACAGATGCAAAATCTCGGATGTTGGAGGAGTTCAGTGAGGGCTTGTAAAAAGACTTGTTGGCCTCGAAAAGGTTCTAGACCACCATCCGGCACTTCAGGAGGGGGAAGCAGTACTCCACAAACACTGTTTACAGTGGAAGTGTGGAGCTGCTTACCTCAAGGTGAAGTGGAAGGAATACTTAGAGGATCTCCTCAATTGCACCAACATGCCCTTTGTGGAAGAGGAAGAGCCTGGGGGCCAGAGGGGGTCTGAATACCTCAAGGCTCTGGATGTGGTAGGACTGTCTTGGTTGACACATCTCTACAGCATTGCATGGTCATCGGGGGCCGTACCTCTGGATTGGCAAACCGTGGTGGTGGTTCCCCTTTTTAAGAAACCAACTATCATGGAATCACACTCCTTAGCCTAGCTGGGAAAGTCGATTCTGGAGTACTGGAGAGGATCCGGCTAATACTGGATCCGGCTGATAGTTGAACCTTGGATTCAGGAGGAACAATCTGGTCTTCTTCCCGGCCACAGCACTCTTGACCAGCTCTACAAACTTGTAAGGAAAATTCTAGGTTGTCTTCTCTCTCCTCCCGTACTCCCCCATGCAAAAAGACGGATTACAGATTATGGTATACATATATATATATATATGTATATATATGTATATAAAATCCTTAGTCGATTTTCCGTAGCACAGTGCTCAATACAGTAAAGTAGAGCTAAATATGTGGTATAAGGA
>JBCNYG010000025.1:11941878-11952061 GCA_039654305.1 Porochilus rendahli
GTGTGTGTGTGTGTGTGTGTGTGTGTGTGTGTGTGTGTGTGTGTGTGTGTGTGTGTGTGTGTGTGTGTGTTGGCCCTCTGATGGACTGATGAGCTGTTCAGGGTGTGGCCCACCTTCTCCCAGAGTTGGTTGAGATAGGCTCCCGCCTCTTCGCGACCCTAGGAAGCGGTTCAGTGAATGAATGGTTGAGATTATTTTCACTGAAGGTAGTTTGTGTTAAACTCCACACAGACTAAAGCACTAAAACACTGACGTTACACCGAAGGTTTCCCTCCACGGCAGGTCTCACGCCTGCTCTCTTTGGGCAGGTGTGGCTCAGTGGTTAGGGCTCTGGATAAGAGTGTCTGCCAAATGCCATAAATGTTTGTGGTGGTGGAGGCTCAGTGGTAAAGGCTCGGGGTTGCTAATCTGAAGAACAGCAATTCAGGCCTCAGTATCACCAAGCCGCTACTATTGGGCCCTGAAGCAAGGCCCTTAACCCTCAACTGCTCAGTTGTATAAAAAAAAACTATAGGTTACTCTGGATAAGAGTGTCTGCCCACTGCGGAAAATGTAAATGTTGTTTTCTCCCGCTATCCCGTGTGTAACTAGGTGATGGGTAACAGTCTTTTAATCATCTGGGTTTTTTTCATTATAGTTTGTGTCAGGTTGATGTTATGTCTTATTGTTCAGAACTTTGGCTCAACACCAATCTTTTAAAATATGCTTAATAAATAAATTTGATTTGCCTTGAAAAAAACCCTCTCGTATACCCCCTTCTCTCCGGTAGGGTTTAGTTTAAGAGTATCATGACATTGGACTGTTTGTTCCAGCATGTGAGGATGTTTTTGTTCAGCACTGATAAGAGTGATAATGATGTCTGCTTTATGCTGTATTAAAATTACAACTTTTATTTAAATAATAGAATTTAAATAGAATTTAAATAATAGAATACTGTTATAACTTTATATTCCAGATGAAATCATTCACTGAAAGACTGGAGATGAACAGTGCGTTCCACAATACCCTATCTATCTTTAGTTATTTAGTTAGGGCCATGTTTCAACTCTACTCCAGTGCTAACACATAAAACATTTCGTCATAGCTTTACATTACAAAATGAAAATATACAGTAGACTGATTTGCTCTGAAAAAAATAAACTTTTATGGTACATAAAATACACTTCTAAATAGATGCTATATACGTTATATATTTACCATGATTCTTGTTGTTGTTGCTGTTGTTGTGGTTGTGGTTGTTGTTGTTATTCTTATTCTTATTCTTATTCTTATTCTTATTATAGCAATGAATACTTCTGTATACTGAACAGAAGACACTATTTATTCACATGATAATAAAGCTTGAAACAGATGCTTGAATTTTCATTCAGATAGTTAGGTAGAGGACATCTTCAGTTTGGATATCAGACATTTAGCATCATAGTATTTACATTAACATGCAGTAACACATACAGAGTCCATCACCATCCAAAGCAAGATTTCTGACTTTCAGTTAGTCTAATATACGTTAGAGTGTTTAATATACACAGATCTTTACCTTTATTTTCAGTTAGTTGGTCCTGCTCTGTCCTGCTGTGTTTCTGTACCTCCCTCTCCTTTTCTTTTTTTCCAGCCACGTGGAAGATGTTGTGTAACCCTGGATCAAATTTCATGATTTTTTATTTTTATTATTAATATTATTATTACTAACATTACCATCATATTCATATTATTATTTTTATTACTATTATTATTGTTGTTGTTGTTGTTGTTGATGATGATGATGATGATGATGATGATGATGATGATGATGATGTTGTTCTTGTTGTAGCATTTGTTTATTAATAAATTGGATAGTAATACTACTAATAATACAGACTCACTTCTAGATTACTTATTATAGTGTTTATCTTATTATTTTTCTTATTTTATAAGTTAACTTCAATGGATTTTATATTTTCAGTATTATTTTGCTTTAAACAGAGCAATCACCTTATGTGCTTTTTTAACGTATCTTTTAAAATGATCTTACAAGTGCGTAGTAAATATGTATAACTGTTTGTTAGGGATTTAAAGTTACATTATTAGCAATATAGTATACATTTTAAAAAATTATAAAATTTGTTATTAAAAGGGGCAGAGAAATGTAAGACAGATCAGTAGCCAATCAGAGTGCCAAATCAGCTTACTTCGGTGACGTAGGCATCTAATTTGCATGCAACGTTCATGCTTATACATAATGTTTACATGGAGGAATAAAAAGTACTATTATGACTTTTACCAGCGTAAGAAAGTATTCAACTCAGAGCATGCGTACACGTTTAAATCATAAACCTACCGTCATATTAAAAACTAGTCAACTGTCGCCCTTTATTTAGAGACCTGGCAGTGTTCTTCACTGCGCATGCCTGAACACTTGCTTTCTGAGCTACAAACTGAGAACTCGGTTTCTCTAAGCGTGCTTAGGGGAAAGTCCCCGGACACTGAACAGAAATGTTCTGCCTAAACCGCAGTCATGAGCGTGTGACGGTACTGATTCCTGCCAAGACGCCGCGCGGCCGGCCGAGCAGTGTACCACAAGCCATGTTGGTCAATTCAAGAGAAATGCAGGTTCATGAAACAGAACGGGGCTCATTCTCAGGATGCGCTTTTTCTTCGTCCCTTATGTTTCTTTTTATTACTTGCGGTAAACCGTTTTTACTTCTTTTATTTATGACATCAAGATAAATAAGGTAAAAGAACAAAACGGGAAGAAAGACGGAAGAAGCCAAAGCACTCAAAGACCTAAACAAATCGTGCTCCGTTTTTATTAACTTTTACTCTACCGCCAATGTTAACAATACATTAGATTATTCCATTCGGTCGTAATATAGTGTATTAAAGGTTTGAGAACAAAGTTTATGAAGTAACTCATCTTTTAGAAGTAACACGCAAATCCCCCCCTCCACCGCTCAATGGAATGATCTGTTTCCATGGGAACAACAGTCGCCCGCTGACGAGATAACATCAAGGACTTCATATGAATGCCTGAAATATATTTTTTATTAGTAACTATCAGTTTTGTAAAGGCGTTTGAAAACATTGTGAATAAATGTAATTAATTTTAGGTAAAATGCAACAAAATAAGATTATGATCATCGTTTATCATAAAATCAATATTTTTTGCAGGGGTTAAGTATAAAATTTCCGTTATATTTTTATAATTGTATGTTTTATAATACAGTTGTGTGAAATATAATTATTTATTATATGTATCCTTACATTAAATTGGTTTTATTATATTTATTACATGGTTTCTATATTTGTAATTCAGCACCAGTGGAATTATCTTTTTTTAACAGTTAGAAAAAGCGTATACAATCTGTCGTTTTACTTTTCACTTTTTTCCTAATCAAAAATAGTTTAACATTTTCAAGGATATGAAAAATAACTTAATAGAGTAATCTTTTCCGAAAAGTTTGAATATTTAATCAGGCGTTAGCACAGACATCTATGCAGGGGTCCTGCAGACGCAGAATCTGAGAGACACGAGCTATAGCCCCACCCCCACCACCAAACGCGGCAATTCTTCAAGATGGGCGGATCTTGCGCATGCGCGCAAGGCGCAGTTTTGTTTGAGGGGAGTTCTGGTAGTCAGAGAAGTGAATGTTGCCCGGAAAGGAGAGAGAAGAGGGAGAGAGAAACACACGGCTACAGCGATTTCATCGGTTTAATCCAACTTGTTTCCTCCAAAACACCCCACGAGTGCTTAATGCGTCGCTTTAACAATGTTGGGACATTATCCAAACGCGGAAAAATCGCAGCTAGTGAGCTATGTGGAGGATTATCTGGAGTGTGTCGAGTCGCTTCCTCTGGACATCCAGAGAAATGTGTCGCTTCTGAGGGAAATCGACACCAAATATCAAGGTTTGTTCTGTCAGTCCATCTCTGGGACCGGTTTTAGACGGGTGTTTGTGTTTTGGGGTGTCCAGTTTCCTCTCTGGACTCATCTGTGCTCCTGTTTCTTACACACACACACACACACACACACTAGTACCAGTGGTCACCATCATTCAAATATATCCCTTATAGTTATATTTTCACTGGTATTAAGCTCTCTCTCTCACTCACACTCACTCACTCACACCCCACCCGCATTCAGCCATCTTGCCCATCTCTCCTCCTCTCTGTCTGCTTTTATATTTCATTTTAATTTAAAAGAAACTCTTTCTTTTTCTCACCTGCTTCATCTGTTCATCGCTCCATTTTGTCCCTGCAGGGTAGGTGAGATTTAGTATGTACAGTACAGTAGCCTCAGATCCCAATCCGGAGAAAATAGATCCAGTCCATGTTTTTCAGTTGGTTCAGACACACACACACACACCTGAGCAGGTAGTAGACACACCACAGGTGTTCTCTCTCTCTCCTCTACTACACACATTATACTGTTCATTAAGGCTTTAATCCAGGCGTCTTTCTGTCTGTCTGTCAAATTAACTAGGTTACCATGACAACCAGTATTAAAGCGAGGGCGTTTTGGGACTGTAGTGATGAGCTGGTTTTGGGGCGATGTTGTTTTGAGGTCAGGTACAATAAAAGCTGCGTGACGTCACATACTTTGTCTCGTGGTGACATACACGATGCAGCATGTCACTTCTTATTTATTGACATTAGTAGCCCAGGCTTGGTGTGGAGTTTCTCTGGACACTCCAGTGTCCTCCCACAGTCCAAAGACATGTGTATTAGGCAAACTGGCTGTTCGAGAGTGCCAAAAGCTACCGTACCAAGCTGCTGTACCTGTACCTGAAGTGAATTAATAGAGCTCGGGCTAAGATTTTACATTGAACATTTGGATTAAATAAAGTAGTGCACTCACATCCAGATGACACCATGCTGACCACGATGGACGAAGAAGTGCTGGAGCTCTGAACCAACACCGTCACCAGGACACCGTTCACGAGTCCTGCCACAGGGAGCGTGAATGGCTCGAGAGTACCCCTGGGTGTGAGGGTGAATGGCTCGAGAGTACCCCTGGGTGTGAGCGTGAATGGTTCGGGAGTGCCCCTGGGTGTGAGCGTGAATGGTTCGGGAGTGCCCCTGGGTGTGAGGGTTCTGATTGGTCCAAACCGATATTACCCAGACGCTCTGATTGGTCCAAACCGAAATTACCCAGACGCTCTGATTGGTCTATAGTAAAGTCATTGTCATTAGTTATTTAGATGATCAAACCCAGTATTATTTGGATCTAAACCACTCTGCTAGATCTGAATTCACATGTTCAAAGCTTCCAAACTAACGTCACCCGAACACGCGATTGTTTCAAAATTGATCTGAATACTCTGATAGGTCCAAACTGAAACCATCTGACTGCCCTGATGACTCCGGATTAAATTTCTCCTAAAATCATCTGAAGGTAAATTAAATTAAAATCCCCAGAAGGCACTGATTGGTTAGAAAATCAGTGATGCGTGAGATTCATAGACAGCGATGTGACGTGAACAATCATCCGCGTATCGAACGTGTCTTGGTTTTGGGCGCATTCGGTGTACAAGGAAATTGTGTAAATTAGTTTTAATTAAAGTTTAAAGTCACTTGTGAGATTTGAAGCGAAACTTTTGGCCCCACACAAAGCCATGTGACCTCTGACCTTCCTGTTTGCGTTTTTCTTTCAGAGATCTTAAAGGAAGTGGACGAGGTGTTTGAGAAGTACAAGAAAGAGGCGGACGGCGCTCAGAGGAAGCGTCTCCAGATGCAGCTGCAGCGCGCCCTCATCAGCAGCCAGGAGCTCGGCGACGAGAAGATCCACGTGGTCACACAGATGATGGAGGTGGTGGAGAACCGCTCGCGCCAGATGGAGGCTCATTCCCCCTGTTTCTTGGACCCCAGCGAGGCCGAAAGACCGGCAGAAAAATCTCGCCAGGAAACAGGAGGCAGCACGCCTAACGCTGTAGCAGAGCGCTCGTCTTCACGCAGGCCTCGCCGCCATCGCAACAGCGAGAGCCGCGACTCGTGTTACAGCGCTAACGGCGCTAACGGGGTTCTGGAGGACCCCAGCGACGACCCTGCGACTCAGCCGCCCCGTGAGAAAAAGTCCAAATCGGCAAAGAAGAAGAAACGATCGAAAGCGAAGTCAGAGCGCGAGGTTTCGCCCACCGTGGAGTTCAACATCGACCCCAACGAGCCGACGTACTGCCTGTGTGAGCAGGTTTCCTACGGAGAGATGATCGGCTGCGATAACGAGCAGTGTCCCATCGAGTGGTTCCACTTCTCCTGTGTCGGACTCACCTACAAACCCAAGGGCAAGTGGTACTGTCCGAAATGCCGAGGGGACAGTGAAAAGACCATGGACAAAAGCACAGAGCGGCCCAAGAAGGACCGTCGCTCGAGGTAGTGCCTCAGAAACACGCCGCACGCGTACTAGAGGTGGAGAGGGAGCGAGCGGCGTCAAGCCTGGGCCACGCCTCCGGGACGTTCCAGAATGTTCTGGGTTGGTCCAGGCTGTCCGTGCTCCACAGACCCACGCTGAACTTCCTCACACACACACACACACACACACACCGTGCTTTATTTTCAACTTCAGTTTGTGTAGTTACTCAGCACCGCCTGCTCATCGGCTCAAACCGCCCTCTCGGGAATCGGACAAAATCGGCAGAGCACACCGATCGGTGGGAGTTAAATTTCTCTGCGTGCTGGTTGGTCCAAATTTAACTGGTCTCGGCACGCTGGCTGATCGGTCCGAGTTAACTTTGCCTTAAAGCAGGGGGCGGTGACTGAATAAAGTGGACCGGGTCATGTTCGTGAATCGGAGTGGATCTGCGGAGTAAAACCAGATGAAGGGCGTGTCCCGGTTCAGGCCCGCACTCCCCTTTCGTCCCGGGTTAATCACCCGTCCTCCGTCTCCAGGGCTCTTCACTGCTGTTCATGCTTTCCCAGATCGACGAGTCACTGTCACTACACACTTCCCAGAATGCACTGCAGTTGGAAGACATATCTTTTTAAATCGCGCAAAATCACGTCACATTTCGACGTTAGCCACCGTCTGTTCCGAACGCGCTCTGTTCCCCGGGGAGCGGACGAGGAAGCAGTACAGAGCTGGAACTCGGGAACAGGAAATAAGCTGCGTACGAACTTCCTGCGCAGAAAAATTGCCAAACTGTCGTCCGTCTTTATACTGAAGATACTGAAAACTTTATTTTTTCATTTTAACGTCAGTTGTAAAAACAAAAAACACCTATGATAATAAAGTTATTAAGAACAAGTGCACAGGATTGCAAGATTCGAACGAATTTGTTTTGTTTTTTATTTAAAATGAAGATGGAGAGTTTCTACATGTCTTCCAGTGTGAGAGAACAGATCTGGGTTTGTCTGGTGTTTTTTTTTTTTTAAGAATTTTTTGTGTGTATTTAAATAAACCTGTGCTTTACATCTTGCTGTGTGTGTGTGTGTGTGTGTGTGTGTGTGTGTGTGTTGAATGATTTACCCGCGGATGTGATCAATGACGAGTCGACGTGTTCTTCATGGCGTAAGTATTTGGGGCGGAGCTGAGAGACACAGGATGGTCTGTGAAAGACGTCTGAGTGGAAGATGAAATGATGTTGGCGTCTCTTACACTGTGGTTATACTGATGGTATATGAAGATGGAGGTGTTCTTCGTGGAGCGGATAAATTTGAGCTTTGGCCGTCATTCAGTTGATGATACAAGCGTGGATTTGTAATGGATATAATCTATAAGTCACTATTTGAAAAATAAAAATGCTAGTCATCAAAAATTCTAAAATGGCCACCATTTTTTTTCAAGATGGCTGCCAGTGCACTGAAAACGGCCGTAAACCAAAATGGCTGATCTCTGTCCAGTTGATCGAATGCGGATGGGAGACCGACTGGTGGAAGGTGAAAATGTAAAAAGCCTGGCCTGCACTTTGAAAAAGATCCAGTTACGTGATTTATAATATGGTTAGCGTCTTCGTTTGCTCACCCCGTAAGTCTATGATTAACGGATGGAAAGAGAATGGACGTTAACGTATTATGTTCATTGTTCTCAAGTTCAGACAGTTAATAATGGGTTAATATATAATTATACCTGTTTTTTCAGTGTTTCTATGAACAAGCGAATATAAACGGTCAGAATCAAGTTATATGGACAGATTTGAAGCAGTACCGTGAAACTTGCCATATTTTGCATAGTAGGCCGTTATTTGGAAAATATTTGTAGGATTAAGGAAAGGACGGAACTTTACTCCTAATAAAAGTCAGCAATGTCGCGGCAAACAAACCCAAAATTTATGTCAATAATATCTGCGCTTTGGTTGTTCATACAACAATGTTGACATTTTTTTTCAAAAGCTACATCTGATGGCCATCTTGGAAAATGGCCGCCATATTGGAAATTTAGGCGGCGAGCACTTTTTTTAAGTGACTATTTCTGCCAAATTTCATTCTTGTATCATTAAATGAACGAGTGTTTGGGCCTCACCTCACCAAACCACCGGCTCATCATAAACATCCTTCAGACGACATATAAAACACCACGGAACCGGATGTTTACGGATAAGTTGCTACTGTAGCATAGGACACGCCCCTGTGGGTGGGAGAGTTTGGGGGGATGAATAGAATAGAAGTGAAGAATTAGAAAATGAAAAAGCACAGCAGCGTTCCTGTTATAGTGATGGAACACTAAAATATAAGAAGCTTGGAAACACTGCTGTCGGTTATGTTTTACTTTATAGAACAAAGAGAAAATGCAGAAATCTAATATTTATCATCTGCAGTCATAATGTAATCATCGGTGCTGAGGTCTCTCTGAGTCTCGCCTGTACATCCTCCGCACTCCGCCGTATTTGTTCGAGAAACGTACACGATCCCCCACCGAGTCACGCCTTCCTCACGAGAGGACGAATCCAAACAGCAAATCCGGAGAGCGTTATAACATCTCAGCCAATGAGATCGCAGGTAAACTAGCCAATCACAGATCACTACGTGTGCAATGTTCTCTCAACCGAATTACAGGTAAAATATCGTGTAAGGAAGGAAACCCAGACAAGCCCGTGGAGAACCTGCAGACTCCACACAGACCCCCCTCACCGAGGCCGGGACTCGAACCCAGGACCTGCTTGCTGTGAGGTGGACGTGTTAATCCCTACACCTACCCAAAATAAATATTTATTATTCATTTTATTATTTCATCACAAACCTGCTTTTAATAAGAAACCATTTTATGCTAAACGGCTAAAGCTAACGATTTCATCAATCCTAGATTAATGCTTATTTCTGAACTATTTTTATCATTAATTTCTAATGTTCTTCGTTTTAGAATCCATGTATTTGAAGTGTATTTAAAGCATCATGTTACATTTTATCTGTCTTTTCTAAATACTTTTCATTCCTATTTATTTCACTATTATTAGAAGAACCTTAAAATGACCAGAGCGCACTGTTTTTCTTGAGAATACTGAATGGAATGATGTTGGGGTGAACAGGGCAGCCAAGTCTGTAGTAACACACACACACACACACACACACCAGTACACACATATCCCGGTGAGCACATCTGCCGCACAGCATGAAGGTTCTGGGTTTGAGTCCCAAACTCAGTGAGGCTGTTTCTGCATGGAGGTTGCATGTTCTCCACATTCGGCTAGTTGGATGTGTGAGTGTGAATCGGGGAATGAAGGAATGAACGAATGAAGGAAGGAATGAAGGAATTGAGGAATGAATGAATGAAGGATTGAAAGAATGAGTAAGTGAAGGAATGAAGAAATTATTGGAGGAATGAATGAAAGATTGATGGAATGAAAGAATGAATGAATAAAGGAATGAGGGAATGCATGAAGGAATGAATGAATGAAGGAGTGAAGGAATGAAGGGATGAATGAAGGAGTAAAGGAATGAATGAAGGAATGAATGAAGGAATAAAGGAATGAAGGAAGGAAGGAATGAAGGGATGAATCAATGAAGGAATGAATGTAGGAGTAAAGAAAAGAAGGAATGAAGGGATGAATAATTGAAGGAATGGATGAGTAATTGAGTGAAGGAAGGAATGAATGAAGGAATGAATGAATGAAGGAGTAAAGAAAAGAAGAAATGAGGGGATGAATGAAGGAATGAATGAGTGAAGGAAGGAAGGAATGAGGGGATGACTGAATGGAGGGGATGAAGGAAGGAATGAAAGGATGAAGGAATGAATGAAGGAATGAGGGATGAGGGGATGAGGAAATGAATGAATGGA
>JBCNYG010000025.1:12048089-12060923 GCA_039654305.1 Porochilus rendahli
CAGAAACGCCCGAGCTGGGAATCGAACCCAGGACCTTCTTGCTGTGAGGCGGACGTGCTAACCACTACGCCACCGACTGTACTACCACTTATATACCACTCCACTCCCTCGCAGTCACACACACACACACACACACGCAATCTTCCTCGCTCACTCACACTAACCCCCCCCATCCCCGCCGACTCTCACATAGACACCAGTTCTCTGTAAAAGGACTCCGCCGCACCTTACGTACATTTACATTCTAGTTTATATCCATTCTGCTGCTGCTATTTATTTATTTCATTTTATAGTGCCTTCCATGTACGTACCAGTGTTCAGTTTGAAATCACAGGTGTTTAGAGTTTATATTTCTATTTTATATTTCTATTTAATAGTCTTGTATATAATTGCTTGTGTTTATATTCTGCTCTCGATTTTGTTAATTGCAGTTTAATGCCTTGTTTGTAACCTTTTAAAGCTGAGAGTCTCATAACAAATTTCATTCTGTGTGAACGTAATGACAGTAAAGAATCTTATGCCGCTGTTCATAATAACACGGATGACAGGAGATTTAAGAGACCTTCTTTACAGTTTGTCAAAAATTTATTTTTTAAACCCATTAAATGAACAAACATATCAGCCAACATATTTTATAAGACAATTAAAAAAAGGTTTTATGTTAATTTTTAGTAATGATCGTTTGTGTTACCGTAAGGAAACATTAACATTTGGAAATATGATTATTATATATAATAACATTCAAGGCGGCACGGTGGCGTAGTGGTTAGCACGTCCGCCTCACAGCAAGAAGGTCCTGGGTTCGATTCTCAGCTCAGGCGTTTCTGTGTGGAGTTCTGTGTGCATGTTCTCCCCGTGCTTGCGTGGGTTTCCTCCGGGTACTCCGGTTTCCTCCCACAGTCCAAAAATATGCACAGTAGGCTGACTGGCTGTTCCAGATCACCCCTAGGTGTGAGTGTGAGTGTAAATGATTGTGTGATGCCCTGCGATGGCCTGGCGAGCTGCTCGGGTTGTACTCCGCCCTCACACAGAGTTGGCTGAGATGGGCGCCAGCCTCCCCGCGACCCTAATTAGAATTGAGCGGCTTAGAAAAAATCGCAGCTGGACGTGCTTCAAATGCAAAATTGTGGCAAAGCATTCGGCAAGTTCGCACCTGTTCGTCTTGTGCGCACTTGACACTTGGAAATTTCAAGTGTCGAGTTCCTCCCGGATGATAGAACTTCTCACCCTACCACTGAGGGAGAGACCTGCCACCCTGCGAAGAAAGCTCATTTCAGCCGCTTGTATTCGCGATCTCGTTCTTTCGGTCACTACCCAAAGCTCGTGATCATAAGTGAGGGTAGGAACGTAGATCGATTGGTAAATTGAGAGTTTTGCCTTCCGGCTCAGCTCCCCTTCACCACGACGGACCGGTACAAGCTTCGCTTTACAGCAGAGGCTGCACCGCTCCGCCTGTCGATCTCCCGCTCCAACCTTCCCTCGCTCGTGAACGAGACCCCGAGATACTTCAACTCCCCCACTTGGAGCACGACCTCATTCCCGAACCACACTTTACCGGATTCCACCTTTTTCCGACTGAGAACCACGGCCTCGGACTTGGAGGTGCTGATTCTCATCTCACTCACTTCACACTCAGCTGCGAATCGCTCCACGGAGAGCTGGAGGTCCCGGCTTGATGAAGCCAAAAGGACGACATCATCCGCAAAAAACAGAGAGGAGATCCTAATGCCAGAACCAGAACCAGAACCCCTCAACGCCTCGGCTGCACCTAGAATTTCTAGCCATAAGTTATGACATGTTATGCATGCTGACCAAGCTCTGGCTCCGTCAATACGGAGACTGGATTGTTCGTAGCGACAGGTCCGGTATTCCATATTCCCGAGCACACCCCACAAAATACTCCCATGCCCCCTCCAGGATTTCGGACGAAAACTACATTGTTCCTCATGAATCCGAGGTTTAACCATCGGCCGGATCCCCCTCTCCAGGACTCCTGAATAGACTTTCCCGGGTCGGCTGAGGGCTGTGATGCCACCATGGAACACACCCTCCGGTCCCCTTTCTTAAAAAGGCGAACTACTACCCCGGTTTGCCAATCCAGAGGTTCGGCCCCCGATGACCACGCGATGTTGTAGAGACGTGTCAACCAAGACAGTCCCACCACAGCCAGAGCCTCGAGGTATTCGGGGCGGATCCATTCTCAGACCCGAGATTTTGCATCGCGACAGCCCGGGCCGCGGCGCGTTTGGCCTGTCGGTACCTGTACGCTGAGATGGAACACCACCAGTGGGCGGGGCTTACTAGATACTGTCTGTATGGAGACGTGCACGTTTCCCTCTGGTTCTGTCTAGTTTCCTCCACTCCGTGGTCATTATAGACGTCGTCCGTTCACGTTTGGGCCGCTCCGTTCACCTGACGAGTGCTGTGACAGTTCAGCAGAAAAACTCAACACCTGCATCACATCCCGAGGAAATTTTCTTTATTTTTATTTTATTTACGAATAATTTTTAATCACCAAAACATCCTGTGATTATAAACCCTAAAGTACAAATCTAATATTCAAAAGTCATGTGAACATCAAAATCACAGAAGCTTTCACAGCGCTGTGGCTACTTCTGTGTTACTATCTGTAACAAATTCGCGTGACGGTTTCGTGTTCCTCCGTGCTAACACTCCGTGCTAACGTTCAGAGTGTGTGTGCAGAGGAGACACTAACCGCGTATCGTATGAGAACTCCAGAGCTACAGGGATCACGCTGATACTTCTGCTCATCAAGTAAACCAAAGGAAACCGGTAGTAAGGCGAAAAGCATTTCTAACGTCCTAACGCAACGGAATTACTGAAAGGGTGACCCGGCGGAAAGCATTTCACAGGCTAGGCTGCGTGGGCACAGCGTTTATACAACAATGATAATAAAAATCAGGATAAACGATGTAATCGTCCGGTACGGATGTTCGTGCAGGAAAATGACGACTCTACGCTGTCCGTGTAGCGATTTCTGTTCTCAGCAAACTCCGCTAGGCTTAACGTTAAAAATAATTCTTTACTGGAACTTTTCACTACTTAGAATTTCATCTGAATTTAAAATGATTACAGTATAAAGATTTTTTTCTGAGTGCAGCACGACTGTATTGCTAACAGTTGTTTATTAAGTATATATATATATATATATATCCTGTACGATAAAAATATAAGATATTGTCACATCGCCCATCCCTACAGTATCTGTGTGTTTACATGCACGGAGAAAATGGGTGGGGAAAAACCCGACAGTAGGTATTTACACCACTGTGGTTTGAGAAGAATAGAATTACAGTAGAATTGTTATTAATAAATTGTAAAGGGAAATTTGACGCTCGGTTGGGTGACTATATATATATATATATATATATATATATATACTATACAGGAACCGCAGAATCTGATTGGGTCGCTGTCTTTGACTATTAAATATTTCGTAACCGAGCGCGAGGTCCGTACAGAGAAATCTTGACCCGAGGTCTTTAGTACAGTCCGAGGCGAAAGGTAAGAGACCAGGGGCTGAGATCGCTCCATACAGACGGAGTAAACGAGGCTAATAAGTCATTTATTTTTACTCGTAAACTCTTTATACTGTTTACATCATTTCCTTTATACATTTTCTCTTCAACTGAACACTGGATGCCTCTCGTGAAGCCGCTAAAGATCATAGCGCGCGGTACGGCTCGCTAACGGCTAACAGGCTCTTAGGATGTACCCCGGTGTGAATACATGAAGTATTGCCAATCATCACTGCCATGTAATGTTGGACAACCCCGCACACTCTGGATCAATTCATCACGCTTTAAATATGTAAAGAGTAACCAAGAAACACCTCACTGTAGTTTTCCTCTTCTCGTGTTCCTGTGTAGTACATACTAAATTAATTATTCACCTCAGGCGAGGTGGCTATCACTGGATAGTCCCCTCCGGCTTGTTAATGACGATTCAGTGATCTCCACCTCTTCCTATTCTTCAGCGAATAGCTGGTTTTTATTTGAAGCGAGGTTTATCAGCCAAGTTGAAGACACCTTTAGAGTTCATCACACACGAATGAGATCCGAATATTCTTGACTTAAACGTTTTCGGGAAAACGGGAGGTTGGAGAGGATATGCTTAATAGAGGGGAAGTGGGCAGGGCTTACATGCAGCATCATTCATTATCAGCGAGTTCAAATCACGTCAACAAATCATTCCGGATTGGACGTAGATTGGCTCACGTCGTGTTTTACTGCAGCGAGAACAGCGTGTTTACGTGTGATGATGCATACTGGCATCCGCTTCGACGCAAAACGTGATACGGCCGCCAGGTCCGGGAAATTAATAAAACATAATTGGAGCAAAAGTCCCATGATGCCGTGTAGGTCTCGGTTCTATGCACAATCCTATGCCCGAAGTAAACGGGCGTAGAGTGAACTATCTCGTCCTAAATTCCTTGTTTTATTTTATCACTATTTTCGCTAATAAAAGGTTACGTTGTCACGCTTTCGCCAGGCCACCTATTAGCATTAGCATCAGCATTAGCATATGTTTTGCTGTTCTAAAAATCTATGACTCCACAGTCTGTGCTTTCTATTAATAGTGCTGCCAGTACCTGAGAAACGAAAACACAACCTTGCTACTAGGGATGCATCGGGTCCCGCCCCTCCCCCCCATAGTGCTCTCACATGCACATATACACACACACGTCCACCAAGTACCGGAACCACACCCGATGTCGGTGTTGATATCGATGCATCCCTACGTGCGACTGTGAAAGAAGCTGGTTCTGAAGTCCGGTGCCGTCCAAAATCGGTGACCCTGTGTTTAATACTTCACTCTGAGTGCAAGGAACCGTTGGTCAGTCTCTGAGGTAATTCTACACTTTTCTTTAAACTGGTTAGTTTGAGGTATGTCTTGGTTTTAGGCCATGCAAAGTTAACCAGCTGTAACGAAACGATCTCTAATATGAACCCCTTTTTAAATGTAGTGTCTATATGTAGGTGACTCAGGACCATTAGAGTTGAGCCGAACCTCTCGATCTATTATAATTTCTATTTTTTATATTCCTCATTAATGTAACAGGAAAAAAGAATTCATTATTAAAATGCTTCGTGTTCTTTAATTCGCCGAACTGCTTTGCTACTCGGGTCGGGGGGAAGCTGGAGAAGCACGGGGAGAGCATGCAGACTCCACACGGAAACGCTCTCGCCGGGCCCGGGACTCGAACCCAAGACCTTCTCGCTGCGAGGCGGACGTGCTAACCGCTACACCACCGCGCTCTAAAGATTGAAGGCAGTGATTAAACTCTTCAGTGAAATGTTTTGCTTGACCCTTACTTATAATTACTTATATGAATTGTAATATTACACAGTTCATTTGAATACTTGACTCTGATTGGTCAATTACGCTTTTCAGTTCTATTCCTTTATAACAGATTGGTGGAGGCAATAAAATCATTTTAGGGTACAAATAGGCTCATTTTTCATAAGCAGGTTTATAATAAGGGTTATAAATGTACGTGAATCATCATTATCACAAAACAAACCCCTCTGGACGATCCACCGCCCCTCGGCCGTACACTCACACCGACTCACGTGTGAAAGTGTTCTAATCCTAACGGAACAGAAAAATCTGCACGTCGTGATCTAGGATCACAGAGTTATCTGACCAATTTAAATATTTAAAAATAAACCGCTCTGATTCGTTAATTCTGTTGCTCCGCCCTTTATTTTACTGCTATATAAACATAACTCTTGTGGTTCAGCAACTCGAGTAGCTTGTTAACTTTGCATGGCCTTACATTCAGATAAAGGTATACCTTATACCCGCTCCCAGGAACTAAACCTAGCACCAAGGAGAAGAAAAACAAAACGAAAAACACCCGACAGTTCACCGCAGCTCTCCGCACACGCGGGCGGGAAAACCGCCGTCAGTGCCGCCGCGAATCTCTGCTTCACGTCTTTTTGGAGGAAAGATCCACAGCTTTCATGATGACACTGGCGCGAGACGTGGAGCCGGGGCTGAGGTCGAAGGCGAGGGCGGGGAGGAACGGGCGCCAGGGCTCTACGTCGTAGCTGATCATGGGCGAATCCTCTCGGCAACTCGTCACCCAAAAGTTCGTCTTTTCTTCGATGAACGAGTGTGTTTTGTCCAGAACGTCGGGCGCTATCCTGAGCACGGACGAGCCGGATTGTCTCGAACTGATGGACAGGTCCTGAGGCTGGAGGCAGAAAAAAGACACAGATCATAAATAAACTCTTTGATTTATAGTCATGTCTAAGAGTGTACATGCACAAAATACATGTAAAACAAACAAACAAACAAAAATAATAATAAATAAAAAATAATAATAATAAGTTAAACCTAGAAACTCATTATAAAACGGAATATAAAATCAGGGTCCGTAAACGCGCAGGCGATGAAATTCAACGACTTTTCCATGACTTTCCAGGACAGGACAGAAAAAATCCCCTAACCTCTAAAAACAACTCCACGGATTTTTCAATCACAATAAAAAATTCATTCATTCGTTCGTTTTCTGAAGCTCTTATTCCTAACAATAAGAAATTTACAAACCAAATTATAAAATTTTAAATAAAAAATTATAATACAACGCCTATTTATTCAAGTGTTACTGCACAACGCAAAGCAGAAACGAATAAACTGTGATATCTTATGTGATAATGTCCTTTTTCTATTGTTCAGAAAGATTCATCATCAAGCTTATCTTTTAACTTTTGCCATCTGTGATTAGACTGCAAATAAATACGCGCACCCTGCCGCGGGTGGCTGCGGGGGAAGAGGGGGAGCTTAAAAAATACATTAAATAAAAACCCATCGCTGACTTTAATGTCTTCAAGACACTTAAATAATAAAATAAGCTTTCAGCACCTTCAAGGGCCTGGAACTGTACTACTTCAATTCAAGTACTTTCCATCACCTCAAGCACCTCAAACAGACAGAACAATTTGAAGTTTGAAAAAAAAAAAAAAAAAAAGGTTTCTGGAGTTTTAAATATATTAGTTTGGACTTGGTTTAAAAGTGATCATGGACTCAGAGTGAGTATTGACGTTAACTCACCTCTGAATCGTCCTCACTGTGTGGGGTCTCAGCGTCGCTCTCTGGGAAAGGAAAACAGCAGAATGAGTCAAATGTGGCACGGCATGTTGAATCCTCCTCAGAAACGAAAACCAAAACTCTCTCATGTTACGTACGGCATTTTATATGATTTTATTCTTATACAGACAGCCTTTCTGAACAAACTCACTTCTACTGGGCCTCCGTTTACTATTTACTCTACACCACAAAACAAACATATGGACAAATAAACAAATAAAACATACAGAAAATGTATCATTTAAAAAATCTGTATAGGAAAAAAATACATTTAAAAAATCCTAAATCGCATTACAAACCTAACATATCTCTAAATCCAATAAAACTGGAGTAAAATAAAACTAAAACCCTAAAAACTTAAAAAAAACATCAGTCCTCATAAAAATAACCGAAAACATCAAACTGAAAAGAACACACCAACAACTAAAATCCAAAATATCCCTAAAGCTAAAAATTCAGTCTGAACCTCAACAAAGCCCAAATCTAACCTAATAAAACCTTCTGCAAACATAATTTAACTTTTGTAAATATCTAAAACGTTAAAATAATGAAAAAGAAGAAATGAAATAAGAAAGGATGTAAATGAAGTGAGTCGAGCGGCGGGTTCAAACGCCCAGAACGTTTTTACAGCTGAGAGTATTACGACCAGCCCTGATTCCTACATAACTGATCACAGGTTATAAAGAAATATCAACGCGCACACCACTGCAGGCGCTCGTTACGATCTAACGGAATGTTACTCGTTAGGTTTTCTGATGCTCCGTTCCATGGACATTTGGACTTGGACCACTGTAGCACTGAAAAATGCAATTTCACTTGTTGCAATTCTTCAAAGTCCAAAATTGCAAGTTTGGGGCAAAATGCCAAAGTCCCAGTAACACAGTGACTGAATCCGGAAAAAGTATCTAGGAGAAGCACGCCGTGGGACTGAAGGCACTGAAATATGAATCAGACCGATTTTTATTCTTTTTATTCTTTTTATTATCGATCGTTCTGCTGTTCTTCAGGGCGTCGGGGTTTAACACCCCAGTCACCTCTGAAACGGGAAATAGAAAACACGCTTCAGTTACGCCTTGTTCACTCTTATTTCCAGAAGGTGCCGGTAATCGTGGTACTTTCCAGTTTTTCTTCGGTGTGACGCTGTACCTAATTTAACGTCTCTAAATTCTTGCATTAGGTTCCAGATCAGGGATCTGCTGTTGTTCTGACTGAATCATCCTCGCGGTTCTTCTCGGTTCCCCTTTCGGTTCTTTAGCACAACAAACTCACCGGCACCATTTTCGGTCTGCTTAGTTACTGTTACCACGACGACGTGGAGCAATACCCCGTAACAGACTTTTCAACAGGTTTGTTCCTCTTTAACACCACAGAGGTTCATCGTTCTACACTGCCGACACTGGAGACTCGTTGCATGAATGTTAAGTAAACATCTCCGGACAGAAAACGTCACCATATCTGTAATATTAACCAGCTCACACGAAGCGCCCTGCCGAAGAGCTGTTACCATAGAAACCGTAAAATCATTCGCATAAACCTGCACTACGGTCGGAGCTGCCGTTTCAGAACATTCATTAACGCCACCTGACCAATCATTACCCTGAACTCCACCACGCCGAGGCGTAGCGGCGGTGTTTGGATCACCGTCCACTCTGACACGGACTACAGTGACTCACATCCGACTTCTTCCTGTTGCATGACTTTTTTTCTCACGAACGTTTCTCGCTTCACATTTCACACGCTGGCTTTGGTAACGCTCAACTAAACACTACGGAGTGATCAGAGCGCGTTAAAAAGAACACATCCGTAAGGTTTGGAAGGGAAAAACATGTGTTTTATATATAAAAGATTGAGAGAATACTTATTAAACAATAAGAAATGAAGGAATAAAATAAATAAAAATAAAACACTGCGAAAACGAACGTAGAAATACAAATGAGAATGAGAAAATAAAAAAAAATGGGAGGGGGCAAGCTGTCAATCAGCTCAGGGTGGGCCTTCCTTTCTAGGCCGAAGAGTCACTTCCTGCAGTGAGGTGAGGACACAGCGCTCCACTAATCTACCAGGTCCAGGGCGGGGCTTCGGCTATCCTGCAGCTCAGAGCGATCCTATACGCCACTCTGCTCTCGAGCAGAAACTAAACACGCTGATACTCAGTACGACAACACGACCTTGTGTGTGACGTTACAAATCAAAGACATACAGAACATACACACATATATATATAAATAATAATAATAATACATTTTACTTCTACAGCACTTATATTGCAAGGAATCTCAAAGTGCAACACACACACACACAGACATACACACATTTACACAGTCACACAAGCACACAAAGCAGATCTAGCAGCATTACAAATTCACACAACAATAGAAAAAGAAAAAAAACAGAACTAAAACTAACCCCTATTATTATTATTATTATTATTATTATTATTATTATTATTATTATTATTATTATTATTATTATTATTATTATTATTATATCATAGTAGTACACAAAGCATAAAAAGATGTTTATAAATGCTTTGGGTTATTGCTTGTGCTTATTTATTTTGATTTCATTAGCTGTAATTCTAGCCATTATTTATTTACATTAATCCACAGATCAAACTAAATGCGCTACAAAAAACAATGAATTTCAAACATCTGTGTGTGCTTGTACGTGTATAGCATGAGGAATAGACAGAGACAGGAAACAAGTCGAGTGGATATAAAATTTAATGGCATCGCTGCTAAATTTATTCGTATTTCTTCTTGAAACTGTTTATTTATTCATTCATAAAGATGTCCTCAGCCCGCGAGCATTATACCTTGTATATTATATTGCATACATTGTATTTAGAGTACCATACATATAGATACACTGTCTAGCCAAAAGTCATTATTTGGATTTTAATAAACAAGTACTTAAAAGCATTTAATACAAAATTTTTTCAAACCACTGCATCTTTTATTAGGGTTGTGAGGGATGCTGGAGCCCATCCCAGCCTATTCCAGACACCCTGAACATTTCGCCAGACTATCACAGGGCCAACATAGACACACAACAAATCATACTGACTTTCATACTTAGGGGCAACCGAGAATTACTTAACAGCATTTGATTGGATAATAATATTATTTATTTCAGCTGGAAACAATGCTTTTAACCCTAACTGATACAGAGAATAGCTTCTAATTTCTTAAACAACAATGTTGAAGACAAATTCCATATTTGTGGAAAATATGCTACTGTGTTTTATACGGATCAAATTATTGCCCTGAATCAAGTAAAAAACAACCAAGGATGTTGCTGAATTTACTGTAATTGGATTTAAACTGTCCAACGCATAATTAAAAGCGAATAGATAGTGGTGAGCCAACCTTGTGTTTACTAGAGGAATTAGGATTGGAAAAACTCGTTCTCGAGTGATGTAACCAGAAATCACTTAAATGCTTAAAGTTGATTATTAAAACATTTAGGAACTCATGGCTATATTTAATAGTTAGTGAGAGCCTTTCCATATGCAAGAAGAACTCACAGGATTAGGCGTAGACAGATGGCCATGAAATAAACTTCACTTGGTAGTGAAGCTAATCAGGAACAAAAATTCTTCAGATTGCTAGGAAGAATAAACTAGCAAGGAGAATTGTTGAAAGGTTATGCAGTCTGACAAGGCCAGATTTACCTTTTCGCAGAGCAATAGGAGTGGCACTGTTAGAAGGGAAGTGCATGAAGCGAGTTACCCATCACGCATACTGTACAAACCTCTGGAGGCAGTGTATTGATCTGTTATATCTTCAATTGGTCACGTCAAGGAATAGCAATAATAATAATATTCCTGTAAAAATTGTCACAGGCTCCCATTGCGATCCTCTGTGTTCCACAAAGCTCAAGCCTCCAGGTTGGGTTGTACCTCAAGCTTGTCATTAAACACCTCCTTCAGACCACAAAGCTACTCTAACCACACCCCTGCCTGGTAAAGAGAGCTCTGTATAAAGCAGTTATAATAAAAAGTGTAAGAGGTGAAAGGGGAAAAGGTAAGATAATTCAAAGCCTATGCCCCTAGATCTGTACCTTTACAGAAGAAAAGAAATATTCAACATGGGTTCATACTAATCAAAAGTGTTTTCACCTAGAGTGTTTGAAAGATTGTGTCTGAGCTACTTCAAGAGCATTAATAGGAAGCAACAGGAACACAGGGAATACACATCAGATTGATATCTGGTCTTCTGTGGCAAAAAAAAAAAGGCTGAGTGGCATGGGAAATGCTCAGGATTGACTGGAAAAATGTGAAATCATTTTTAAGTGACACTGATCTGGCAAATGTTGATGCTCAGAAGAGATTGAGTGCTGAGTGCACACTGTCGAGGGCATGAATGATGTAAAGCCAGGCTGAATAGGTTGTAAATATCCCAACCTAGAAGCTGGTCTTCACAGCTGAATCTCAAATTAACTGTCAGCTGTGTAAACTTGGTGACGTGAAAAGATTTCCAACATGTACCAAAAATAGTAACTGAAGAAGAGGTTGCAGTATCTGTGTAAATGGAACAAAAAGATAATTTGAATGTCTTTTCTGTAAATGTCAAGATGATGCATTACCAAGAAGAATAACAGTCTTGTTCCTCATTATGTTGCTTGCAATGTCTTCAATATGGCATCTTATAAAGGTAGGGCTCGGGTTTACAGGCTTATCTACCTCTAGTTTTTCAGTCAACCCACTATAGTATGTGGACTGAAATGAAAACCCTAGCCCCCGAAAAAAGAAAAAGAAAACAAAGAAGAAAAAAGAATTAAAGTTCAAATTCAGGTCACAAGTTTGAGTAGTGGTTAGCACGTCATCCTCACAGCAAGAAGGTTTTGGGTTGAGTCCCGTGCCTGTAGAGGGTATTTATGTGTAAAGTTTGCATGTTCCCCCCATGCATTTTTGGGTTTACTCTCTCAGTCCTAATACATGTGCATTTGGATGTTCTTGATTGCCCCTAGGTGTGCGTGTGAGTGTGAATGTCTGTGTGTGTTGGCCTGCAATGGTCTGGTGAACTGTGTAGGGTGTACCCCACTTTTGCCCAGAGATGGCTGGGCCATCTCCAGTTTCCCTGTCACCCTCATGAAGGTTAAAGTGTTTGGAAAATGAAAGTTTTAAGTCAGGGCAGACACATGGACCACAGAGAAGATACGAATAATTTAATACTGTATTATACAGTCTCAGTCTGTTTAATGGAAGCTAATGAACAAACAATACATATTTAAGATTCTGTTTATGGCTGGTGCTAAACAACGCACATGTGGTGCCGTGTAAACCATAAATTCACACATAATTACCTTTGTAAAATGTTAATATTATTGTGGACTAAACTAATTTTACTCCTCCATAAATAAGGCACATATAAAAACAGTGCTATAGTACTATGTCTAATGGATTAGGGAGCGCGTTAAATATTAATTTAGAATTATTCTTCGCCATTCCCATTTTAGCTTTTTTTTCTCAAACTATATCGCCATTATCTCTCGTCTTTCCATTGCTCCTTGTTCTCTTCCCTTCCTCCCCTCTGTGACATTAAGTTTAAACTTGACACTGATGTTGACTCACTGTGTCACATACTCTCCCTCGTTCTCTCTCTCTCTCTCTCTCTCTCCCTCGTTCTCTCTCTCTCTCTCTCTCTTTCTCTCTCTCTCTCTCTCTCTCTCTCTCTCTCTCCCCGCCAAGAGAACACAAGCGCCTCCATATGCACT
>JBCNYG010000025.1:12761711-12771767 GCA_039654305.1 Porochilus rendahli
GTGTGTGTGTGTGTGTGTGTGTGTGTGTGTGTGTGTGTGTGTGCGTGTGTGTGTGTGTGTGTGTGTGTGTGTGTGCACAGAATTGCATTCCTCTGCATTCATTCATCACAGTAATGTGAACTTGTGACACGGCCCATGATAGGTTCATCGAGCGCCAGGCCTGAGCACACAATTACCGCTGATTTGCTCATCTGGAACCGCAAACACAATCGAAAATAATGACTCTCTGCATCCCGCATATTTGCATAATAACAATATCACTACCTTAAATGAGTCGCTGGAGAAACTATTTTTCTTTCTTTGCCTGATAATGACTCTGTGTGTGCGAGTGTGTGATTGTGTGTGTGTGTGTGTGTGTGTGTGTGCGTGTTCTTTTTCTCATTTGTGTATTTGGACGCTGTGTGAGTGCGGGGTGAGTCGAACTACAGAGAGAAATAAACAAACAAAATACGCAGACAAAACAACCGCATAACAAGACACAATTAAACACGAAGAACAGGAGGAAGAAAGAGGCTACAGCTATGGTAAGGACATGTCCGCCGTGTGTGTGTGTGTGTCTGAGTGTGTGTGTGTGTGTGTGTGTCTGTGTGTGTCCTTTCTGGTAGTGTATGTCCCACTTGTACAGTAGGAGCCAGCGATGGGAGACAGGTGAAGTGACAGAACATGCAGGATCACGGGTGTGAGAAATATATTCATGAACAGCAGGCCGTGTGTGTGTGTGTGTGTGTGTGTGTGTGGTGATGGATGAGCTAGCTAGACTGCTGGACAGGTAATACAGCACTCTGGGAAATAGATAAATAAATAAATAAATGAGGGAAGCACATAAATGAAGGGACACGAGGATGTACGTAAATGTCCGGGGAAGACGCTCATGCATTAAAGCAGTGTAGTACACGGGCGCTCAGTCCACACACACACACACACACACACACACACACACACACACACACACACACACACACACACAGACACAGCTACGGGAGTCCCTAAACCTGGATGGAAAAATAAAACATTATAGTGGAAAAATAAATAAAACAAAGCGTATCTGCTGGTTTATATAAAAGTCGATATTTCTCTGTCATTCTTTATGCCGCTCTGCTGTACGTTCTCCTGAAGACGACTAAAAAAACCTGATCAATTTTTGATTCTGACCTGCGAGGCGTTTGTACAAATAAATGCAGTGCGATGGATATTAAAGCACGTCAGCCAAACTTTACCCGCCATGTACAAAGAATACTCGAAACAAGTTGTGGAAAGTTTCTTTAAATCGCTGTAGCAGAGATTCCTGGGTTTTAAAAGGATAGGCTGTTGAGATGCGGTCGGGGCTGGAACGTAACTTTACGGCCTATTACCCGGCTCATTTGTGTACTCAATTCTGATTGGCTAGCTTTTAACACATTGCTGCTATGGAGCGCATCATTAGTAGAAGCAAAAAAAAAAAAAAAAAAAAAAAGGTTTAATGACTAAAATTATTTTTAAATCAATAAAATATTTTTAAATCCATCACTTCACCTTAAAATGAATAATATCTTTTATTTATTATTTTGTAAGTTCCCATATAATATACATAACATTATACAGTGGTCTGATAATAATCCCCTGCACTGTAGGGCCTACAGGATGATTTAAGACTATCTGTCTATCTGTCTGTCTGTCTGTCTGTCTGTCAGTGTATCTACATTTAATTTATTCTCTTTTAGGGTGCTGGGCTTATGATCAAGAGGTTGTGGGTTCAAATCCCCATTAGACCCCCACTGTGCTAAGACCCCTGGGCTAAGTCTTAACCTCAGGAGTGCCTCTCTCCACCCAGTAGTATAAATGGGTACCAGTAAAAACACGTACTGGGAAGGTAACCTGCGATGGACCAGAGTCCCATCCAGTCGGAGTTGAACTCCTAGTAGCTTCATGCTGTAGGGACCGGGATAGGCTCCGGCTCTGATATAAAAGCCCAGTAGTATTACAGCTATGATCGACAGAATGACTGCAGTATCATGGCTGTGGCATCGTCGGGGTTAAATTCTGATTTGTGAGTAATTAATGAAAGCTCCATGTTAAAAACTGACCCAACTGCATTAAATTCAAAAGCTTTGATGTGCTTAATTTAAAACTGCCTTAAAAAAGATCCAGCACCTCTGTACGTAAAGGACGAATGTAAAAGAGCTGCATCTCGTCCTGCGACCCAAAGGTTAATGTTGTGCGTCTTCTGATTTCTTCACAATGTTTCTGTCCCCCACCAACCCAACCATCGAGCTCGATCAATGTCTTCAAACCACAAAATGTTTGGGAAAAGAGTGATACCCACTGGCTCCCATATGAGGATCTTAAAAGGACATACATACAGTATTGTTGGGGGAAAAAATGATGTCCTCATAAGAGGTTAAATAATTAGTTCAGAAAGATTATTTAAAGATAAAGATTGTACTTTTCGTGACACATTGTTCACAACGAGACTTCTCTTCTCTGGAAATGTAGAAAAGTTGGAAACGCAGTAGTCGGTCGAATGACTGATCTTACACTAAGTGCAGGCGTAGAGGTGGGTTTGGATGAATTACCACCCTGGTGCACAATGTGGACGGATATTTATCATAAAACATCGTCGTCGTCATCATTTACAGAACCGTTTACGCCTATTAGGGTCGCGGGCGGACTGGCGCCCATCTCAGCTGACTTTGTGAGAGGACGGGGTACCCCCTGAACAGCCTGCCAGACCATTGCAGGGCTAACACACATACATCCATTCACACTCACACCTGGGGGCAATTTGGAACAGCCAGATAGCCTACTGTGCACGTTTTCAGACTGTGGAAGGAAACAGGAGTACCCGGAGGAAACCTCGCCATTTTACCATTTTTGCCACTGTGTTTAAATATAACATGCTGCATGAAAAGAGTTTTCTTTCTTCCTTTTTCCCCGTGTGATATTGGGTAGCTCTGCAGCCATTTAGTGTGTTAGTTATAGATTCCTGCACACTCAGCAGTTTAGCATGTGTTCAGATCATTGTAAGAAGATGTGGTGTCCAGATCAGGACGGTTGTAAATCTGTAAATCATGTTATATTACACCACAGTGAAGCTGAATGCTCGAATCTGATTGGTTAATAAAAGGACAGGTAATTCTTGCTGCAACACGGACGACAGGTTAATATTAATGGCTTTGTTCTTATATGTTATTGTTTCTATATATCAACAGCTCGTACGCAAAGACGTATACAGCAAAGGCTCCGCATGATCCCAATCCAAAACCTAATCATTTAAAGATTTAAAGGAAACGGCGTCAGAACTGACATCTTTGCGTTCACGGTAAAATGACAAGCTGCAATTTTTTATGAAAGAGACAGAGAGAGAGAGAGAGAGAGAGAGAGAGAGAGAGAAAGAAGGAGGTAAAGAGATAAAGAGAGGGAGACAAAAGGAAAGATGGAGAAGGAGAAGGAGAAAGTGAGAGAGACATGGAAAAGAGGGATACAACAGACGGAGATAAAGCAAGTGGGAGGGATATTCCCCCTTTGTTTTCTCCTTACAGCACAGAACAGAACCTTACAGCGGGGAGTAGAACATTTAACCTTACTAAGGCGCGGTGGAGAAATGTTATCTTACCCTGTTCTCCGGTGGGATCCGAGTTTGTTTCGTTGTGATTTATAATACACAGGCGTTGAAGACTTTCCACACACACACACACACACACACACTCGAGGTTGCGGCCCGGCACTGCGCTGGTAGATGATCTGTGATCTGAAGGGTGTGTTGAAGATGCTGGGTGAAGTTCAGCAGATGTATTCACGCTCTCGAACACATGGACGGAACTCTGGGAGAGCGGACGCAGCCGGTGTGGTGAGGGTGTCGTTCACGCACCTCCACATATGGAGAGCTTCTCCTTATGCTCCTCACATGGATGGGAACCTGTTTCTGGCTTCCGCAGGGCCCGGATGTGTGTTTAATGACGAGCGAAAGCTGCGATTGTGTAAGATGGTACCGTTTTTTCCGGATTAAGTTCGAGTGCTATTGACGGGGCGTGTTAGATGATGGAAACAAGTTGCATGTTGTTTAATATTAACAAGGAGCATACTGTATATACTCACTCACTCACATGCTGAACCGCTTAATCTCAATACCAGGGTGGTGGGGAAAGAGGCTGTGCGAAGGCAAGGTACACCCTGAACAGCTCACCGGACCGGCGAAGGGTAACACACGCACATACAACCACCCACCCTCACATCAACACACCTATTTTCTCAATTTGGAGGAGCCAATTAGCCTAATCATCTGGATACTGGGGTTCGCGGAGGAAACTTACGTGAGCACTGGGAGAAAATACAAACTCCACCCAAGCCTGGGACTCGAACCCGGGACCCTCTTGCTGTGAGGTGGATGTGCTAACCATTACGCCACCGTGCCGCCCAAATACAATTTCTGTTTGTACAAAATAATCAACAAAGTAGTTGTAGTTATTGTAACAGCACATCCCGAATGATTCACTGAGATCTTTTTGGTTTATCACATGCATAAAGCAGCTATAAACATCCATTCCACCACCAGAAGGTCCTGGGTTCGAGTCCTGGGCTCTGTGAGGGGTGTTTCTGTGTGGCGTGTGCATGTTTATCCCATGCTTCAATGGACGTCCCCCAGGAACGCCGGTTTCCCCCCCAGGTTGTCGTGATGGTTTGGTCAGCTGTTCAGCGTATACCCCGTCTTCGTCCAGGGTTGGCTGAGATAGGCTACAGCCTCCCCGTGCCCCTAATAAAGGATAAAGTACAGTGAGCGGGTTGTTATTGTGAAACCAACCGTTTCTTTCGCTATAGAAGATCCAGATCGTCCGGTCGGGGTTGATTTTGTTACAATGATCGGCTCTGCAGCGTGTCACCTGTTACAGTTTATACTCTGGCCGTTTTTTCTTTGTTTGTTTATCATTTTTACTATTTGGAATGTCCCGTTACCATAGAAACAATGACGCATAAGTACGGACTACGCTACCATCGGGAATGATCAGTTGGACTTGAGAGTTCTCTGGCGCTGTGGTATAGGCGTAAAATACGGTTTTAACGTCCTTTTATCTGAAACGGTTCAGTTTGTCAAGGTCGAGTAAATCAGAAACACTGTTTTGAAATTCATTTTCAAAATCAGTTCAAAGAGCGGCATTCCTGCGTTCGCCATATAATCATAATCCCTCATAATATCCAAGTGCATGGGTAAGAAATCAAACACATTTACCGAACCAAAAAGATAGAGAGAGAGAAAGAGAGAGAAAGAGTGAGAGGGTGAGAGAGAAAGAAAGAGAGAGAGATGGCGGTCGAGTGTTGTGAGATTACGATCGTGTCCAGAAGGCTGATTTCTTGCCGCGGTGACACAGTAAGCCGTGTCCAGCTGCCGGTGTGTTAATAAGCACATTGGTGTTCCCTGTTGTTCGTTTCTATCTCTTTTAGCCTGCAGGATTTCGAGTGCTGGCGTGATAAGGACTTCAAAGGCACAGAAAAAGCACCGAGTGGGTCATACTGCCGTGATTCTGAGTGCATTTACCTGAATCAACGTAAATGGCTACGTCTGATGTGCAGCTTGCCTTCTTAAGGAGTAGATAACCTCCTAGCGTTTGGTAAAGCTTTTAAGGAACTAAAAGGCTATAAAAAAAAAACGTGGTGTTAATCCAAATTAGGCACTATGATGTCTGATGAAGCACGAGCTCGACGTTAATCAGTGCTATCGCCGAAGGAGCAGGTAAAGCGAGATACGCCGGGTTTGGCGACTCCGTCACGTTTATCAACGTGACTTATAATGCACCATGGAAAAGGGAATTATAGTAAGCTGGAAAAAAAAAAACAAACAAAGAATGACAACAGCCAGCAATTATGAAGGGGGAGGAGGGGGGAGGGGGGGCAAAGAAAGAAAAGCCACTTTGGCTGCAACAGCAGCTGCCCTGCAGTTTGGGAGGTTATTTCTGACGGTTGACGAGAAGAAGTGCTCTTAGGTAAATGACTCAAAATGTGTTTTAAAGGGCTTTTCTTTCCCCGCTTCCTGCATGCTGTTAATGCTCGCTGGGAAGGCCGCGAACTGCTTTCAGCTCGTACAATAGCCTGATGAGATGCCAGTGAATGCTGCATACGAGGCGGAGACCATTTTTCATGACACGTTTTGTGATTATAACGTGTTTCTGCAGGGAAAAATCCTAAATAAAAAATAAATAAAAATCCCCTTCTACTGCAAAATGGCTCCTTTTCCCCTTCCTGTTTCTGCTTTATTTATTATTATTATTTTTTTCTCTTTATTTTCCCATTTTGAGTGCAGGCGATGACAAAAAGCTTCTCGCCTGAGCAGGAACACAGTTTGAAGTAGTACAAGAAGATCAATTCGCAGAAAAGGTAAATGTATGAATAATTAATGAGTTGCTCATGAATATTAATGATATGTCTTAGTATAGGGGTGTGGCTATTCGAGAACTGGATGGTTTTGAAGCTTGAAGCAAAAGACAGAGTGAGGGAGAGGGACAGAGAAAAAGAGAGAGAGAGAGAGAGAGAGAGAGAGAGAGAGAGAGAGAGAGAGAGAGAGAAAGAGAGAGAGAACTTTTTTACCACATGCTGTCACAGCATGACGCCGAGAGACGAAGTCAAAGCAGGCTACGCAGGCAGCTTCTATATTCATCCGACCAATCAGCTTCCACACCTTCTCCCAGTTTAATCAAAGTGAAAGGAGACAAGAAAATATGTAACAAGGTCAATCTGAATTTAGTTCCTGGTGCAGGAAGACGGGGTGTTTTTTTTTTTTTTTTTCGTCATGGCATTACTGAAGATAAGCTCATTCTTGAATCGGTGTCGATAACGCACTTCACACTCCCTTAAACCGTACACAACATAACTGGCCCAAGCTTAATTCCACGTGATGTTTAATGATCCTAAGCCATTTATATCAGCCGGAGAGAGCGATAGTTGACCTGAAACAAGGTGAGGTATTTGGCTGAAGGACTCGGCGGCAGTAGCCCTGAGCAGGAATAGGACACAACCTCGCCTTGAAGACATTTCCTTTTAGTATCACACACAGACACACACACACACACACACACACACGCACACACAAACACCAATAATCTCACACAAAACGATTCATGCCCACTTCAGGTCTATGGTTAAATCATTATAACGGTGACAGTGTTCACAGAGACGCCTGTGTTTAACTAGAAGGGCATTCATACAGTACAAGGTGCCTCCACATGAATAAAGTACCAGCAGCTGCTGAGTTCAATTATCCAAGCGTTCATCCTAAGAAATGTTCTACAGTCTGTATTCGTGACAAAATAACCAAAAACACTTTCTTTTTTAAAGACTTTACAAGACGGCTGGGGTTTGACCTTTTGAGGTCGCTCAAGGTCAAAGGTAAGTGGCATATTTGAAAGTCGAATATGGTTTCCTGTTAGTGTTCCGCAGGAATGGCATGTCTGTCGGCACTCGTTTTGAAGTTGACCTTGCTCTGACCTTTACGTTTGACCTCGACATTTTAAAATCAAATCATCTCTGGGACACCTGTCGGGTAGTGTCTCCACCGAGTCTGGTGAAAATACTTGCACAGACAAACTGACAAACAATACCACGTACAATACATCTGCCAAACACCATATTTGTTCGACTGCATATATGGAATCTTGTCAGGTGACGATAAAAAAAGGAAAGAGGAAAATGCTATTTTAATTTAACTGAAAGCGTATTTCATGTCTCTACAGCCACCAAGCTGATGTGCTAAAAGTGAGTGTGACATGTTTAAAGCAAAACTATACTGAATATTCAGCAATGTCACTTACCTGATGTTAATTTCTTGCCTATCGTACTGTAATATCACGCTCGGGGTCGTGCTGTTGAGTATCAGAGGGTTGTGATAAGCAACGGTGCTAAACCTTACGCCGTGCTGACACTCATCATAACAGCACGGCCTTATTAGTGTGATATTACTTAAATCTTAGCCACCTAGTGGCAAAAACTAGTACACAATCAACAACAACAATAATAATAATAATAATAATAATAATAATAATAATAATAATAATAATAATAATAATTACAACAACTATAATAATACTATGATTCACACAACGCAGTTTTTTGGTCTTTTTTAATAATCTAAGGAAAATAGAACCATGTTTATTATTTATATGCATTGGTTACGAGCAATGGTGTGTTCTGATTGGTTTCTGTACTACTGGGATACCAGCTTACACGTCATAAGTAAAAAAAAATAAATAATGGTAAAGTGATTTACAAAACCAACAAACAACGAACCAATTGATGTAAAATCACTATTTAACTGTATTTTAGGTACAATAATACAAAAAATCCTAGATTTGTCACGATCCTGTGAATTGCGATATAAATAAAACACTTATTCCACTCAATAATGTCCTACATGGCTGACAGCCATCTGAGAGATGTCCTGACAAATACTGTTATTGAGTGTGTGTGTGTGTGTGTGTGTGTGTGTGTGTGTGTGTGTGTATATATAAAGGGCGGCATGGTGGAGTAGTGGTTAGCACATCTGTTTCACAGCCAGAAGATCCCGGGTTCGACTCCCGGGCACAGAGTGCTTCTGTGTGGAGTTGCATGTTTCCTCCCACAGTCCAAAAACATGCACAGTGGGCTGATTAGCTGTTCCAAATCGCCCCTAGGTGTGAGAGTGTGTGTGAATGCTTGTGTGTGTGTGTTGGCCCTGTGATGGTCTTTGCGAGCTGTTCAGGGTGTACCCCGCCTTCCCCTGTGTAGGCTAAGATAGGCTCCAGCCTCTTTGCAACTCCTTTAAAAGGATAAATTCTAATAATGGATTAAAATGTTTTTAAATTAGTGGAAAGTAACAAAAAAAACCCCTAACAAATAAATAAATAAATACATACATAGAGAAATAGATAAATAAATAAAAAGAAGAAGAATAAGAAGGAGGAGGAGGAGGAGAAGAAAATTATGATGATGAAATACCTCATGCGGTTTGAAATGAAATATAATTTAAAGTAATTTTCATGTGAGGGGGGAAAGAGAAGAAAACGAAGGAGAAGAACAGCTCCACCTGAAGCGGTTCAAGGCTTTGTGTTGTTGGGTACAAATTTGTTGGGTAAAAATACAAGATTAAAATAAAGAACCAGGAAAAAAAGTTGGAACTCCAGAGCTGCATCCGCCCACAGGAGCAGGAACAGTTGCCACAGTAACGCTCTCATGCCAGGAAAGCACCTGCGTAGCCTTTCTGTTTTCACCTCTTTTTTTGGGGGGCGGAGGGAAGAGGAAAAAAAAAATCAACATTCACTTCATTTTGTATGAACTCAATTCTCCCTTTCAGGAGCGACTAGAAGGAATCAGTGAGACGCAGGGTTAAAATTAACAACGGGATGATCGTGATGTCGCTCCTAAATCAGAAACGAGAGGGGGTGGAGTGTGTGAGGGTTCACGTGACACTCTGAAACACACATGTGTGTGTGTGTGTGTTTAGGGTGAGATAAATAATAAAGGTTGAAGGACAATTAACCAGGAATAGATCAGTGCTCATCTTTAAGGAGTAACTGAACACCTACGAGCTCGACCATGAGGAAGGGGAATGTAATAAATAATCGGTATGATAAAACACTGCCATGTGGTGCTGTTAGAGGAAAATAATCAACAGGGTGGTGTGATGAAGTGGAGTTATGGCTGTCTGTAAGCAAGTCCCACATTGTGTAAGAAATTATACAACCTACTAAACTCAACATCCATCCATTTATTTTCTGAAGCGCTTGACTCTAATTAGAGTCGCGGGGAGGCTGGTGCCCATCTCAGCCGACTCTGGGGAGGGCAGAGTACACCCTGGACAGCTCGCGAGGCCATCGCACGGCAGAAACACGGCAACCCAGTGGCCTACTCTTTACAAAAGTCAGCAATGGTTCTTTTACATGCTTCTCACCACACTTAACCCAGTTAGCTGCACTGGGGGGCAGCAGTGACAGCCAGGTAATACTGGGGCTTGAACCCCGACCCTATCCAGTTATTCATAACCCTACCACTGGCATAATAATGTCCCCTATTATTATTATTATTATTATTATTATTATTATTATTATTATTATTATT
>JBCNYG010000025.1:12804435-12822354 GCA_039654305.1 Porochilus rendahli
CCCACACCACGCTCTTCCGATCTTTCTCTAGAACAGACCCGAAAGTGTGTTTGTGTGTGTGTGTGTGTGTGTGTGTGTGTGTGTGTGCGTGTGTCAGCTTGTCCGAGTTGGACTAATCGTTACTCTTTCCCACATTCTCCCACATATCTTGTCATCGATATTCACTCTAAACACTCACGTTAAGGTCTGAACAGTTGCCTCATGCTGCATTTATGATGCTGTGCCTCTTCAGTCCTATTTGCGTGCCGTGTATTTGTTGTCTTGTATCTTGTTGTCTGTTTGCATGGTAATTTAAACTACATGTTTTCTGGTGATTATCCTGCACTGCGCTCTTGTCACCAAGGCCTTAGAGAACATTATTTCACTCTACTGTATACTTGTGTATGTCTACAACAACAATAAATCTCTCTCTCTCTTTCTCTCTCTCTCTCTCTTCCTTGCTTTCTGTTTCTTTCCCTCCACCATACCACCTCCTTACTAAATTACATTCAAATTACATCCAAGGTCTCTTCTTCCTGAACACCACCTGTACTAAAGAGTCATTTTTTTTTTTTTTTGTGCAAATCCATTGAGGAAAGCATTTACATAAGTGTTTCTTAAAATAAATGTGCCGGAGCGGGTGGAAACGTTCTCTACTCGCTGCTTGACATGTTTGCCTATTTATGAAGCAAATGCACGCATTTAATAAAAGTTCTCGGCAGACTGTTCGCAATGCGAGGTTTCTCAATTAGTTTTTAAAGCTCTCGTGACAAGTGCGTTTTGTTCTCGTGACTATTAAGTGTTGCGAGGACAAGGAACTTTTGTTCGGAAAACTTTCTCTTTTTTTTTGCCGCACTGATGGAGATTGACGAAGGGAATGAATAAATAAATAAATAAATAAATAAATAGAGTTGTATGTACATTGGCTGCGCACAGCAGTGGGCTTTATTGCTGGCCTAAAGCAGCTCCTAATTGAAAGGTGGCTATAAAAACCGCAGGTGTCCAGCCCTCAGTGCCTCTAATTGGCAGCCTGGAAAGGCGGCTGAGCGGAGAGGAGAACGGCTGGGACGCACACCTCCGCGGAAAAAAAAAAAACATCCTACAGAGACACAGACCTGCACTAAAAAGGTCCATTTTTTTATAGCATGGCCGTGGCTTGCCGTGTCCTCAGTGGCGCATTATTGGTCTGTGCAATGCAGGAGCTCAGCTAAAAAATCTTTTTGTGCTAATGACAGCACAGTTGAAAGATCAGCATGCTGAATGAGGCAGGGGTTTGCACTGAGCCCCGGGGCCTGATCGAGCAATTATTTGATCTCCATGTATATTTAATATAGGAATTATTGTTCGTATTGTGTGTACAGATTACGTATTTTACTCGCTTAAGGGTGGAGCGATATAGTTTTTACCAAGAGCTCTTCAAGAGTGCAGGTCCTGCCGAGCCCCGCGATCCTCTATAAGAGCCAGGATGTCAATAATCACCCTATTTCGCAACGTTAAAGAACGCTTAAAAAAAATCCTGGATGCGGAATCTGATCTGGATCATCTCCAAAATCGAATGGCCTCTTCCTTGTCCGAAGCTCCGCCTCTGGTGGAAATGTCACGATAATCCGCACATAACATTTTAGATAACACTGCAGACATACAAGCGCACAGACTGTGGGTAAAACATAACCTTGGTGGCAGAGGTAATAATGTTCATGAAAGGCTAAAAGCAGTAGTGCAGTGCCCGGAGCCCCGGCGCGTTTCTCACTAAAACGGGGTCGGCGCTGGTGTCGAGATCGGCGGTGGTTGAGAAAAGCAGTAAACGTTTGAAGAAGTGGCTGAATGAACGGGTTTCCTAATGCAAGTTCATCATCTTTTTCATCTCGTTTCGTGATTTAAGGTCGTTTATAATCACATTTTGATTTTAGCAGTTTGATTAAAACATGCAGCTGCTCGAAACCATTTCAGTTCTATTAACTCCAGCACAGACACGTTTTTGTACAGATATTTTGGGGGGATTTTATTTCCTAAGTTTAGTCGGGGCCAGTTGCTGCCCATCAGGGGTCTCTTTCCTCTCTTTCAGAAGGTCGCCATGTGCTTCCTTTGAGTCAGACTCAAAATTTTACAGGCCGTTTTTTCATGCAATATCAGCAGCGGTGAAGCCATTTGGAGAAAAGTGCCATCCAATCCTTCAGTATGCACGAGCTCAGAGACGCCCATGATTGGCTCGTGCCGTTGTGAGTGACGCTGTGAGAGTCCCTACCCCTTCCTCTCTCACTAAGAGCTCGGCCATATCGCTTTCTTGGTCCTTTGACCACGGATAAGTGTGACATCACCTGGGATTCGAACCGGTGTTCTCCAGATGATCAGATTGGCCTGTTTCTTATTATAACACCTGAACAAACATGATAAAGTGTTTACCGCGTCCGCCTCACAGCAAGAAGTTCCTGTTCACATCAGGCAAAATGGCTGTTTCAAATCACCCCTAGGTGTGAGAGTGAGTGCGGATGGTTGCATGTGTGTTGCCCTGCGATGGACTGGTGAACCGTCCGGGGTGTACCCTGCCTTGGCCCAAAGTTGGCTGAGATGGGCGCAGGCTCCCCGCGACCCCAGCAGGATTAAATGATTCGGCAGAGTAAACAATGCCTGAGATGGTTATTTGTTGTGGTTACCAGTGGGCCATGTGGCGTTTCTCAGATTACTAATTATTTTTTTTTTTGCTTTCCAAAATCAAAACGATATAGCCAAGAGACCCAGCGAGCCTGCGTCCACCAGCCCGGATGACTCCGTTCAGAGTTATAAACCAAATGAAGCTTGGGATTTGCTTGGGTTTCACAGAGTAGGTGTGCATGTCTAGGGAGACGTTTTTGACATTTATATCTAAACAAATGTGATTATAAAGCCGACGGAGACCTGATTCTGCTGCACGGTATCGCAATCCGAAGCATGCTGGAATCCTTTACTTATAGGACGCCAAAGGAAAAAGAAAAAAAAAGAGAAAGAAAAAAAAAAAGGAACAACTTTTCCATTACAGGCTCCCTGAGTCTGCCGCCTACGGGTTAAACCCTCACGTCTGAAGTTAACAGACTTTACCGTAACACAATACCGTGCACATGGCCCTGAGCGAGCAAAAATGCGCTTGTGATTTGTGGGGAACACGTTTGTGCGCCTCGCTCTTCTTCGTCCTTGGCCTTAACTCCTGTCCTTTTGTTCAGACCTGAATCGGCAGCTCGATCTCCAGAGGAAACGAGGGATTCGGTTATTTCCTTGTCGGCCGGTTTGTCCTCTCGCAGGCCTGTGCGGCAGCAGTGAGAATCAGATCGATCGGCACAGTCAATTAGAGCACTAATGTTTTAATCAATGGCCCTGTAAAAGTATGACAGGAGGCCATCATTAACTGGCTGTAAATTTATGACGAACGCCGGTGGTGTAACTGGGAATTAGTAAACAGCGCATATGATAAAGAAAGGTCCTCTGCCTCTCTCTCTCTCTCTCTCTCTCTCTCTCTCTCTCTCTCTCTCTCATGAATCAATAGAATTGATTAGGCCCGCAGCATTAAATAAGCTTCAGATGCAGGAATTGTGCTCGGCTGATATTACCTTGTTCCCTGATCCCTGTCGCGTATGCCTCTGCTATTTGATTCCATGTAACCGCTTCCCCGTCCCTTGCTTGATAATTACAGGTTTATCAAAAGCCCGCTAGAATAAATATCTCAAGATTAAGTCGAGCCGTCAACACACGGGGTGCTCTGACGGCTTGCAAATGTGACATGACAAGTTGCTAATGGGGGTCTGAGACAACAGAAATACACGCAGTCGTTACGCAACCGCCTGGCAGAAGTATGAATATTTACGGCGACGTCTGGCTGCGTACTGCAAGTAAGAGGACATCGTGGAGCCATTTTTGACAGCGTTATTGTAATGGTAGTTCCTAATAAAGCCGTCAAGTGACACGCAGGTATGCGGATATTAAATGCTGCCCGAGTTCTCCGGGCGTGCTCACACAGTAAAGTTGTGGAATTAACTTTGTCATAAGGATTCATGCAAGGCTGCCTTCGAGGTTGCATGAAATAGAACCCGTCGGGAAAAAATCTATTTTTAAACTGCCTTTTGAGTAGGATTGATGTTCTTTGAAGGGAATAAATGTTGCTTAGCAAAGTGGCTTCGGCTTGAATGCGCCACATATCTGCATGTGTGCTGAAAAATGAGGTTAAGTGTATTAATGTAGTGATTATCAGTGCACGCCGTATTGACAAGATCTACAAAACAATAAGTCAGGTTATATTTTCAAGATATGAAAGAAGATCAATCCTAAGTGTTCTTTTTCCACCTTCCATTTTATGAGATGTCCCATGTGACGGCCAAACCCCTTAGCGTCGCTCCACACGGGGGGGCAAACTCGGCCCCTTCCTCTGTCTCCTCGTCACCATGTCCCGCCAGCATGTCACATGACCTACACACTCTGGGGCATCACTTACTGAATGACTTACACACTTTGTGATGTCACACAGAGGTGCACTACCGCCGTGGGACGTTACAACTGTAAATCTTTTGGCACTCAGTTAATTCGTGGTTAAAACCCCTCACTTTGGTAACATGAACTCCATCGGGGGAACTATAAGATACCAACGTCTATAGCTCCAGGGTAAGTCACTGGATGCCCTACGGTCTCAGAAAACAATTACACATCATCATTAGCAGATTGTACGTTTCAATGCGATGCTACCGAACAGTTCGAGACAGAACAATAATTGCATGGGACACTATTCATTCATTCAGTTATTTTCACAACCGATTTATCCTATTCGGGTCACAGGGAGGTGGGGTGAGGGCGGGGTACACCCTGAAAAGCTTACAAATTCGTTGCAGGGATTTTGTTTATTTATTTATTTATTTATTTATTTATTTATTTTTGTGGTAGCTTATAAGAGCAGAGGGCAGACAGGGTTAAAGAGCTTTGCTTGAGGTCTCCAAAGCAGCATCTTAACTGGACACTGAATTGGTAAACTTCTGATCAGCATACAGGAGTCTAAACCACTTCACCATCGCCTCCCGTTTTCACTCCACTGCACGAGGGATAACCTTTTGATATGTAAATGCTGCTTTCAGAGGTATGCGTACGAGACTTCGGTGGTGAAACCTACTTTCCAGTTTGCTATCATTTGCAGATTTCTCTCCTACGCCAACTTTGTGAACCCGGGCCCCGTACGGCCGGGCAGAGCAGCCTGAACTGTAAAGCTGCCAGGTGAAGCCCAGCTGGTCCCTGAGCACATCTGAGAAAGGGCATCACAGAGCAGAACAAGGAGAAGGGAGAAGGCTGGTCCCCTGCCAAAGCCACTCCAAAGCTTCGGCAACAAAGATGTTTTTCATGCTCTTCTTTTGAACAAAGGGAGGAAAGAAGGGAAGCTCAGAGAGGCTGGAGAACACAAGACAGAAAGGCATAAGCGGCGGGGATATATATTAGCGGCAGGCTGGAATCCTGAAATCGAAAGTGTATTTATTTCTGACTGAGTGGATCCGTTTCTTACTGAGCTCACAGAATACGATAAAAAAAAAATTCTGACGATATATAAGAGTTCGTCCACAGGGGTGCTGTCGATCGACTTGTTGTTCAGTCCTCTGGACTTGTGCTAGGACTTCCGCGGCAGATGTCGGGGCGGCCTCTCGTAAAAAATATGGGTGGAGGAAATATGCACTTGCCTGAGGATCTGCGATGCGTACATAGCGGCAGTCCTGTCTACACGCAGTACCTGCAATGCATACGTGGCAGTTCCATGTACATTTTTATCACCACGGACATCGGCAGGCCATGTATGCCTCGAGGATGCCGTCACGGTTGGAATGGTTGACAACTCACACTCGGCCGTTTTCAACATGACCAAACATTTCGTGAATGTAAGTCATGTCCTCCCGGCTCTGGAGGTAGCTTCCTGGCTCTCATGTATTCCGTTGGAAGTACGCAGAACACTAATGGTATAATCCCGGTTGACCCCTGGCAGGTGGTCTTGCCTACCTTCATTTACCTCGTTTATTTATTTATTTATTTATTTAAAAGCCATGACTCATATCAGCATTTATATTCATATATGGCTATTTGTCATGACTGCGTTCCCTCGCACGCGTAATTCATTTCACATTTCAGGTCACATTAAACTGGTTTGAATGGTTGCGCTGCGAAAAATAAACAATATCTTATTGTGCTGACAAAGTCCTGTCCGCTAATCTGAGAAACGGGATAATTAAAGTATTATCACAGCTCCATTCAGTATTATATTTGCACCAATCAGGGCATAGCTGAGAAGAGAAGACAGATTTCAGACATTCCTGTACATTTCTAGGAACGTCACCATCAGGAATACTCAGGACTGTAGCAGCTTAAGGCAACAAAAGTAACTGTTTATAGTCCTATAGGTCGAAGGTCACCAACCATGTACCTGGAGATCTAGCTTCATGCAGGTTTTTTCTACAACACACAAAACATCTTAAGCCAAAGATTAGATTGGTGGAACTACGGTCTTCGGAGAGGAAGCTCTCCAGGAGCAGGGTTGGTGTTCACTGCTACAGAGGTATCATGACTACAGAAGCCGACACAGACACGTATGTTTGCTTTGTATGGTAGGAACTCAGGCGGGTCGCACGGCGGAATGAGTTAGGACGGGCCACAGGAAGCCGTCAGACAACTGATCTTCTAAATAAAGATCTCTCAGTAAGGTCTTAACAATAAAAACAGCTCTCCCATAAATGAACACTTTCAAGCTACAGAGGGATTTTTACTTTTGATCAAGGCGATGTTTTCTCAACATTCTGCCGATAAAATGTACCGTTCAGGTTGTTGGTTGTGGAAACATTGTGGGGGCATGACTGTGGTGTTCTTAAATAATTTTATGTCCCAAAACTCAACACTGATTGATAAGGGTGACAATTAAAAAAAACAAACAAACCTGATTCTGAAGACAAGGCATTGAAAATAAAAAAACTGATCAGCCTCTTTCCAGAACCAGGCAGTGAAACTTTTTACTTTTTTTTTTTACGATGTCTCGTTCACTTCATTATTACTGATTAGGGTCGCGGGGAGGCTGGCGCCCATCCCAGGGACGAGGGCGGAGTACACCCTAGACAGGTCGCCAGGCCATCACAAGGCAGAAACACGGTGATGGTAACCCAATGGCGTACTCTTTACAAATGACAGCAGTGGTTCTTTTACATTCCTCTCACCACACACAGGGAGAGACACGGCCGACCTTTTATAACCCAGTTAGCTCCACTGGGGGGACAGCAGTGACAACCCGCTGATAGCGGGGCTTGAACCCCCGACCAGTAATCCAGCAGCCTACCCCTAGGTATTTAATTTTTTTCTTTAACAACACAACAAAACAAGAATACAAGAAAGGGAACAATCTAACATTTTAATTTCATCTTTCTTGAAATCCTAAAGAATCCCGAACCAGCGGTTTGATTTAAAGATTCTGAATACAGTACTCTGTTCTGAGCTGATGGGGTACACGTAGCACTTTTTATACTACGGTATACAGATGTATATTCAGTTGAAACTCCTGCTTTAAACACACCAGTGACGCATACTGTCACAACATTTTCCATAACATTCCAAAAGGAGGACGGCCTAAAAATACTCTCATACACCTCCCCTTTCACCCCGCCTCTGAGGGTGGGATTAAAAGTGACTGGACCCCCAGGAAGCGTTTGATGCTGCTGCCATCAGCTCAGGATGGAGAATGTCTGCGTGTAGAATCACACCTGAAGTCTCGACTTTCAAAAATGAAAACATAACAAAAAATTAATAGTATCACCTCCAATGCCTCAAGGATGCCTTTACGGTTGCAACGGCTGACGCGCCAGACCTTTGTCCTTTGTACTGTAGATCACAGGATTCTAAACAGTGGCTGGGTGTCCGAGGCGACAGGCTCGCTCGGGCTGCTACGCATGCACAGATGTACATGACGTAGTTACGATAGCTGCTGTGAGAGGGTGGCGAAAGGTCTGCCTTGGCGAAGAAAAAAAGAAAAGGTTCCGGTTTTAAAAATTCATTGCTTACCCTGCAAGTTGCCTGGAGTAAAATAAAAATAAAAAAAATCCCAATTTATTATTATTTTTTTTTTTGGACAAATCGCAAATATTAACTTCGGGGGAATCTGCGAAACAACAATGGCCCAAACATTTTTTTGCACTGCTGTACTGTTTACTTGCAGCGGTCTGATTGCCTAAAACCCTTTCAAAGGGAAATTTCATGGAAGTTTTGAGACACATATGTCCTTATCTCTCAGCACTGTGTGCACCCCATCGTCAGGTTTATGGGTTTATGTACAGAGCTCCTCTGACTTCACATGCTGCCAGAGGCCAGTGCGGGAACAGCGCTAATGACATCCTGATTAAAAGAGGTCTCCGCTTTAGAGCCGTGTAACCTTCAGCGTGTTGTCCGTCACGCTAACTGGTGTGTCTTTAAATTTCAATTTCAAAACTTCGGTTTAAAAGCTGAGGTTGTGACTATATCTGCCGCGAGATAATTACAACATTGACTGTAACTACGAATGAATAAAAAGTGAAATGTGTTATGCATTTTATTTAATTTTATTTTCTGATCCGCTGTAGTCTTTATTAGGGTCGTGGGGAGGCTGGAGTCCATCCCAGCCAGCTATGGGCAAGACAAGGTACACCCACAACAGCCTGCCCGACCATTCACACACACACACACACACACACACACACATACACACACGCGCGCACTCGGACCTAGGGACAATTTGGAACAGCCTGATGTGCAGGTCATTGGACTGCGGGAGGATACCTGAGCACCCGGAGGAAACTCACGCCAGAGAACATGAACCGGCCTCGCTGGGCTCGGACTCAGGACCTCTTTGCTTGTGCCAGACCTCTGGCAGAAGTGCTAACCACTACGTCACCAAAATATATTTATATATATATATATACATTTGGGATGCCGTGGCTCGCAGCCGGGATTGGTTCCAGCTTCCCGTGGGACCCTGACAGATCGGTGATATAGATAATGGATGGATGGATTGGGCGGATGGATATATTCACTGGCAAACGGCTGTGCTGGAATTAGAATAAATCATCTTAATGTTACAGAACGAAAAATAATCAATGTTTTTCGGATGGCCTCCTTAGAACACCGGGATGCTGATTATTTTCCTTTCAACAGGAGGATATTCGCCCACCTCTTTTTTCAAAGTCCATTACGTAAAGTGTGGATGAAGCGTGTAACACCTGGGTGAGGAAAAGTAATCATATCCGCTGAGAGCCGCTTTCCTCCTCACCCTTCAGATGTTTGAAGATGAGTGGGAATGAGAGAGATGGATTACACTGTTGGGAAATTGGAAGAATATTAGTTCAGGGCGAATAATGAGAAATTAGACCAGGCCATCGTCGTCTTCCCGAGAAATGAATGAGATGTTTAATGGCCAGGACTTGATTTTAATGAGTCGAAGTTAAAAATCTCATTCAACACAAAATGCTTGACGGACTCATACGCGGCACGCCGTTCACACCTGCGCGAGCACGCGCGCAGAACACGCTCGATTATTCGCCTTGCTCTCATGGAGCAATCTTGTGCTTTCGGTTTTCCCTTACTCTTTTCTCTGTCTCACTCTCTGTCTCGCTCTCTCCCCTTGGTGACGCGCACAAGTTTTGAGGATGGACAAAGGCGCCTTTTGAGAAGTCTTTATCAGCCTTCGCTGGCTGTGAGCTCAGAGACCACCGCCTGCTGGTGCACTCAGCATGGGCCTCGCATCACTCTCACTCTTTGAAATGCTCTCTTTTTCTCGTCCCTTCATTCCTGTGCTTTCTTCTTCTGTCCCTCTATCTGTCCGGAAAAAAAATAAATAAATTATATGCACCCAATAAGAGGTGCTGAAAAAAAATAATAGTAATTAAAATAAAAAGTGAGCTTGGATCATCCAGCCTTTCTTTCTTTCTTCTTCTTTTTTTTTTGACTCCTTCTTATCTGTCGTTCTTGGGCATGGAGGGATGAACTATGCCACGCTACGATGAGCCGACATCACTCAAACGCTCATGGCTGCCCGAGGGCCCTTCCTCCGTGCCCCATTCATCCAGGGGATGCGGGGGTGCACGAGGAAAAAGGAGGAGGGAGAAAGGGAGGGAGGATGAGTGGAAATGAAACACTGTTGAAAGGATGAGGCGTTTGGAGAGGCTAATGGAGGAGTTCAGGCTTCACCACCCAACCTGCTATTGATTTTTCTCCCAATGCAACAGCTCTCTCTCTTTCTCTATCTCTTTCTCTCTCAAAACAGCATGCTGTCTTTATTTCATTATTGCCGGGCGTAAACCCGCACGAGGCCTCTCTCCCATTTCAGTGATTAATCTGTGTTGGGAAAACACCCAAACTCCCATGCATTTTGCCCTTAATTAACAAATTGCAATATATTATTAACTTGTAGCGCAAAGAAGCTCTTCTGAATCATTTTCGCAGTGGGGGTTTCCTTGACGCTGCTAGCTAAATTTTTTTTTTTTTTGAAGATGAGAGAACATACTTGATTGTTTCTAATTTGATTAAATTATCCCGCTACTCAATTCTGATTAAATTACACTATCGTTAATGTGGCCATTATATTACAGGTGGGTATAAATGGATGTATGTACGTGATTAATTCCGTTCTTTCTCGGAAGGGGAGGGAAGTTCTTCTTAGAAACACTGAACGCACAAAAAGAAAGCGTAGGACAGACGGAGGGGGAAAAAAAAAAAAAGGTAACGCAGCAGTTTCGTCCTCTGTTGCCAAGACACGCCGTCGCCAACTCGCCATCTGCGGAACGAGGCTTGCTTTTCACCAACGTATGCAATATTGATCGATCCCAACTTCGGCGAACTAATTATCCCCAATTAGTGCACTCATTGCTGTCAATGGTAATGCACTCTCCCATTAAATCTCCAATGCCTTTTGCACCCTAATTGCTGACCTCCTCTCTGAGCAGCTGCGGCCATCTTGCCACGTTTGCATGGATATAGAGAGGAGCTCTGGGCCAATGTAGGTCTGGCGTAGTGAACTTGAGGGGAAGGGCTGAATGTGGACAAACAGCAGCGCTGAGGGAGTCTTTTCATCTGGGTAAAGAAGGATTGTATGAAGTGATCCTTTCACTCTGAACATACAGTGCCTCATGCTGGACTAACAGCTCACTACAGGCACCAGGAGATGGACCATGTGTCTGTTTCAAGCACCCACCAGACTGTAAAGCCTCAGAGAGACCGGAGAAGAAAGAAAGGAAGGAAGCGAAACGAAATACAAGGCCAGGGCTGATTTTTTTTCCACAAACATCAGCAAGCAGAGGTCAAGAGGGACAGCAACGAAGAGTCGTTCTCCTGTCAGGGATCACTGTTTTATTTAAATACCCCCCCAAAAAAAGAAAATATGAAGTGACACGTGCTATTGTTCACATGAAAGGTGTATTAGAACGAGAGAACAAAAGATCCCTGTTCATGCAGAGATGCTAAACTATGTGCTGGAAATCAGAGCTACTGGTAATGACTGAGGTGTCAGATTGCATGATCTTTGCACGATGCTGTTACCGAATGCTTCGTATGTAAGCTATGAATCAGAGATCGTCCACTGACACGCTTTTAATCTTCGTGATGAACAGTTTGAACCTTCCAGCTTGAGTAGAACAGGTAGTAGGGTAGGTCATCGCCCTCTTACACGTTCCACCGACGCTGCCTTTGTGTAAGAAGTACCACTCGTCCCAAAAGCCTGCGGCCACGCCTTTAATTATCTTTTAGGTTTTTTAATACTTGTACTTAGTGGCTTTGTGAGCCAATTATGCCGTCTGGACTGCTGACGGATCCTGCCACGACCCTGCTCGTGAGGCACCTACAACGCTGATAATCACGCTCCCGATCTGAGCGTTAAAAAAGCTCGGGCACGCAAAGCTCCTGTCAAGACCAACAGCCTGAAGTGCCATAACCTCGCACTGGTCAACGATGATTTATGGATGGACATGGCGCTAATGCACGCTGGTATTTCCTGGAGTTCCTCTGCCACGGCGGAGATGAATAGTCTACACCAGAATGATCAGGTTTAAACCATGAGTCAACGTGATATCCGTGCAAACGCTGCTAATTCGATTCATTAGCAGAACACACACTTTTCATCTGCCAATGCTGATGCACGTTACGCCGACAGCAGACCTAGCAGACATTAATTGGAGGGGTAATACAAAAGCAAGAATGGTGAAGCTTTACTGCTTTTTAGCTTCACCAAGATAGGAAGGTGCTTGTTAGACAACGGTGTGAAGTCAGTGATCAGCAGTGTTTTAGCGGGTGTAGCACAGCTCCATGCGCTGCCATGTTCCTGCTGGGGCACAGCGCTATTCGCCCACCTGCCGCTTAATTATGCCTTGAATCAATGCACCACGGTAACCTGGAGAAAGCAGACAAATGGCCACTCGGCTCATCTTTCTACTGCCTAGACTTCTCAACAAAGCTTAGCCCTTTTTTTTTTTTCTTCTCCCCATGAACTCAACCCCTGAAACCTGCTCGATCCTCCCTCATCGCTCTTGTTATAGCCGGAGAAGTCCAGGTGAGTCGAGTATGCAAACATACGACATTCAGATACGCATGAATCATGCGCACATACGCGTCTCCCGCATGGCACAGCGTAGCTTGTTTCTAACGTATTTCTGAGCTGATCCAAGATGGCAGCTCCTGAGGTGCTTTTGTGCTTTCCGGGGTGTGTTGTTTGAGTTCAGTGGTTTTGCGCACTGCTGTGATGGTTTTAACATTACAATGACAACCAAACTGCAACAGACTCGTAAAAAAAAAAAAAAAAAAAGAAAAAAAAAAAAGAAAAAGAAATAGAAAAAGGCGAGGAAAAAAAAAAAGAAAGAAAGAAAAAAAGGAAAGGAACCAAAACCTATAGATGGAATGTCACAGCAGTCATTAAGTCCCAAGGTTGGCCCGCCTGCCAGATTTACACCTCCACTTTTTTGAAAGAGCGGGCACTTGGGGAGATGCGAACACTTTCAAAAGCATATCAAAGAGCGGGAGTAATACAGAAATACACATATTAACGCTGCACATCAAAAGACGTACCTTGACACCGACGCAGCTGGAGAAGTGACATGCACGGTTTGTTGATTATATCTGAGCAAAGGTAAAGAGGATAATAGAATCAAATGGAATGAAAAGCTAAAAGTAAAACTAACAATAACGATTATATATATATATATATATATATGCGGCGTGGTGGTGTAGTGGTTAGCACGTCTGCCTCGCAGCATGGAGATCCTGGGTTCGATTTCTAGTCATGGGGAGGGCTTTTCTGGATGGAGTTCGAATGTTCTCCCTATGCTTGTGTTGGTTGCTTTCAGGTACTCTGATTCGTTCCCAAGGTCCAAAGACATGCAAATCAGGCTCAAAGACAGGCTCCAGCCTCCCCGAGACCGTAGTAGGATTGGGCGGTTTGGCAAATGGATGAATGAATGATAAAATCACTTCCTAGCATTTTAAAACACACTGTATGTGTATGATTTCAGTTTAACGGCTACGTTTAGTAATTATTCCGTGAGTAATAGGAATTCAGCTTTGGCGAATCCCAATAGTTTTTTTTTGTTTGTTTGTTACTAAGGGCTTGTATAATCGCATATTCTCACAGAGTTTTGGCCAAGAGTAACTGCCAGACCCGACTGCACCAATTTCACTAAACAAACCCTTTTATAGCTGATTCAATGTGGTTTCTATGGCAAACTCCACCTCTCTTAGCACTGACTCAGCTGGGTCCTTCCATTTCTTTGTTGTCTTAGCCACCGTCCGTCTTTCATTGGTGTCGTCGGTCTGTAATGAAGGCAAAGTCCATAATAACCAGATATAGCTGGTGCCTGCGTGTGGACTTTCAATGGTGCCAAAAAGCTTAATTGTGGTATTTACTCTTGCTAAAATCACTGGCAATAGAAAACTGTTAAAGTAAGGCTTTGTCCATTTCTAAAACCTTAAAAAAGGCATCATTACTTTAGAAACAGATGTAGTTGTTGGCTGCAGAGTAAGATGGGATTTGCCATAGAAAAATGTGACAGTAATTCAAAAGCCTTTATATCATATGACTAAAGATGCCAACAAACTTTGCCCTCTGCTGTCTGATGTTATATGGTCTCGTGCTCCGAACACGGCAGTGCTTGGTGTCACCCTTGAGGAATGACAAAGTTGTGAGTAGCAAGAATCCAGTTCGGCAAAGTGATGGCGAGCGCGGCTCTCGAGCCTTTTCAAACGTATTGGTAGAAACATCTGAAATCTGACAGAAACATGAATCTGAAATCTGTCTGATCTCTGGTGCCGTGTACAATATGTTCACAGTTCTTGATAGGAATGTCTGGAATCTGACAGCATAGTAAATCAAAATTCTATCTGACTCTGTGTTGAGAAGAAGATGTGTTAACGTCTAATTGGGGAAATCATCTGGAAAACGTCTGCCTTCTGGCGTAGCATGCAGGAGATGCTCAGTTCTTGTATCTATTGGATGATTTCGGGGCTCTCCTTTAGGTTAGGCCTCTGTGTTTTCTGGATGGCCAGCGCAAAGCTGTGTGTCGCCAGGAAAATGGCAGAGTGCAATGTATGCGGCTGCAACAACTACAAGCACAGAAATCGCGGAAAACATAACACCGGCATGGGGCCGTACTCTGAAAACGTTTCCATTCAGACTCAATTCGGTAGACCGCGAAGACCACTTTAACCCGACCTGCTATCGGCGTGACCTCCAGATAGAACTACTTGGCACAAAGCCCGAGCTTTTACGTCTTAAACCAGCCGCTGTTCCTACAGAATTCCTTCATAAAAAGTCAAAGGATGACGACGGACGGACGGCAGTGCCTCGCCAAAAGGAACCAGTAAAAGCTAAGAGACTTTAGTATGCGGGGAGTTTCATCACCTAAAATATCGCTCACTGCTTGTTTGACTGGACAACCCGGCCCTACGAGTTCACTTCCGTGAAAAAATGGTTGCTCTGCATTGGTTCAGCCCCTGCTAGTAATCCACGGGATAAAATTACCCAGTATAGTGCTTTGTATGGTTATTTATGTTAAAACAAGCTCCGCATTATGTACGAATCACACTGTAAGGATGAGCAATACTGGAACTCTTGAAGAACTTCGATTCCAAGGTGATCCAAGCACTGCAACACCGATGTACGAAGTGTTTAGACTGCAGCAGATACTACTATCGAAATATAAACAACACTTGCCTAAATTCAGACACTGCATCATGTTTTACCCCCCAATACAGCATTTAAACAAACTTTATTCATCTGTAACACCAAAGTGTCCAAACTTTGGGGCAGATATCATGGTCCAAGTGTCTGTTTTGTGCAATTTAAATCTGTAATCGGTGTTAAGCTCTGGTCCTTTGTGGCCTGGGAAAGAGGCTTCGAGGGCCAGACAGCTTTTCAGCTTAGAGTGGTTTATTTGGTTGAGTCTTGTTCAAAACAAAGCAGTGGTCTGTGTCACACTGAGCAATGAGACAGTAGTTAGTACCAAGGACACATTTCAGCAAAATCTTCTTGCAGTAATATGTGCCAGCAATGAGATGGAACGATGCCAGGGAGCTTTGAGTGCTTGGAAAGTAAATGATTTGCCTAGATCGTAAGAATATGGAGCCCAGACCAACTTTGCCCTTTGTTGAATGCATCATGTGCTCTTGGGGCACGGGTCATTATCATGGTTAACGTGTGTGCCATTTACATCCGTAATCAGGATTAACCTCTGGTCATTTGTGTCTCTGGACAGAATGCTAGAGGGCCAGGCGGCATTTGAGATACGCTGTAGCTGGGTGGTACGTGTTAATCATGGCAGGGACTACCGTGACCAAACTGTGATAACTTTGGCGGATTGTGGGGGTGGCCTGTCGGATAAATATGCATACGTGGCAGTCGTTTGTTTTTCTATGTACATTTTAACAATGACAGAAATCAGCTGTAAAATCCAGTAGACAAGGGACACCTCACAGATGCCTTCATGACCGCGGCGACTGAACTGATCCGCTGCCTGCACTGCAGTAATTTTCAACACGATCGAGTTTTCTGAGAATGGGAGCCCCGCCCTCCTGGGTCTCCCCGATGTACAGCACATCTGTAATCAGCAGTAAACGCTGCTCCTTGGTAAAGATAGACAAATAGAGGTCGAGGGGCGGGCAGCTTTTCGGTTTAGAGTGGTTTATCCGTCTGAGCCAACAGTCCTGCTCTGAACAAGCCGTTCCTTGGTGTCACACTGAGGAGCCGGAAATTTGTGGTTAGCAAGGATACTGTTCGGCTGCGGAAGAATGTGCAGGGAAAGCTGATGTCTTAATACCAGACCGTAAGGATACAGCATCAAAAGAAACATTGCTCTCGTGTCATGGGCTCTTGGTGCAGGAGCCAGGGACAACCGATCGGGTTTAACAGTCTGTCTGATGGAAGTTACATCCATAATCAGCGTTAACCTTTAGTCTTTTGTTAGAGTGTTGGACTTCTGTCTGGCTGCTCAGCTCGGAATGGTTTGTTTACATGGGATGAGGTCGTTGAAGCAGTATCCAGCTCTTACGTGAGAGTATTTGGTGTCATGCTGAGCACGAGTGCTGGGTAGCAAAGGCATAAGGTAGTTTGACGAATGTTTCCTTGTGATAAACTGGTCTGAGTAAAAACTGCATTGAGGTTTAGTGCAGAAGGATTTGCTGGTAAAGCAAAAGTATTTATAAGGTACATTAAGACTAGTCTGATCTTTTTAACAATAACGTGTCATACTGTTGAGGCAGGAGACATGATTAGGTCATTCTGAAAATAGAAGGTTGGTGCCAAGTACATCTGCAATCAGCATTAATCTCTGGTCCTTTGAGGCAAGACACAAACAGTGGTGGGGTTCCAGGCAGTTTTACAACCTGGGGTAGTTTATTTGCTTGGGCTAAAGTTATATTTTGCTCTGAACAAGCCAGTGGTCTGTGTAATACACAGCACGCAGATAGTTCTGTGGAAAAGACACAGTTCAGCAAAGGCCCTTCTTGCTATATTCAGGATTAACCCATGCCAGAACCTGGAACCTGGATGGTGCCAGGAAACTGCGGGGTTTGCTGTAAAATAATTCCTCGATGCTATAAGAACAGACAGTTCCAAAAATCTCTGTCCACCTACCTGTCTGTTGCTAGTGGAGCAACTCATGATCGAGTACGATTGGATATACCATTCAATGCCGAGCAAAGTCTTCAATCAACATTAAGTAATCAAAGCAAGTCTTTAATCAACATTAAGTAATCAACTTCTCTCTGTAAGCTAGCACAGTGGGGGAGGCCGCAGTACTAGTTTCTCACTGCTAAATCAACATTGTTTGCTTGTGTTTGCCAGAAAAGGTTCGGAAATCAGGCCGCTATTTAAAGACAGCCTGGTTAGAGAGAGGCGACATCCATTTTGAGCGTTTTTATGAACATGAAATAAAGATAATACCTCTAAACCAATTGTCTTCGAAATGTTCACAACATTATACCACGTGCACTGCATTTGAAATCTTCTTTAATATTTTCTATAGAGTTGCAACAGATGCTTTGTCGACTCAGTACATGTACCGCATCGCACAAGTGCTTTCACAGCTAATTAGGAGTGACATTTCTCCTCAGCTAATTAGAAAAATGTCTGTCATTTTTGTAGCTCATTTTAGTTTATAATTGCATTAAAACTTGGATTTAGATATAAGAAGCTGAAGATATCTTACTTTCAACAGACTGCAGTGACCTGCAATTAAAGCCTGAACTTTCTGTCTTAAGAGGTGCAGGAATTAGTGTTCTGAAAACTTCTGAAGTTGTATCTAAACGAATAATAATGATACTAATGATACAACTACTAATAATAATATTATTAACAACAATAATAATGCCCTGTGATGGCCTAGCGAGCTGTCCAGGGTGTACTCTGCCCTCGCCCAGAGTCGGCTGAGATGGGCACCAGCCTCCCCACGACCCTAATTA
>JBCNYG010000025.1:12831492-12851993 GCA_039654305.1 Porochilus rendahli
TGCTTTGAAGTCAGTATTCAGTAGCCTGTGTGTCGACTGTCACATAACACTCTAGTTTTCTTTTTTTTTTTGGGAACTTAAATTACGAGTCCAAGGACACGTACCGAGTGAGACGACATTGTCATGATCTTCTGGAGGAAGTGGCTCGAGTAATTTGGTAAATTACCTTAGAGATGGAGGAAGCCTCACCCCGATTGCTCCTCAGCACTCATTCAATTTGCGGAGGTATGGAGGAGTTCACATTTTTCTCCCTCCTTTTGGAAAATGAAAGCAATTACAAAGTCTCGTCCGTGTTTCCTAGGAGATGGAGCAGGAGATAGCGTGCTCCCTTTTTGTGGGGGCTCCAAGACTGTCTTCCCTATTCATTCATCAGACAATAGAAAAAAAAGGATAATGTGGTTTTCTGCACATTAGCTATGTTTGACATCTCAGACTACAGCGAGCGTGGAACTCCATATGCTAACCATTATATACTCAACATTACACGCTCATTTAATTTACATCAGCACAGGAACTATTACAATATACAGGCCAAGCCAATCAAATGGATTATAAATCAATCAATCAATCAATCAATCAATCAATCAATCAATCAATCAGTCAATAAATTCATCATTTCATATAGTGGGATTTTTTTTTAATTTGTAATAAAACTACATTTATTGTATTTTTTGGTATTGTGTTTTTTGTTTTCACTTTTTAGTTTACTAGTTTATTATTATCGCCATCATCATCATCATCTATATGTCTCTCTGTCTATTTGTATTCATTTTTATTGCTTATTTTTTTTAACTCTTTTAACCCCAAGTTTTAACTGTGGATTTTTTTTCATTTATACACTACGTTCTATTAATTAATTAATTAATTTACGTGCCTGAAGGTAACCATAACCATCCGTCCATCCATCCATCCTTCCATCTGTCTATCTATCTATCTATCTGTCTATCTGTCCGTCCGTCCGTCCGTCCGCCTGTCCGTCGGTCCCTCCGTCTGTCCGTCCGTCCCTCCATCCAGCCATCGTTTATGTATTTCCTCACATCCCCCCCTTTCTATATTTCTATATTTAAGCTCATGCTGTGGTATGTGTTCCTTGGTTTGTTCATTCACTTATTCCACATATTAAATTACAAGCCATGGGGTTGTTAAATACACAGATTAAAAAACACTTACTTAATAATTAATTTATTAGTTTCCTTTATGTTTTTAACCCTTTAAACTCTTGAATACAGAACGTTTCCCATGATGTCTCAAGAAACCGTATCTGAAAATTTTTCGACCAGTAACATGCTGATGGGAGCCATGCCAAAGTACTGTCATCATCACTAACCACACACACACACACACACACACACACACCACACAGAGTCCATCAGTTAATGTGGCAAACTAATGAAGTGCACTGATTGACATTTCTGGGCGAGCGATGCTCCACTCATCACCCAGGACACACACTCGCTTATCTGACCTGCCATAAGAGAAAAACGAATAGTTACCCAGCACGCTAATGGCTCCTGTTATGCCAACCATTCAGTCATCAAGCCTCAAACTAATCTTTATAGCGTTCGCATCGATCAGAACGGCCTGGCTGAATAATTTCCCATCACAAACACGCAAACGTTGCTCTGGGACAGAAGTACGAGATTGACTTCTGGCGAAGAAAAATGACTCGACGTTGTGTGCGTTTGCTGTCGTACGCTCGTATATTCTGTCGTGAAAATAAAACTGTGACACGGGAGTGAATTTCAGAGCTGAGGAAGGTCTCGCTACGTTATGTGATACATACACTAATGTTGGTGTCGGCTTACGTGAAAGTAATTATGAATGTCTGAAAACGGGAAAACAAAAAAAGGAAGAAAGAGAAAAAATACATCTGGTGTAGACTGAAAAAAACAAATAACACCTCACAAACATGTCTAGACATCATCTTTCGTACACGTCCGTATAAGCGTGAAGATCAATAGCGACATCGGGCTGCGAGATCTTAGGTGTCGGATTTAGCCGGGAAACTCTGATTTGGGCTTCTTGGTGCTACTTGGTGGTCTTTAAATCCTGGCGGAGTGGACTGTGTGAACTTCCTGAAATGGCCACTCACAAAAAGAAGGGAGAGGTGTGATAGAACAGGAAACAGCGACTGGACGCTAGTGTTTGTATTGGTGCTTGTGGAAGTGTGGAGACTAGGAGGGAGACGCGGAGAATTTTCCAATGATGTGAGATGCTGTCGTCTTAATGGTACTGTGTGATGAGCGTCTCGACGGATACCGCTACGCAGCTCGAAATGAGTGCTTTAAACTTTTCTGATTGTGGGGGTCTTCGGTAAAATCCTGCACCTTTGATCGTGTTGTATTTTTAGTGTTACACAATAGCCAAACTGTTCTCCCTCACCTGCCATAACAAGCACCTAGATCAACTTTATAGTTACGGTAGACTACCACGACTCCTGGTGGACCTCAAGACCCTAAATCACATGCAAGGAATTGGCCATAAATCCAGACAGATTAATTGCTGCTCTGTTTTTTTTTTCATCTAGAACATTTTTAAATGTTATTTCAAGTCCGACCTGGGACTTGCTCGGCACTTGTGGCACTAATGGGACATATCCGATTCGCTACGTTTGGCACTGGCCGACTTAGAGCCTGTGCTTTTCATTAAGGGCGGCTCTGGATAACCAAGGACTGTCCGGTGTTCATGTTTTTCTTGCCGTCCCCCGTCCCCCACCCCCCCACCCCAAAATGCCAAGCAGTTGCAGCACTGTAGGAGTGGAAAGAGGTTGAAATGTGAAAGTGGATTTTACAGAGTATTTATGAGGCAGGGTTTAGCTCTTGAGAGATTTGTGAGAGGGAGTTTAGCCAGGGCTGAAAGAAGCGACTTGGCGGGAGGTTCGGTTCTGAGCGGAAGGCCAGGCTGCCCGGCTCTTCAGTAACAGCTGACCACTTGAAGACACACTTGGTGCTCCTTCTTAAGAGAGGGGGGAAAAAAATCTCAAAAGTCACTTGTAGACTATCTTTCCAGGCAAAGAGGGTCTTGGAAAATGCATGTGTACGATGGAGAAATAAAGAAAGCGAAAGAGACCGAGAGAGAGAGAGAGAGAGAGAGAGAGAGAGAGAGAGAGAAGGGGGAAGAAATGACCCTGCCAATGGTTTGCCATAACCCGACCTCATCAGGCAGACAAAGACAGACAGAAAGACAGACAGAGGGCTCTCCTGCAGCTGATGGGTATCAGGTCTGTGACCAGAGGGCATGCAACGATGTGGGTTACATACTGACCAATCTGCTTTCAACATCCTGCTAAGAGACGGGAAGAGAGAGAGAGAGAGAGCGAGAGAGAGAAAGAGAGAGAGAGAGAGAGAGAGACGGGAAGAAAAAAGAGTGAGGGAGTAAGTGAGGGAGCATTTCGAAGATGATATGGTACCATCCAAAGGCCATTTTGATAGACAGCTAGGCAGACAGGCGGATGGACAGACGGGGCAAATAGGATGGATGGAAGAAAATGGCAAAACTTAGTAGAAAGCAGAACAAACACATTACTGTGAGCTCAGGCGGAGATTACGGGATAAGGGCAGCAATTTGCTTCTGATCTCACATCTGCACAAAAGCCTCAGTGTAAATCTACTGTATCGCTCGGCGCATGTCATCATGCAAATTGCAGTGTTACAAGACCGCTGGAGACGTTTTTTTTTTATGCGAAAAAACAGCACTTAAAAAAAATATGCACACAAGCAGAGCACGGACACGTAGCCATGAAAGCCTGTTGTTGTTTACAACACTGACAGATTGGAAGCAATGCAGATGAAGGTGTTTAGGAAGACTTCACAGTTTGACTCTCTTTCCTAATTTCAAAGTTCATCAATTCAAACATCAACAAAATGCTGGATTTCTGCGGCGTTCAAATTAATTCCCACCTTCAGCAGGCTGCTGTTTGATGAAGAAATTCGGTGCTGGTGGTTAATAATGAAAACTGCTGGTTATTGTTGGTTTTATTGTTATTGAATGTTGTGTGTTTTTGCTATGGTGAATACTTTGTTTGGAAATACTGCGGTTCAATAGTGTTTAATGACATGTCTTGATGCTTAGTTGTGTTAAATGAAGAAAAGGGTTTTTAAGAGATGTTCGTGTTGGTTATTGAGCTGGACGGGTGTTTGAAGGAGAACGTTGTACAATGGGCAGTGTTTGGATTTTTGTAAAAGTTGTCGCCTGATGAAGAACAGGGTGGAATTCTTGGTGTTTGTTGATGAAAGTTGGTGCTTGGTAGTGTTTTGTGTAATGATGGGTTTTGCTGTTTGCTAGCCACTGTTGGTAAAGGTTTCATTTTGATGAAAAATGTTGGTGTTAGGGATGCTAGAATGATTTGTAGTTTAACAAACACACCTGTTTACAGGAGTACGCTGAACAGCAGGACATTGTTGGAAAAAATTATCAGTAGTTGGCAGGGAATGTCAGTGTCTACAATTGAAAATTGGAATTGGTGTTTAAAAACGTTGTTTAAAGGAAATATTGATGTTTTGAGGGAATGCTGGTGTTTTGAAGAAGAATGATGGTGTTTAAAGGGAATGTCGTGTATGGTATTTAAAAGAGCTGTTGGTGTTTGGTACGGGATGTTGATGTTTGTAGGGAATGTTAGTTTTTAAAGGGAATACTGGTGTTTGGGAGTGGGAGTGTTGGTGTTTAAAAAAACTGTGGTGTTTAAAGGTAATTTGGCATTTGGTACAGAATGCTGGTGTTTAAAATATTGGTTGTTGTGTGAAGTGAATGTTGATGCTTGGTAAGGACTTTTGGTGTTCGGTAAAGGATGTTGGTGTTTAAAATATTGGTTGGTGTTTGAAGAGAATGTTGGGTTTTGGAGGGAATGTCCGTGCTTGGTTAGGAATGTTGGCGTTTGGAGGGAATGTTGGGGTTTGGAGGGAATGTCCGTGCTTGGTAAGGAATGTTGGCGTTTGGAGGGAATGTTGCTGTGTAAAAAATGCTGTTGGGGTTTGGAGGGAATGTCCGTGCTTGGTTAGGAATGTTGGCGTTTGGAGGGAATGTTGGGGTTTGGAGGGAATGTCCGTCCGTATTATTGGCTTGTTAGTGTTGGAGTTCGACTCCCACCTGTGATACGCTGATTAATCCTCTAATCGTCCTGAGCTTCTTGGGGAAACAGACAGATGATGGTCTTCAGAACTGTTATACACTGAGATAAACTGAAAGGACTTTAATGTTTCTCTTTATATAAAGATTTCAGGTATAAAAGTTTCACTCAGTAACATGAACTTCAGGAATCCAATACAGGGAAAGAAAAGGTGTTTTTTGTTGGGTTGTTTTAAGGAATAATTCAGAGAACCACTGACTCATACGGGCAGGTGGTAGAATTCCTTTTCCGACATAAAATTTGTCTGTCATCTGCTCTGTGTGTGTACAAGCCGAGAGACACGAGTGTGAATACGTGTGTGTGTGTGTGTGTGTGTGGACTGCCTTCTGCAGATGAATAGTTGTGCCTGCTCTTACTTCACACACTCATCATGCACTAGTGTGTTTATTTCCTCGTGTGAGGTCTCTCAAGGCAGATCTGTGATGAACAACATGGCTGACAGCAAACCGGCACCACGGTTCTTCTCGCTCTTATTATGAGTATGTAGCACACGGAGGACTGTGATGAAGGCACGGCCGTGTGAATAAAGCAAGCTGTGGGGAAAAGAGAGCGAAAGACAAAGCGAAAGCATGGGGTGTTTTCCATTGATGGCTTGCCTTTTGGGTAGAAGCGGGACTCCAGATCGAAACACTCATGCAGAGAGATGAACTTGTTAAATGCCACCGTGATTAGCAGAGGGAGAGCCAAGGCACTTTTGTTTGAGAGCCATCACTCCCTTCTACCTGTTAAAAAAAGCCTATGATGTTCACAGCTCCAGGGCAAGAAAGAGAAAAAGAAAAGGAAGAAAAGGTAAAAACACCGCAGGTGCTTCATGCCAATTGGAGAGCATGAGTAGTGAAATAGTAATGGCTTTTTAATGTTTATGAGTTTGGAAAAGAACTTTGTGATGAGAGGTTGATAGAATTTGGAAAGCGAAGCCCTACAATTACATCTGCTGATATTCCGTCCCTGGTGGTTTAAGACTAATAAGAGCTTCTGAAAAGGAGGAGGGAAAACACACACACCATGCGATGTTTGATGTGGACGCACTACGCCGCACTAATCTATAGACTTAATAATTTATGAGATTTATGGCTTCGGCTCTGCCTTAATACAATCTCGCAGTAAGCACTGCTACTGCGCTGCCGCCGCTGCCTCTCGACGTGAGCGTAATCTTCCTTCTCAGGCTCCGACTTATATGTAACGTCAGCAGAATTATTGCAGGAGCCCGGCAACACGTGACACACTGGAGGAGTCCCAGGGAGATCACGTGATGTGGGGGATAATGCTGTGCTCCGTTTCGCAATAGACGAGTCTACAAAAGTGTGTCTTGTTGTAATTTAGAGTTTTAGAGAATTGAGTTTCGAACACGAGTGACAGAAAAAGAAAAAAAAGTTTTCTGAGAAATTTAATATTCACACATCTAGATAATGAACATGGGGCAGAGGGAAAACTAGTAGAGGGGTCAGGTGAGAAAACACGAAATGATCTATCACTGCGAAGATTCATCACCTGACTCTCGTCCAATACTAATATGCACACACTATATATATATTTTTCTTTGCTATAATGTATTAATCCCGCAAGGGAAATGATTGCCTCTGCATTTAACTGATCCAAAGTGAGCACACACACACACACACAAACACACACACACACACACAAACACACAGTTGGCACACATTGCAGCACCCGGAGAGCAGTTGGGGGTTTGGTGCTTTGCTCAAGGGCACTTCAGCCATGAAGGTGGAGGAAGAGAAGGTGCAGCTCACTCCCCCACCACCACATATTATTTCTGCTGGTTCTGAGAATCGATGTATTTATACACACACACACACACACATATATACATATATATTAGCAGTTGCGTACTCTGATGGATTAATTCACTCCTAGGATATCAGCTCATATACTGTGACCTCAACATCACAATAGGAAAAAATGTATAAATAAAAACAAATAAACAAACAAATAAATAAAATTCGTATACATTTTTTTAGCTAAATTTTACTATAGCCTTTCTTTTCTTTAACCGTTCATTCAAGACTGATTAAAAAATAACATTTTGAAATAAACTATTTTTATGATAAAAATATTTTTTTTATTTTCAAAAATTACCCTTTTTTTTTTTAAATCAAACACGACTTTCCCGGAAACTGGAAGTGCCGCCAATACTAGATTCCACTTGTCCAGCTAGCAAGAGTTGCTGCTAATGTCAGTACCTCCGTCTACACTATTTCCATGTTAAAGCAACAAAATATGTAATTGACGTTTTTTACAATGAGGACATATTTTTTATTTTCAAGAATGTTATAGTTTTGCCCTCCAGATTTATTGGGCTGTTAGAAACTAGAATACAACTGGACTAGACCAGAATACACATCAGAAACTAGAATACAACTGGACCTTCAGCTAACCAGCTAGCTCCGCACTAACTACCTAACGCCTTACTAAAAGCAACCAAATATGAAATTAAAATATTTCATGGCAAGATTTTTGTTTTAAAGAATTAGACGAGTTTCCCCCCAAATGCCACTTTATTGGACTGCAAGAGGAACAGGCCTTCAGCTAACCAGCTAGCTCCATGCTTACCAGCAACCTGTAAACGTACATGTATTTATTTAGCTCTACTTCACTGTATTGAGCTTACGGAAAATCGACTCAGGATTTTATATATATATATATTTTTTTTTAATTGCAAGAATTTGAATACAATTATAAGTGTTCTATTTGCTACAATACACTGACTAATAGAGTACACGACTCACACTTTATGAGGTAATGAGCTCATAGATGCTGCAAATAACGTTTTCTTGATATTATTAAAAATCATAAGAAGCCAAAAAAGAAAAAAAAGAGGTATTTCTTATTGCTTGCTGATTGGATCCATGTTCTGGTATTATAGCACATAACAATGAGTAGGAATTAACATAACTCCAACAAACCACAACTCCCAGGCACTTTTCTCCATTTTCTCCCTTTTTTAAGTGATTGTGAAGCCTGATGCATTCTGATATAAGAATGATGAATAAATGAAAAGGGTTGACGACGTTTTTTCCCCCAAAACCTCTTTTCACCAGCAACCTTTACCTCGAAGGGAATATTATCCTTGGCTTTTTATCGGCGCGCAAGAGAGGGGAGAGATTTTCAAAGCGTGCGGAGCTGGGGAACACGACCCGAGCTCTCAAAGACCCCCCGCTGTGCGTGCCAAACTAAAGAATCTCTCTGAACTTGCAGAATTAAATTCATCACCCAATCTCCTCCGTTTCTCCCTGCGCTGGAAAAGCCTTGTCCTTGCTGTCGCCTCACATCCTCCTCCTTCTTCTTTTACTCTTTCTCTCTCTCTCTTTTTCAAAGAACATCTATGTTCGAGATACAAAAAAACATGATGTGGGGAGAGAGAGAGAGAGAGAGAGAGAGAGAGAGAGAGAGACTACAGGGTGTTTATCACCAAATTTATTTAAAGTAGAATTGATTTTTTTCTTCTTCTTTTTTTTGGTGAAAAGCATGCAGATGGCACGATGAGAGGAAAATAAGGATGAAGGGAGAGCAACAGAAAGTAAGACCACAAGAGACAGAGCGAGACTAAGACTCAAGGGTGTTTAATATCTAATTCATTCAAACAGAAATGTATTTGGGGACTGTATCTCAAGAGAGAGAGAGAGAGAGAGAGTCAGAGAGAGAGAGAGAGTCAGAGAGAGAATGAGTGATAGCAAAAATGACAAAAGGGGGAGAAAAGGAGAGAAAGTGATAGTGAGCAAGTGTGAAAAAGAGAGAGAGGAGGGGAATGGGGAGAGAGAAGCTAGGGAAGAGAAAGCAAGTGTGTGTGAGTGAGAGACACTCAGAGAGAGAGAGAGAGAGAGAGAGAGAGAAAGAAGGAGAAATGGGAATGAAAGCAAAATCAAAGAAGATTAGCAAACAGGAATTGAAAGAGTGCAGAGTGCCTAAATATATATATATAAATCTCTTCTTGTTTTTTTAGCTCAATTCTCTCTCTCTCTCTCTCTCTCTCTCTCACTCATTTACCATTACTCTTTCCAATTTGTATTTTTAAAGCCTGTGCTTGTTGTGCTGCTCGTGCTTTGCCGTATATTATTGCACCTTTTCTCCCTTCCGTCAGAGTATTTTGTAAATTCGGAGTAAAGCGATGTTAAAAACACCCTCGTGTCCACTTGGACCTGTGTGTCTTTGTTATGGAAATGAAAGCCGCTGTGCCTGGTGTACATTTGACGGCGATGCTCCGCGGCCGGGCTAACTAGCGTACTATCGAACACGGATACGCTCGCATATCGCTTCCTGCTGTGACGCATTAGCATATGAAAGCGCGCGCTATCGATCGGGCGCTCGCTCTGAATACGGAGGATCTCATCACGATTGTCCAGTCGTTTCTCAAAGTAGAATAGTAAAGATTTTAGGAGATGTGCACACAGAGGAATTCTATTTTAATAATGTTTCTCAGCTGATTATGAGGTTCTGTGGTGTACATATTTACATACATTAGCATATCAGAGATTCCTCTGTAGTAGTAATTTGTAAATTCTCTTCTATAATTTAGTTGCAGTGTGAGAGATGCTGTTCAGTGCTGTCCAAAGCTCAAGGCCAATCCAGCTTTGGCAGAAAAAGGCCTGTGTTTGACATTTGTGTGTTGTTGTTGGGTTTTTTTCATGCCTGTGAGCGGGGTTTATTTTTTTGAGGGCTGGATTTAGACTGATCACAACACGTCCTCCAAGCAATTCAGACAGTGGGGTGTGGGGGTGTGAGGCATTGGTACAGTGCAAGTGCAGAGGATGAGGCTACGCTGAACAGAGACCGTGGCGATATATTGCTCTGGAGGTATATCGCAATAAAGAAATAACATTTATACCATTTAGACAGGATGAAAAATTCTCCATTGCACATGTAAGTACTTGTGGCACTTAGCTAAATGCTGTGTAACCAAAAAAAGAGCTAAATAAGCATTTATATCTTCACATCTAATGAAAACCATCAGAGTACACACACAGGTCTCTCTAAAGTTCAGGATTAAAATAATATCGCAGACAGTGTACACAATTCTAGCCAAAGGCTAAAACTGCCATTTTTTGTTTTGTTTTGACATTAAAAGGGTTTAAGCGAGTTGATGAGGCATCGTTAAAATAATGCACTCCGGTTGTGATAATGTCAGAGCACGCAGGGATTAAATAACGGCAGTAAAAGCCCAGTCGGTGGGGCGCTGTATGATTCACATGAGCAATTATCATTTCAGGGAAAGCGGTGTGACTGCACATGTTATGTTGTTTTTAGTTTGTTTGTTTTTTTTTTAAAGGCTGTAGATTAAATGATCCATTTGTTTTAGCACAGGTCTTTAGCAGTTTATATAATTTTTCATTGTGTGTCCTCAAATCAGGTTCTTTCAATCAAAAATAATTGGTGTAGAGTTCACCTTGGGGGAAAACGATGGTGTATTATTATTATTATTATTATTATTATTATTATTATTATTATTATTATTATTATTATTATTATTATTTTGAATCATAATATTATGATAATCATTTGTAGTAGTATTAGTAGTATTAGCATTATTATTATTACCTCCACCACAAAGGTTATGTTTTTGGTTAGGTTTGTGTGATTGTTAGCAGGATTACATAAAGAGTTATTTATGGATTTCCATGAAATTTCTAACAGAGGTGGGGCTTTGGAAAAGGAAGACTCCATTAGATTTTGGAAATGATATGGATAAAATCCTGGGTCCAGAAATCTTTTTTTAAGGATTTTTCTCTAACATTGTGAAATTGAATATTTGTTTTGCCTGGTGGAGGTTTGCACGCTCAACCCATGTCATTGTTTTTATTATTATTATTATTATTACTCACTAACCTACTGTGCATATGTTGTCTACTACACTACCTCACAAACTCTGGTTTGCTGTGCTATGCTGTAAATTTAAATATTATACTGCTTTGTACATATTCCTCACAGTGATTTCTTTACTTTATATTTATGCTTATTTTCCTTAATTGATGTGTAAACTTAACTTTACTGTTTCTTGTACAGTGAGTAAAATAAACCAGAGATAAATTCTTTGTTGCTGTAAACAAACCAGGCCAGAAAGCTGATTCTGATCTAATTATAATCATTATTAATCATAATATTAATATTAATTAAGAATTAATAACTATAAGTAGTATTAGTAGTACAAAATACTATTATTATCGGGTATTACATAATATTTTAATACTTGATTACGATTGATTGTGTTTAGTTTAAGTTATGTAATGTGATTAAAGATGTGTTTTCTCTTCTTTTAATAAATTATTGTATTATTACATTTTTTGGAAAATCTCATGTACAAAGAAAAACTTATTTGTAATATTTAAGAGTTTTTTTTTTGTTACTTAATCCTACTTTTTAATTGTACAGGTGAAAAGAAACCTGGCTAGAGAAAAAATTTCATGACTCATATTGTATTTCAGCTCTCGTTTCTGAAGAGAAACCTACACCATGAGAAAATGCGGTCGTTTTACACATCCTGTATATAATTTTATCCTCTTTGCTAACAAGGAGCCTGATTACTTAAGTGTTGATGAATAAAATAAATCTGTGCTGGTTTTTTACATAATCCATCAAATAAAAGTTCTTTAGATGAAGAGATAGAACAAAATGGCAGCATGTATCTAAACGACTGAAAAATGTACACATAAAACACAAATATTTTGATGGGATTGACACTTGTTAATTCGGGTGTTAATTTTATTACATTTTTTTCAAAAGCCAAACAAACTAAGAAACACAAAAACAACATAATAATAATAAAAAGGTCACTTGGTGGGAGTTTTTCCTGGCCACAGTCGCTGTGGGCTTCCTCATGAGGGATGTGCAGGGAGTGTAAAAAAAATGTAGAGAAGTATGTGAAGCTGCTTTGTGACAATGTCAATCGTAAAAAGTGCTATACAAATAAAACGGAATTAAATTTAACTGAATTAGTGTTCCCGAAAGTTTAACAATCATTAATGTTGGACGTTAATCAGGTTTAATTCTCTAAAGTGTGATAATACGAACTTTTACTGACAGTCAGAACCTTTCAGCTCTAAACATTTTTCACCAAATATATACTGTATATTTTTTCACTTTATTACTTCACTTTATTTTACTTATTATTCCTTAAATAATCTGCAGATCATCATCAAGGGTTTACTCAGACGGCACTCCCGGTGCTCTGCATTCACCGAGACCCTGACCAGGATAAAGCTCTTACAGAAGATAATTAAATAAATAAATGAATGAATTAATGGAAAGAATAAATGCATTTTAAAGAAAAACTAATACTCTGAATGGAGAGAATATTTCTGATGTACTACAGTAAAAGATCTTCTGATTAAAAGGCTGTGATACAAATTAACTCTGCGACTGAATGCTCTTTTGAATAATAAGGATAAGGAGGGCACTTGACTTCCTTTTTGAGTTGAAATAATATCACATCATTATCTCTGTCAGCATGTTAAAAAAAAAAAGAAAGAAAGAGAAAACCATCAAAACGGACACGGTGCGTCTCAGTAAAATTCCCAAGCAACACCAAAGCAGTGGACGGAGCACAAGTTAAATGTGTGTTGTACTTAAACTCTTTCACCTTCCGACTTCCTGACCGACTTTAATAGCATTCCGCCGGCTTCGCACAGGATAATTAAATAAACGGCACGTATGGCGGCCATCTCGCTTGGGCAAAGGCCGTGCAGGGACGATGGAGTCAAATAAACTTAATCAGGTCTTCATTACACCGGGCTTCTCTCAGAGGAGAAACAAAGTTAGCGTGTGTGTGTGTGTGTGTGTGTGTGTGTGTGTGTGGGGTGATGTGTCTAGCGGGTGGGAAAGCACCTTCAGCGGAGACTCATTATGTATGCGCAGCTAAAGATGAATACTGCGGCCCATTAGACTTATTAAGGCACCTGCGTTTGAAGGGATGCGGGAACGTCTCATTCTGTCAGCGCAGATTACCTGCTGCTCAAATTAAGCCGATACCTCGACGGCCTCGTCTAATTAAGTGGGTTCTGCTGCTGATCGATTGTAATAATGGCGACGAGGACGTTTGAAGAGAGCCGAGCGAGAAGTGCGCGCACGCCACTCTCTGACTGGAGAGTCTGCCAAGGCCAGGGGTAATTACAATCCGCCGGACGTGGCCGAGGAAGAGGCTGCAATGGTTTTGGAAATTGAATCGTCGGGGGCTTCGTTCGTCTCCAGTGACCGCAATAATAGACAACAATAAGATTTAACAAGATGTCCATTAGGTTGTTCATTACCAAGCTTAATCTAATAGCAAACCATATTATTTTCGTTCGCCCTTCTTCAGAAAATAAAGGAATGGAAAGCAGGGAAAAGTGTGTACGTGTGTGTGTGTTTGGGGGGGGGGGTGCTTTTCATTTAGATTGAAAGTCAATAATACTTGTTTTCAGCTCTTAAGACAATAAAAAAGAAAAACACGTCTTCAGAAAGCCCATTTAAAGCCCCTGGTGGTTTTTCTTTTGCCTTGTCTTCATTACAATGAGGTAGGGAGGTGGGTGGCTAGGTGAGGGGCCCGGAATTGTCTGAAGACTTTTAATTGGATTCCACAAGCAGTTTCTTAATTGACTTCTCTATCGTGCTAATATATGTGTACATCTTTATGTGTGTTCACCACATCCTAAATTGAACCCAGGAGGTCATGGTTGGATCTCCAGATGAGACTCAATGGGAACTATTGCCAGCTAAAAAATTCAATTTAGATCTGGAGATTGACTGGCTAATTCCAGTGTACCTATAATGGCTTTCTACTGTTCTCTTAATTAAGTTTTCACATTAATGTACTGGATACACTCCTTAGAGCGGCACATTTCCCTCGTGGACAACATCTGAGGTGGGGGGACAAAATTAAAAAAATATATATATATTGGCGTACTTATTGACAAAATGAAACATTTGTCCTCGAAGACGTGCCTGACATAACAAACAGACAAACACACAAACAAACAAAAAAACGCACATCTGATGCCTGCCACGAAGCCCGTAAGTCAAGACAGGACAAGTGTTTATCCTTTAGCCTCCACTCATATCCAAACACAATCACTCCTTCAGTCACGAATCACCCTTCCATCCATCTACCCATCTGTCCTGTCCTTCTTTTTTCTTCCTTACCTAAAGTGCACACTGTTCATCATCTTTAATATTACAGTGAATACAAATACGGTGTAATTGACGTGCTCCGTGTAACAAATGGGAACGTCTAAGACGGAAGACTCCATCCATCTCGCTAATACGCTTCCATATATAAAACACGCCCGACTCCACTCGTTCCTTTATTGATCGCTCTTGCCAAAAACTCGGTGACTGATCCACCTGCTCTGCGTCTATGCTCCTTTTTCTCTTATAACTAAGATGTTTGGACATCACGACCTCAGAGAGGGGTCACTCCGGTTTATATGATTCTCCACCTTCCCCTCAAGCTCAGTCTCCTTTCGTTTCTTTTGAAAGAATTATTTATTTATTTTCATTTTTCTATTCTATTCTCTTCAATTATTCACATATCATTAGGTAAGAAATTGTAAGTAATAATTTCTGTAGTTCCTATTTTTCTCTGTTATGTATAAATGACTGTAAATAGCAAGACATGTATTTTAATTCAAAAGAATTACATATAAAATATATATTATTGAATTCTAGGTATTTCATTGTACTTCTTTAATTTTTGTAATGTAAAGTTTAATTAGTACACAAAAAGTCACTATGTGAATAAACTACTAAAGATATTATTTTATTTATTTTTTAATGCATTAGTTCAAATGAGCAGAGTCCGACGACCTTCATGTTTCATTCACTCGCCATCATTACCGTAACAATAGTATTATTTTTATTAATGACCCAAATAAACCAGACAATTAAAGGTAAAAATAACTAAAGAAAAAAAGGCACTTTATTTAAATAGTGTTTGTGTTTGTTAAATGAGAAAAATTCACAATTAGGCCTAACAAGCAAGCTCTGGCATTTACTTCTGGAGAACAGAATTCATACTTTATAATTTCTACTTGCTCAATTTTGTCATGGATTAAATAAACAAAAGAGTGCAGGTGAATATAATTAATAAATAGGAGTGTTTGCTATCTTAACATTAAACATTACTCCTGGATTGCTGATGCTACATGTAACATGTGTATATTCATATATAAATGTTAATTAATGTAATAATTAATGCTAGCAAAAGGAAACCTTAATGTAAACATCTCGCTTTCAAACAGAAACATATCAAAGGTGAAATTCTGACAGTGCTAATGTTATATTTAGTATTTATTTAAACTTGTGTTGTATTTCATGCCTTTTGGATTATTAAATATTTGCATCTTCATTAAATCTTTAAATCTTTTTTTATGTTTCACTTTTAATTATCCTTATAATTACAATAAAATGAGTGACATGTTAAATTGCTGTGTTTATAGATTTAAATCAAAACTTCCCAGTAAACAACGATTAAAATAATACATAATAATTTTTTCAAAAAAACTAAAAATATATCAGTATTATTAAGTCATTAATGCAGTTCTATATTCCTTATGTCATATAATAATTCTATTTACAAGCTTGTGTAAAAAACTTTTTTTTGTGCTAACTGTTTTATACTTTTTAATTTGTTTTGTTTCTAATAAATATTACTAAATAAATCATCATTTTCTAGGCAAACTGTATCACAACAAGCTTATAAAAACAAACTACTGTGATACATATGCTCCATGTATTACAGATTTAAAGGCCTGAAGTATCACAATATGCCATTCTTGGCGTGTACTTCAGTGCTGTTAAATTCTGGCCCCTGATTGGTCAGAAGATGTTGACTGATCTTCCATTTGATCTTCCATTTAGGCACTCGCTTGGGTGCATTATGGTTTTCATAGTAACAGCTCATTTGTGTAATGAACTGTAGTCATTCACGACATCTTCAGCAGGGATTCTCGATAACGTGACAAGCTGCACTCCTTTCTTATTCATTTCAAAAATCGAGGAGAAAAAAGCAAGGCCGGTGACGGGATGATGACTTAGAGTTTCTATAATTTATGTGATAACAGGAACTAACTTGTAACTCCACCGACTGAATAATTTGAAAATGCTGCAAAGTGAGCCAGAAGCTAAGGGCCAAAGAGGGGCGGGACTAGGGATGATGTGCCTTGATTGGCATGAATGTGAAAAAGGGTGGAGTTACACAAACTCCAATTCAAGGGCGGAGCCAGGGGAGTTAGGAGGCACTGCCTCTGATAACATTCTTAAATTTTATGATGTAGAGAAGTACCAGGTACCAGTACTGCTGGCTCTATGTCAGTATGGGGCTCGTAAGCTGGGGGGGAGATTGCAGCGCAGCGACTGGCGTTTTGAGTTTAGTTTACGGCTCAGTAAGCACATTTAAGTGGGAGGTAACTCTTCGATTGTAATTAAACACAAATTAAACGCATGATGTTTAATTTATTAAATAAAGAAGTGATGTAAAAATAATAAAAATCTTCATGACATGCTGATATGGCAAAATAATTAACCCTGTCATCGATTATTTCCCCTGAACATAATGACGCACGCTGACGGACACTGTCACAGCGTTCCCACCGGATGCAGCGGTAAAAACACGGAGCAATAAGCAGTGTGTGCAGAAAGGCTGCGCAGGCAGACAGAGCGACTGATCTTCCATTAATTCCAGCTCTTTTGTGTATATAAGTAATGACATCACCCAGAGGTCACGACGGGGGAATTGGCTCCTCTGTAGTACACTCTCATTTAACCTTTTTTTTTACCAGCTAAGCCAATGCTTTTGCTGCCATATTGATTTCCAATTCCGCAGCTGCTTCGCGATCGGTGCCCTTTTACATGCCTATCGCGTTGGCCTTGCTCTACAGCACTTTCTGTGCAGGGCCAGATTTTAGGCCCTGTTAACCCAAAACGTTTTTCATATTCTGACAGTGTTTTCCAGTGCACAGATTGTAAAAGGGTAAAAAGACAGGGATGCACTCTGAGAGAGAGAGAGAGAGAGAGAGAGATAGAGAGAGAGAGAGAGAGTCAAGAAAAAAAAAATCAATACGTGAGCCTGTCAGCTCTTTAACTTCAGCCAGGAAAAATTAACATTTTGGTTTTCTGTGTTGCTGAAAAGTGTACGAGAAGGGAAAAATCTCCAGGCAAGGAAGAAATCAGAATCCCAAAATACTGCAGCAGGGCAGAAACGGCGAGCTCAGACGTCCGAATATGACGACTGCAAATGTGCGACCTTGTTTAAGAATGATGACTGATAGCGAATTGGATTTTTGAAATCATCTCAGTGTCGTGCGTTCCTTTCAACTAACGTAAATTGAAGCCTAAAGCAGGACAGAGGGCCTGGTTAGTGTGTATGAGTGGAGATCTGGACCTCTGCTCACCCGTGAGTGATTTAAAATGAGGGTTAATACAAGACTGACTGAGCCTATGATTTAGCCTTTGAGAGGAAAAGCTTAGGGACGCAAATCTCATTAACCAACTCTCTCTCTATCTCTCTCTTACACCCTCACACCCTCACACACACTCATCCCGTTTGTTTTATAAGGCTTCTGTCGTTTTGGAAAAGGTCAGATTAGCACTTGCAGACGGTTGAGGCTTTGGAGAACTTGTTCATCTCTCGCTGTGTAGTGAGACGATTTGTATAAGGACAAATATCACAAGTAATCTATGAAAGTTTGATGAGGAAAGGTTAGCGATATGTCCACACTGTTTAATAGACCTTTACATTGCTGTGTAAAAATACGTGACCTGGGCTATCACAGTAAGTGTCACCCACAGAAATCTCAATACTACACGTTTAATATTTAATGTAAACCAAACACGATGTGATAACGAAGCAGTTCATGAGACTGTATGTCGTGAAAATGAATAACTTGGTTCATTATTAGAAAAATATCGGTGATGAAAATCTCACAGGTGAGGTTGGGGTGTGCGGGGGAGGTGGGGGGTGCTTTGGTGGTTTGGGATGGCTCCTGTGTGCTTGTCCTGAGAAGTGGACGGGATTGCTAAAAGGTGGATATGATTCCTGAACCCAAGAGGTCGATGAAATTGGTCAACAGCAGCTTGAAAACTTTGACAAAATCATAAATGATATTTTCGCTTGTTTATTTCCCACCCATATTCTCACAAACCCCACCTTGTCTGAAAGGATTTGCTAACTGACTAGTCAAGCTGGTGTCTCTCAATTCCGATGAATGCGCGGTGTGCTTTCCCGTTACTGGATGTAGTTTACTGGAGTTGTTGTGGGTAGAATTGTGAACGATCATTTAGGTGTGTTTATAAGGAAGGAGGAATTATTCATATATCAATGTCAAGAACAGAAAACAAAGCGGCTGTACCTTGTACCTGCTTGCCTGAAATGATTACACCACACCTGCCCCTAAAATCTTCAACTGCAATGCTACTGGGAAAACGCTGGAAAGAAGAGATGCCATCCTGTGCAACCATTCAAATGAAAAAAAAAAAAGGAACGATAAAAGAAGACAAGCTCCTGGACTCCCCTGACCTTTGGGAGAGCCCTCTGATGTCGTTTTCTGACTGGCTTGAGGAGTTTAACTGTTTGATTCAGGATTTTTGGATGATTTGAACATTACGTGAGCAAGCAGGGCTGAAATGATGGGCTGTCAGATTACACATCCAGCATTTTAAAATATCTTGGAGCCTGTCACCACCAATGAAAAATTGCAGCAGAGGGCAGGGGGGGACATGTTAGCAGCTTCTCACGGACCCCCGAGAGAGCCCCCAAGAGTCCAGACTCTCTTATAGCATGCTAGGTCAGCATTCCCTGAAATCCCTATCTTAGCATAGCTCGCTCTCGCCGGTCCCATCCATCAACGAGCGTCACGGTAATGTTCCCTCATATCTGACGTCGGACATCATATACAGTCACTTCCTCCGAGTTGAAGATCAAGCAGTATTATATATATATATATTATTTTTCTTTCCTTTTCTTCCCTTGACTCCCAGTTCTAGGCTAAAGGGCATCTGCAAAACCTTCAAACTATTTTTCTCCAGAAATGTTATGATCAAAGTGGCATACACATAAATAATACATAAAATACTGTAGTGAGGAATCGCTAAACGCGACCAATCATCAAAAAATGAGCCCGAAAAGTCTTGTAAATTAAATTTTTAAACTTGAGCTGTCATATCTCTGTCAGTGGTTATCACATCCACCTAACAGCAAGAAGGTCCTGAGATTGAGTCCCAGGGTCAGTGAGGGTGTATCTGTGTGGAGTTTGCTCCCGTGCTATGGTTGGTTTCCTCCGGACACTCTGGTTTCATCGCACAGTCTAAAGACCTGCACATTAGGCTAACTGCTGGTTCCAAATTGCCCCTGGCTGTGAGTATGAATGGCTGTGTGTGCTGGCACTGCAATGGACCGGCGAGCTGTTCGGGGTGTACCCTGGCTTCACCCAGACCCCCGTTGAACTGGGCTCCAGACTCCCTGGGAGAGTAGTAGCACTTCGGCAAACGGATGGTTTTGTGATGGGTCACAAACGTGCACTAACGAGCAAGTTGTCACTAGGACAATGTAATAACCACTGATGTACATTGCTGGAGTGGCTCCCCCACCTCCAATACTCTAGCATCTGTGACGCTCTGCACATGGCGCCACCACCGAAGAGACATATCAAAAGAAAATCGGCACTATCATCTTCAAGAGATTTACACCCACACAGATATACATGCACAGAGTAGCTATATTGATGGAGATCCCTCACAGCGGTACTCCGACTCACTTTGAATTTTTCTGCAACATTATTTTCCTTACAGCAGGGATTATTTTTTAAGTCTGCTTGACAGTCCGAAGACACCTGTCGGAGAGCCCAGGTCGTCCTGAGCAGGGTGCTGTTGATTCCTTAGCTTTTCTGGCGTAGAAGAGGAATTTGGGGTTTTGTTCAATCTGACGCTGGCTAAGTCCACAGATTCAAATATAATCTGTTCCGAAATCACGCCCCTAGGTGTGAGTGTGAATGGTTGTGTGAGTGTTGGCCCTGCGATGACCTGGCGAGCTGTTCGGGGTTTACCACTTCCTCGCACATTTCTACACACATTTAGACAGCCAATTCTACACACATTTGGTCAGCCAATTCTACACACATTTGGTCAGCCAATTCTACACACATTTGGTCCGAATTTCTACACACATTTTTCAGTCACTTCTACACACATTTGGTCAGCACTTCTACACACATTTGGTCAGCACTTCTACACACATTTGGTCAGAACATCTACACACATTTGGCCAACACTTCTACACACATTTGGTCAGAACATCTACACACATTTGGCCAACACTTCTACACACATTTGGTCACCACTTCTACACACATTTGGTCACCACTTTTACACACATTTGGTCAGAACATCTACACAC
>JBCNYG010000025.1:12899835-12914084 GCA_039654305.1 Porochilus rendahli
TTTTTTTTTTTTCTGGAAACGACCGGAAATTACGATCCATAGAAACCAAAACCAGGATTTCCCCAACACATATATTGTGGTGGCCAACGTCTTCTCTTCAATTCACTTAACTACATTATATTTTGATGGTCTCATGAGGCATAGATTTTACAATGAGAGGTCACTCAGCCTAGCACGCCTTTTTTAAGCTAGTGTCATACAGTTGGTGAGTTCCAGACTGCACACTATGCCTCCGGTTCTCAGAACCGACCTGAAATTGGAATCCTTAACCAAAATCAGGATTTATGACCACCTAGTGGCATCCCAAAAGAACATCTGCTTTATACGGTGGCCGGGAAGTGCAAAACAAAAATACATTTTCAGAAAACAAAAATACATTTTAAAAAAACAAAAATACATTTTAAGAAGAGGATAAATGGGGTGTTTTCACAGTGGAGAGGTTCGAATCCTGCTGCGCTCATTGTAATTATTTACAAGTTTTATTCATTTATTTTTGCTCTTTTATTCATTTCATTCAAAAAATTTTGAGACACGACATGTTTCACTTTATTGTTAAATATCACAACTAACAAATCGTTCAGGTGTTTTTCCACCTGCACCACCGGGAAAACACCCTATTTATCCTCTTTACCAAGGCTTCCTGTTTGACCCATTTAGTTTAATATTGTGATGGGATTTTTTGCAGGATGAAATGGCTCAATATCAACCAGACACTTTCGAGGTGTGAGACTGCATTATTTCACATGAAATATTGTCAGTTTGGTGAGAAAAATATTCCTAAAAGCGATACAGCCTCATAGTCTTACCTAAATATATCAGCTAGAAAACATGTCATTCAGTTCCTAACACAGTTTAATGACTACACTTGTACACTTCCGGCCAGAACAGACTGAGTGACTCATGTCATCACTTCCGGCATTTGGTACATTCCCTTTCCGTAAGAAGGCAGTCGATTGTAAATTTATTTTCTAAAAATTTATTTTTGTTTTCTCACAATGCATTTTTGTTTTCATAAAATGTTTTTTGTTTTCTTAAAATGTTTTTTTGTTTTTGTAAAATGTATATATTTTTTCTTAAAATGTATTTTCGTTTTTCACTTCCCGGCCACCTTATAAATGACTTGCACTCAACCTAGCGCTGGGCGATATACCGGTTTGCACCGAAAACAAGTTTTTATTTTTGTTATGATATGAATTTTTCATATACCGGCAACACCGGTTTAAATTGCCTAAATATGTAGGAACGCAGCACGGTGGTACATTGTTTCACAGGGCACATATTTCATTGCTGCGCAGTTAAACACACATGGAACAGAGCACAAGTTGGTGTGACGTTGTTGAGCGTGATGAAAATGAACAGAGGAGTCTCTGAACCAGAAGTTGAAGATGATGACCCAGAAGAACTTTTGCCGAAAAACGGAGCCTTGTCTATTGTCTGGAGGTACTTCGGGTTTAAAAGGTCGGACGTGAACAAGACAACAATTTACTGTAAGTTCTGTCAAGCTAAAGTTGTCGCCGGAGGTGGTAACACGAGCAATTTGCTTCATCACCTTAGCCATAAACATGCTTTGTAGTACCAGGAGTGCATTAAACTAAAATCAGTGTCTTTCACACCATCAGGTAAAAGTGATGCTAAAGGACAGACGCGTCAGACGTCACTTTTGGAATCGTTTTCTAAAGGTACGCAATACGACAGAAAAAGCAAGCGGTGGATAGAGAAAACGAACTCCGTAACAATTCATATTGCTAAAGACATGGTTCCTCTTAGCACAGCTGAGAAAGACGGATTCGGGGTGTGATGAAGACGCTTGATTCCAGATATGACATCCCGAGTCGGAAATACTTCAGTGAAATAGACATTCCCAAGTTGTACCAGGAACACAGAGGGAAGATACAAACTGAGGTGGCTACAGCCCCCCACTATTCGACCACTGCAGATTTGTGATCAAGTCGGACATTGGAACCATATCTGAGCTTGACAGTTCATTACATAAACCATGACTGGCAACTGAAGAGTCACTGACTACAAACAAGGTACTTCCCAGATGACCGCAAGACCGCAAGCAATAAGTTGCACTTATTATTTTTCAATACTTGAATGGTGTGTGTCTACCTGTGCGCACCTGGGTTCTGTATAATGGCATTAATAATGGAAGGTTGCAGTTTAATTCTTTTATGTTTAGAGCTTAGTTTGCAAGCAAGGTCAACATTAATACACTTTAACTTGCACTTTTTATTCACGATTATTTGGTTAATTCTTGAATTCTGGGTAATGTACCTGGGCTTGATGCAATAGTATCATTGCACATTGTTGCCATTTATTTTTTATTGTCATTATTTATTTGTTTAAGTATTTTGTTTTTAGTGAAGGTGAGATATTCGGGACCTCTTCAGTGCAATACAAGCAGTTCTGGCTAGTTATTGTCTAAATACCTCTTGTTTGTTTAAGTATGTTATAAATGAATGAAGGTGAAGTTTTCAAAAACAAAGCATAAACACCAGCGAGAGATTAGCTGGTTTACACAAGTAAATAAAAAAAAAGAGCCTGTAGTTTGAAGGTGTCTGAAATATGTGTTAGCACTAACTCCACCAGCATCACAGTCGAATCTGACTGAGCTTGAACAGTTCTGTGAAGAAAAGTGGGGCAAATAGTGTACAGTCTAGAATTTTGTAACGTTGGTAGAGAAGAATCCCAACAGACTCGTGGTTATGTTAAAAGCAGAATTGGTTCCAATTTTGTTCGTTCCACATTGGTTTGAGACTTTAATGTCATCGATTTTAGGTTTTAATTGTTTTGTGAAAGTTTCTTAATTTCAGGCTGTGCAGCAACGTAATGTGAATATTTTAAAAAGGAGTGATTCACTGTAGCCGGATATTATGATAGTTAGCTACCACTTCTTAGCTTAATACATTAAGTCTCCAGGTAAACAAACATGACTGGCCGCCCATCGGAGCTATGACTTTCTCAGTGAGCAGACTAAAAAATGTAATATTGTGAATTGTGAAAAGAAAAAGGGACAGTGGTGGCTCTGGATTACTGATCTGAAGGTTGGCAGTTTAAGCCCCAGTACCACCAAGGAGCCACTGTTGGGTCCCTGAGCGCAGCCTCAATTGCTCAGTGGTGCGATAAAAAGAATGATGAATGTACTTCACTCTGGAAAAACGTGTTTGCCAAATGCTGTAAATGTAAATATGATCTGGCATATCGCCTACACACCAACTTTCACTGGCTTCACCTGCTCCACCTTAGCGTCTTCCTCCTGCTGGAGTGGGAGTTCACAATGAAAAATCACAAGACAAGGTCAGAAGAGCAGGAAGGAAGATGTTTAATTAGCACATGAGGGTTTTAAGCAGCAAGCGTGAATGTTAGCGGAGCTTTGGGTTTGTCAGGATGGTTTACTGACTTCATTTGAGCAGCCATCTGCATGCAGGGTACGAGAGGTTATGATACGCATGACGTCCATATGTGCTCTCTCTCTCTCTCTCTCTCTCTCTCGCTCTATCTGGCTCTCTATCTCTCTCACACACACACTGATGTTAGTCATTATACGAAGGAGTGATTCAGTGAAACCTGCATCAATATGAATATGACTCAGCCATAATTGAACGTTAACATCATTACTGCATGATTTTATTACGTTATGGAACTATTCGTGTTTAAATTCCTCAATCTGGTTTCTAACCAATTCCCTCTCAATTTGGCCGTCACTAAATCTCATTATGCTCACATTTCCTTGACTGTAACCTTCACCTAAAAGAGACAGTTGGCCAAGCTCCACACTCTTGCACTAAAATCAAGGTGGAATACAAATAAAGCAAGAAAACAAACAGATGAGAGAGGAAAAAAGGACTAGGAACTGCAGGGATTTATACAAGCCCTCTATCCAAATCAGCCACAACACCACAATAATTTGGATCATGACCTCTGAAACTAAACGAATGGTTGGAGGAAAATTTGCACTTTTAGGATTTCCTTGATTTTCCAAATTCCCTGCTTGTATACTAGATTGGCTGGTGGCTGTGTTACAGAAAGGAAGCGTATGCCATCCCTCCTTCTCCGAGATTAGCAATTAGCTCGAATGGGCTCCTGGCCATAGATGGCTTTGTGCATCAACCTGGGCTCAAACTTGTGAACTCAGTGATAGAGTTCACATAGGGTTATGGTGTCACCGTTCCAATCAAGAGGCCACTATTTTTATTCTTGAGGAGTCGAGGCGGCAGCTTCCTTTTTATTTATCCAGATGCTTTAGAGATAACTCTTTAGTCATTAAGTGTTTCCATTTATGGACTATGAAAACACGTTGCAGGATTTCCCTGCATTTTTTCCCCAGATTACAGAGAATCAACTGCTGCAGTTTCTAAACGGATTTTCCACTGAAATCATAACCGGTACAGAGTACAGAGTTCAGGTTCATCTTTATTTACATTTAAAATTACTTGCATTTATCATTTATACAACTGAGCAATGGAGGGTTAAGGCTAAGGACCTTGCACATGGACCCGACAGTGGCAAGCCTGGGATTACAGAAATGTGAGACGCTAATAAATCCATACAATTTTAATGAATGGTTCTAAAAAACGACAGACTCCTGGACATACTTCAGAGGAGAGAGTATGCGATGATTTTTTGAGGACTAATAAAGTCTTTCTCGAGGTGTGTGTTCAGGTGTGAAAGAAAAAGTAGAAGACAAAAAGTGTAAGACCTCCTGCTAGAGATGGGAATCACCGAGGACTATTTGATACAATGTTACCACGAAAATATGTTGCTGGATTGATTTGTATAGTGATTCTGTGTTCACATTTTTTGATGCTTTTTTGTTATAATTTTTAAAACCTGGACCCCTTAAAAAGTCGAGTCATAATTCTGAAGCTATAAACCCCCATGGCACTCTCAGATGCCGAGCACTCACACAAGTAAGGGATGGCATATGTTCCCTTCCCTGTCAGTTACAGGGATCACCAGCCAATCATCAGCCAATCTCTGAGCTCTTAAGTGAATAGTGCTTTCCCTCGGATTATGTTTGTTCACCTCCCCGATGTACATGCGTAGCAGTTCATAAAGATGAGGATGGCAGCATCACATGTCATGGAGGGGGCATGTGTTTGCTAACACCCCTCCTCGGTATGTTGTGGTTGCATGATAGGGAGACAATACCTGGCAGGTGGGATTCAGTTTAGCATAAATCAGGAAAGATAAGAGATATTTCAGAGCGAGTGTGAATTTTACATTTACAGTATTTTACAGACGCTCTTATCCAGAGCAACTTACAATTACCATTTTTTTTTACAACTGAGCAACTGCTCAAGGGCCCAACAGTGGTGAGAGTGAGGATTGCACCGCTGACCTTTAGATCAGTAACCCATCACCTTAACTACTAAACCACCACTGCACAGTGTAGTGCCACATGCATTGTTACAGATCACTGAACTATTACCTATCGCCGAGGATGCCTAATAATGACAGTCCTACATCTAACCTATGATGTTCTGTCTCAAAAAACAAATCACGCCACGGGGGTCCAGATGCTCCCGTTAAAAGGACTATTTCATAATATACCAATTTAGATAGGTAGTGAACAAGTATACCAAGTTTCAAAGCCCCAACTTCGGCGTGCTGCAAGTAAATGTACGGAAACTAAAGTGTAACGGACAGACGGACGGACAGAACCCATTCCTATAGCTCCTGAAGCACTGTGCGGGCTGGAGCTAAGATATCCGTAGTGATAGCATCTTAAGAGCTGTGTGCTAATGAAAGCGAAAACTGACCTGTACATCTAAATAGAGCTTTGAAGTATGTTAGCTCAGGGGAGAGATGGGTAGGTTGGTACTGATTAGCTAAAATAATTTTAATTTAAATGTCTTACTGTTTCATTGGGGTATTTTATTCACATTTGGTACAGAGGTAGAGTTTAATAGAATCTCCGGTACAGCTGAAGCAAAGGGTGAGGGGGAGAAGAGGTAAAGGTTGGCACCTTTGTAAAAGATACAATACATTTCCCCAGCATGTGCAAAACTCACCAAAAAAACACTGGATCCCTGACATCGTGATTGCTGGTAGACATTGTGGATTTTTTAAAAATTTTTTAAAGCAAACTGTTCCTTTACTTCTTAGAAATGTAGAAGGTCATATCAGACTCTTTTACCCTATCTGCTGAACATGATAAGAATAATAAACAGTGCTTTAGCTTAGGCGCCTCTACTAACAGCCCTGGAGCGTTTTCTGAGAGTTCAGTCAAGGGCAAATTCCCCTAAAGGACGCGACACCGGCACTCACGCCATTCCCGCTACTCCAGACACTCTGCCACTCTAGTTGAAGACACAGCCGGTCATTTATTTCTGTAAGACAGATCGAGCGCCTCGTGCTGGGCCTGATTGCGTCCTATTTTGCTCTCGTGATTGTGTGACCTTCCCTACGCCGGCTGGAACACTAAATCTCTTGTAGTCTAATAACGTCGGCTGATGTAAGCTGAATTGGTGTGGAGCAGCACTAATTAGACATGGCTTATAATAACACTTCCTCCCTCTGTCTCCCTCCTCCTTCTCCATCGTTCCCTAGCGCATGTTCCTGTTCTCCATCTGCATCTCTTTCACTCCCTTGCCTGTCTCCCTTAGTGCTTCTCCCTAGCTCCCTCAACCCTATCTGTGTGCTTCATTAGCACTGTAGGATTACTTAATGGAGCAGATTAGACAAAACACACACAATCACGCTGCTTCTCAAACTGAGCGCTCGTCCTCTGGAGGAAGGGAGAACGAGCTCAATTTTGCCTTGGATGGGATGAAAGCCAGCAGGAGATGCCATCACTCAAACGTGGACCAGTGGGCACCTGCCAAAGCTGGAGGGAACTTGTTTGCATCCTCATGTTCTGCCAGTGCTACCAAGCTGACCCACCTCCCCCCCACCCACCCCCGGTTTTCTACCAATCTGAGTCTCTATATTTGGGTTAATCGAGGTGGAAAATGAAAAGTCACACTAATCTTGCTGTTAATGAAATCACAAGAAAGATTAGAACTTATGAAAGCTCACCCACACTTCCAGATCGTTGCAGAGACGTTGCATAACACTCGGGAGTATTTATGGTCTGACTCTGAACGTAATGACTCTTCGCACTCGCTGTGCTTCTGTGAAGTTCAAGGCACTGGCGATAAGCCAAACTACTAGGTACTTATAGAAGTTGCAACCTAAATGCCCCCTTTACTCCGGTAAAGTACAGAGAAGAAAACAGTTCAACTTTTTCCCAGTATGACTCATACATACTTGCAGCAGGTTTCATTTCTGTCGTTCAAGATAATTGCATCACATGGGGTCAAAATGTAAGTGGGTTGGCCCTAGTTAACCAAATCAAGTGGACTGGGCTATATATATAATAAGCTGTTAAATACACACTTTCTTGCTCTTGCACTCGCACCGAAGCTCCAAACCATAAAATTAGATCTACAGAATGGGCGAATGGGTCTCATGCAAAATAACTCTCAAGCAGTGTTTACATGTGAAGCTCTGCTTTTCCATCTGAAGGAAAACTGAAGGATGTGCACGTCATGGTCTCAATGCCAGCACTGCTGAAGAGAACTAATGATCCGTCCAGACTGCCCAAAAATTAGGTATGGACAGTATATATGATCTAAGGCTACAGCAGGAATCCACTTTGATGTCAGAAGAAGGTACTTTAAAATTGTAAAAGTGTACAGGTTCATTTTGTTACCAATGGAATGAGGTGTGAAGCAAAATGGGCGCCTAATGGTTATAGAAGCGGCTTTGGAAATGAAGGGGCGCTGGTGAGAGCCAGCAAGAAGAATTTGTGATTTGAGGTTTTCACTTCCTCCACCTTCATGGCTGAAGAGCCCTTGAGCAAGGCACCGAACCCCCAACTGCTCTCCCGGCGCCCCAATGTGTGGCAGCCCACTGCTCCGAGTGTGTGTGTGCTCACTGTTTACATGTGTGTGTGTGTGTGCTCACTTTGGATGGGTTAAATGCAGAAGCCTCCCTTGTGGAATTAATACAGTATAAAAAAAACAAAAAAAAAGTGAGGTGGGCACCGAATAAAGTCAACAAGCTCATGAATTCGACAGGGTGTAGGCATTGAATGGCGTGACATTAGGCATGGGTTGAGGTGGGAATTAAATGAGTTGGATAGGGTTGCCATAGAATGACCTGGACACAGAATAAGGCTGGCGTGGGTTAAAGTGGGAGTGAGATAAGGAATGTGTGTGGGATAAAGTGAGAGTTGGATGAAGTGGGTATGATGTCTGGATATGGGATAGAAATTGACAAGGGTTGAGCTGAGATGAAGTGAAATTTATGCTTCACCTTTAAATTGCAACATCTACAAACTTTCTGTCCACAGGCTTTTGTTGTCAATGCATGCCCACTTCCATGACACTTTAGGTAAGGAAAAACTTTTGAACACCATGGCACTGATGTTTTCTTGAGTAAGTGGACTTCACGGGGACCTGGCATGGGTGTAGGTGGAAGTGATACAACGAGAGCTGAAGCGGGGGTTGGATAAAGTGCGTATGAGGTCTGGATATTGGATATGAGACATGAGAGGAAGTGGAATGGAATGAGCATGAAATGGGAGGTGTCCATGAAAGTATGTGGAAATGAGGCAGCATGGGAACGAGCTGAATTGAGTGGACTCATGTGGATGTGGGATGAGATGGAAAAGTAAGGAAGATGGCATGGAATGAGGTGGATTCACATGAGGCCGATGCTGACTGAGGGGAGGTTATCATGGAATGAACTGAAAGTGGGACGATGTGGAATCGGGATGAACTGAAATGAGTTCGGACTGGGAAAAAGGTTCTTCGGTGGAGTTGAACCCAGAGAGAGAAAGAGAGAGACAGAGAGAAAGAGAGAAAGAGAGAGAGAGAGAGAGAGAGAGAGATACCGAAAGTACAATTTTAATTAACATAAGTTATTCTGATTTCTAGCCAGCAATCTGCTGTGGCGCTGCGTTCCCATCCGCTCCGTATGTCTTAAATATAAACGTTTTCACACTGCTTTACATCTGCACGTTTGCAGCATATCGCTAAATAAATATGCAACTGCACATTTTCTCACATTTCTATCTTTTCTAGTTTTTCAAAAAATATATTTTTTCTTCTCCATAACAGTCTTTAGTTTTTAGAGGTTGGCGTTTAGTTTCAGGACAAACGTTTACTGCAATTGGAATCACGCCAAGTGAGATACAGACTATGATCATCTATATAATATTATTATTTTACAATCATCAAGCCAAACATAAACTGTGCTAATTTCCTACCAGTTAAATGTACAACTGTAACGTATGGATTGTTTTGCTTTATAAGCCGCAATAATGTTCCAGGCATTTTTATTTCACAAGATAATTTTGTAATGCATCTAAAAAAGCAATTCAGTTCCCCGCTGGAACATTCGGGTTTAGTGTTTATCCCATTAATGTTGCCACAAAGTTAGTAGTTGGCAGACATTTTTATCCAGAGCCACTCATAGCTGAGCAGAAAAGCTTAAGCTCAAGGGGATTTTATCGAGAGCCCGATAGCAGCATCTTGACCGTGCCAGCATTTCAGTGAGCAGCCTGGATGTACATATTCTTAGCCACCACTGAGGCTGTTCACTGCTGTATTATTTGCTCAGGCAGACTTTTCACTTTGGTTCTTGATTTTAAACTCATGGTGAGACCTTAGAAATGCCAAGACCTCCCAAGAACTCATGCAGATAACAAGAGCACTTAAGAATGCGAACCTCCACCGAGCCAGAAAAAGAGTCTTGATGATGTCAGAAAACATAAAGTTGCAGCTTTACCTCTGATTGTTACAAAGCACTTACACTGGAGACCCCTTCCATAAACCAGAATCTGAGTACAGAACCCTTTCCTGTGTAACTACTAAAACAATACACTGTGTTTTACTATAAACTTGTGAATTATACATGAGCTGAATGTCAGAACTCAGCAGCACTCGATGTTTTCAACCTCGGTATAGTGCTCCATTCACAGTATGTTGTATAAAACTCTCAGTAAAGTGGATGTAAAGTGATTGCTTTTTTTCAGACGTGCCAAGAAAAGCATTGTTAGAGTAGCAGATTAGCATCTGCCATGAAAATAGAAAAATAAGTTTATTTAAAGCAGCATATGCCATATGTTGTCAATATAAATGTCACAACATGCCATAACACCTTAGAGTGAGGGAAATATAGCACACACTGTACACAACTATGATTAATAATTTATGTCATGATGATTACAGTTGTACTGGTGTTGCTGTGACCAAAATTACCAACTCCAGTTATATAATTAGTATACAAATGTAAATAAGATTAGCAACATCAATTTTTTCCTTCACATGATTCAATATGGACTGAATCCAGAGCCCAAAAATGCACCGTTCCCATCAGCAAACATCTCTGTAATGCTAACTGTGTACAACTTAATCTAACCTCATCTAATCTAATCCGCTCAATATCCTTTATATCCAACTGAATGCCGGCTCCCAATTACTGTCGGTTGGGGGGGGGGAAGAGAAGAACTCTCATGAAGAGTGTTCTTACCCTGGCATTAAACACGAGTTCACCATTGGTGGAGATTACTGGTGAGTAATATCAGGCATGTATGTGGGTGTAATGGTAACCAGTGTGCACCTGGTCTTTATTTATCTAACACTCCGTGAAGGCATACGAGTGTATTATTATCGTAGAACGTGAATAACACTCATAACTGGTCTATGGGCTTAATGATGTCTGTGGCAATGATTTACTTCTAATTTCCCGCAACAGATCGTTTTAATTAGCCATGGAGAACATGAATTTCTTTTTTTTTGTCTTACTGTAGATTAGAACTGTAATCTGTGCTGACGGTTACAGTGTTGGCATCACACCAGTGAGTGACAGATGCTCCACCGTCTAATATCTTTTGTACGTGTTTCTGGCTGCAAGTTTCTGGATCTTAAAAGCCGCTATCTGATCTCAGTGCGAGATCACTTCCATGACACTTTTTGAAACGAGAAAACAAAAACAACAACTTTTGAACACCATGACACAGTGAGGTTTTCTCGAGTTATTTGACTTCTCAGAATCCTGAACTCAGTTTCGATTGACGCGGTTAGCTGCAAGTAAACAAGATAATCACACGTTTGCCACCGGGCTACAGGAAAAGGTCCGTGGGTGGTCATGTGCCATGTCAGTCAAATTCACACCTTCTGTAATAGCAGGTGATCCTCAGTTACTGACGAAAATGTTCCATTCCTGGATCTGAAGAAATTCGGACTTGCAAGACTCCTCTGATTATAGACAACGTGTGTTATATATCAGTTTTGGCTTCTGTTGGCGAGTGGAGAAAAAGCCATTAAAAGCAGTACGAGGCAAGGGGAAGTGCGGCTAGTGGGCACGACTTCCTTTTAAAGTAACCGACTGCTGGTCCTAATCACACTTTTAGTCACTTGCCTCATGCCGCTGTCAGTGGCTTGTTCCTCTCATACCAACATGAATCAACATCGAAAAGCTAACCATAACAAAAACAAACAAACATTCTAAACTCCTCCTGGATGAGACACTAGTTTATCACTGATTACCCATTTATATTGTTAAGACCTTGCCCAGGGGTCTTGGCACGGTGGGGGGATCTAACGGGGATTCAAACCTACAACCTCTTGATCATGAGCCCAGCACTCTACCCACTACACCACCAGCGCTGGCTTAATTTAGTAAGAAGCAGTAGACCTTTAATATATCATCACACAATATACTGTAGCTCATCATATCACAGAGGTGCAAGAATAGAGTGTGTAAAGGAATATACATAGTGAAGCCGTCCCGGTATGTCCTGTATTAAAATAAATCTCTCGCGAGACATCGATCCGCATCCACTGACTCTAAATAACCGTAGCATAAAAAAAACAAGCTGTGATGATGGTAAACAAAAAAGACTACCCCAATTGTGGAGCATCTACACCCTGTTAAAGGTGAGTGAGTAGTTTGTTCATGAATGCTTCATATCGGGGAAAAAATTGCTTTGTGGGAAATAACTACAGAACTGCGGTTTAATTGCTGTATTGAAATTGCAGTCTTTCTTTTCATCTTGTCTCAGAATTTAATAGGATTTGTCTGGGGAGTTTTTGTGCGTTTAGATTTCTCTCTCTCCCTCTCTCTCTTTCTCTCTCTATCCTTCTACCAAAGCAAGGAATGATTGCAAGGGAACACCTATTAGACGCGATAAACGTTTATTTTTTTGGTTGTTTTTTTGCCGAGCTGTACAATGGTCTGGGTTGATGAGCCAATTTCTTTATTCCCTTTTCAACAGCACCTTGTTTGGAGTTGGGCTGCAAATTGGCACATCTCACTCAGATGAATACAAAACAAGACTGCTGGTGAATGCAAAATTAGAGGCATTAGTGGATTGCGCTCTTTTTTGTTTTTTTTTTTGCCGTGGAGATGCAAGTAAATAAAGGAGAACCTGTCCTATTCTCTATTATACAGATTAAACTTGTCCTATTCTCTATTATACTTCCCTATACTCTATTTATTCAGAAAAGTAGATAGATGTCATTCTGACAGTGAATGAATGGGAAACACGGGAAGGCTGGAAACACCTGTGGTGTGCGTTAGTAATACCACAATCACCCTCGGTAGATTCACGACAGCAATATGGACACCTGGCTTCAGCAAAGAGACAGTCTTGTGAGCAGAACTTGACTATTGCTGAGACAATATGATCTCCCTCAGTTATGTGCTTGGTCATGAGCGCCAGAGCAGGAAGACATGCACAGTATAGACCCCCGTGATCAAACAGGGACACCCGGCAAGGTGACGGGAGATGGCGTGTGTCTGCGGCATGCACCAGATTGAATGAGATCGACACAGTGCTTTGACTAGGAATAGAAACGAAATTCGTCTCAGCCTGCATGAGCAACGTCATCCGGTTTTAAGCACTAACAAACTGGAGTAGTGTGTGAAAATACACGGATGGACAGATTGAGAGGGAAGTAAAAAGATGTGGCCAGGTGAGAGATTGTTTTTAAAGAGAAGGAAAATGGGGGTGGTACACAGGTAAGAGGCAAAGCGATCAAACAAAGAGGAAGAAAAGAGAGTTTGATGGATATTATTGTGATAAAAGAGAAGGTGAACGAAGGAGGCAGATGAAAGAAGAAAAAGGAAAGTGGCATTGAAAGATGTAGAGGACAGAGAAGGACAAAGTGGTAATGAGAGCAAAATGGACAAAAGTACAAAGAGGATAACACAGCAGGATATATTAATATAGGGGTGAGGGAGAGAAAGAGAGAGAGAGAAAGGCAGGTATTAAGAATAAGTGAAAGAAAGAAAGAAACAGTCAGAGGAAAAGAGAGACATGAAGAGAGAGAAGAGAGAGCGAAGGAGAGAAAAGAAGGAGAAAGACAGAGAGAGCGAAAGAGAGAGAGGTGGGGAGTAAGGGAGAAAGAAAGAGAAGGAAATAGGGAATGAGAGAGAGATAGATAAAGACACAAAAAGACAGAAATGGAGTGAGACAGAGAAGGAGAGAAAGAGAGCACAATGGAGAGAGAAATGAAGAGAGGGAATGAGAGAGACAGGCAGCGATAGACAGAGGGGGGGAGAGAGAAAGAGAGAGATGGAGAGAAAGATGTGTGGGTGTGTGATGGTGTGTCTCTGTGCTGCTCTTTGCTCTTTGATGAGAGGATTTCCCTTACTGCTTTCACAAAAACCAAACAGCAGAGAGGGGCTTCACACACACACACACACACACACACACACACACACACACACTCACACACACACACACACTCACTCCTGTAATAAACATTAGGTATAAAAAAAAAGGCAGGCTGGGACAAGGTGTGTGTGTGTGTGTATGTTCGCATGTTGTGGGAGGATGTACAAATTGCTCACGGGTGTGTAAAATGAGAGTGTGCAGCCACAGGTGCAGTAACGTGGGCGTGATCAGCACGGTAATGTGCGCATGAGCCTCACCTGTGGCGGAAAGGTCGAGGTAATAAATCAGCTGGTGCTCGGCGTGAGAGAGATCGCCCTGCGCTTGTGTAAACAAGGCCCTATAAATAAATGATCATTATAGTCTGATCAGCAGAGCAAGGGCGCTTTCTGTCTTTCCTTTTCTCTCGCTCTCCGTCTAAAGGTGATGCTGGAGTCATGCATTATGCATGGTAATGGAATTGCTCCGCATCGGAGCAGGCTAACAGGGTGTGTGTTTTACCAGGTGTGTGTGTGTGTGTGTGTGTGTGTGTGTGCGCGCATGTTAGTGCTCAGGCATAATAATCTACATTTTCTTG
>JBCNYG010000025.1:12989312-13003102 GCA_039654305.1 Porochilus rendahli
ACACACACACACACACACACACACACACACACACACACACACACACACACACACACACACACACACACACAGAGCATGAATTCCATCGCACAGTACAATTTTCAGACCTTTTCCTTGTTATATGATTAGATTCACTGGACCAAACTTTCCCGAATGAGGACCAATGCATTAAGTGATAAAACGTAAACGCTCACTGTCGTTTCTGCCGACAACGTTAATGTGAATGTCCTCTGGGATATTACGCTCGCACAAAAGGCTCGATGTCTGTGGACTTGTTTATGTGATTGTTATTTTGTTAAGTGCAGGCAGTAACAACCATAGGGTGGGGTGGGGGTGGGGTGTGTGTGTGTGTGTGTGTGTGCTCGTAAAATATAAAATATACAATTGCTTTTTTTAGCCGATAGCAACTGCTGACCTGCTGATAGTGACTCTGCCCGTTTCGGATTTTCTTGCTTTAATAACAGAACTAGACTGGACAAAACTTTAATCGTTCTTTAATGGACTGTTTCCTTCAATCCAAATAACTACAACATTATTATTTAAAACGTACAATCCTATCTACCTTCTGAAAAAATACAGATATTTCATGAGGTTAAAAGTCTATGCCGCATTTCTCTTACATTCATTCATTCATTCATTCATTCATTTTGTAATCCTAATGAGGGTCGTGGGGAGGCTGAGCCCATTTAAGCCGACTCTGGGCGAGGGCGGGGTTCACCCTGGCCAGCTCGCCTGGCCATTGCAGGGCCAACACACATACAACCATTCACACTCACTCTCATACCTAGGGGTGATTTGGAACAGCCAATTAGCCTACTGTGCATCTTTTTGGACTGTGGGAAGAACCCAGAGTACGCAAGCTGGGCGAAAACATGCAAACTCCACACAGAAATGCTCCGAGCCCGGGAATCAAACCCCAGCCTTTTTGCTGTGAGGCAGATGTGATAACCACTACACCACTGTGCCTCCCCTCTTACATTCTCATAAAAGCAAAACAATAATAATAATTATAATAATAATAATTATAACATTACCCATAATAATACTAATACTACTACTAATAATAATAATTTTTGTATTAACAACATTATTACCAATAATAACAACACCAACAACAACAATAATAATAATATTAATCATATTACCCATAATAATACAAATACTAATACTATCACTAATTATAATAACAATTATTATTATATTAACAATATTATTACCAATAACAACAACAACAACAATAATAATAATTGTTAATATTATTATTATTATTATTGGTAGGAAATTACATACAACACCCCTGTTCCCTGGCCAGACCATCCTTGTATTTTTACTTACATATTGTACTGAAATACTCTAAACATAATATATAATAATTTCTTAAAGGCGAGGTGGGTGTCGCTGAATAGCCTCCGCAACAGGATGCCAGTTTAACAATAAAAACATACATTTCTTCCTATCTTTTAAGACGCGTTGTGTTAAATTTACAGGATTTCAAAATCAGCGACTGTGACAACAGTCACACAGTCCGGAGACATGCACATTAGCATAATTGGCTGTTTCAAGTTGTCCCAAGGTGTGAGTGTGATTGTAAATGGTTTTGTGTGTGCTGGCCCTGTGAGCTTTTCAGGGTGTACCCCACGTTCAGCCAGAGACGTCTGAAATGCCAGACCCTAATAGGATTACGTGGTTTGGCGAATGAATGAATAAATGAATGTTTTTGCCCACTGTTATGTTTTAAACATAATCCACTTGGGATATTGTCTTATGCATTATAATTATTTTCTTATTTCTGATAGGTGAAAAGCCATCAACTAATTCTTGGCATTCTTCTTCAAGTTGACTTATGCATCACTGTTGAAAGTCACATGCTGATGTCACTCTCTCTCTCTCTTTTCCAGAGTAAAGAGCCAGAAAAAGGTCACCCGGTTTCAAGCCTTGTGGCCTGTTCCTCGCAATAAGATCTCAAATTTGCATAAAACAATACAATACTGTTCAGTCGATTATCCCCTCCTGTCTTAAAAAACCCCAAAGAGCAATCTGAGGCTGCACATTGCACAGAATCAGCAAATGGAAATGTTATCATCATGTTTTAATAATTTGTATTAGTCTATTTTGGATCAGTCTGCACTCCCTGTGTGATCGGATTCCTGCTCTTGATTAACCGGAGTGCAACCTGCCTCACGGTCATGCTATGTCATGTTCCCAGATACGCTACTCACTGTTATTGTTGTAGCTGTTTTTCACACCGTTTTATTTCACCTCAGAGACTGAACCACCTTTGGAAACCCAACAACCTTGCCATAGTTAAAGTCAATGAGATGTCTGATGTGAACATACAGTCATGTGTTTGACCTGTATCTGTTTGATATCATGCAGTACTTCTCTCACATGATTGACTGCTTGCCTCAATGAGCAGGGGTGAGAAAAATAATAATAACAACAGGTTCCTGTACACAAGTGCATAACGTTTGTGATATGATGGCATGCAGTCGTGTTGATGACACGCAAAGATAACTCTGCATTGACCAGGAGAAGATCTGCCTTGTCCCAGCTCAAATAAAAATTACATACAAACATGGCCCTGCTCATGCCATTAATATTATCTTTAATAGAAATGGCAGAGCATTTTGTAAACATTGTGAAAGCTGAACCTCAACAGAGCCCAGCACGTTTCTTCAAATTACTCTCTTGAAAAAAAAGATCAGATGATTCTCAGTGTGTTCTCTTTCAGTTTCCTTAAGGAGTCCTAAGCCTTACAGAACAGTCATATATTTTTAATATGAGGTACAAATCATATACAAAAAGCTGTTTAATGTGTACTGCTGAGAGTGCATGGTGCAGTTATATAAGCACTCGTCTGCTGTGCCGGAACAATTTAGAGTACAAAAGAAGAAATACATACGAACCTGCTGTTAGATGAATAAACAGTGGTCTGTGCGACACTATAATAAGCTGGAAATTTGTGAGATGACATGGTCTAGAGGGAGCTTTAAGTTCTGTTTCTAGCTTTTGTCATATTCATTTTTCAACAGATATTTTCACTTCATGTTTTGGCATTTATACACATCCATACTGAAGACTACGTGAACTATTGCAATATTTTCTGACATTCTCCCTATGATGAAATTGATCACAATATACATAAAATAGCCGATCTATATAATGTCGTACACGAAGGACACCTCAAGCACACAGAGGACAAAAGCCATCCCTCATACAAACAGTTTCAGACAATCAACATTTTATTAGCCACCCTATGCACAGGTTTAGGACAAAATTTTAGGAAGCTTTCATGCTAATGAGCTGAGCAATGGCCCAGACAAACTTCATATGTTCAAGGTCACATATGCAAATTAGCTACCCCACACACAGATTTATGTCATAGGAAGTGTCTGTTTAAAAGTTCAGAAAGCTGGCATGTGCATGAGCTCTACAATGGGCTGGACAAACTTATTGCCACGCCGCCCACCAAGCCAACGGCAATACCCCTCCAGCCATAACCGGCTGAGGGGTAATAATATGCTACAAAAATTATGTCTAAAAACAAAAGTACATGGCATCAGGTTTGGAGAGTTTGAAAATGAAAAGACATCAAGGATGTGATATTGTGCTCTTTTGCACACTTGCTGCCAGTTGTGATCCTCAGACAGTCATAAAAGTCCAGGTTAACTAATGGGACTATATAATAAGAATAAATGGACATTAATATTAGATTAATATATATTGGAATGTATTGGAATGTATTGGAGTTAGTGGCAGTATATTGGAATTAATTGGACTATATGGAAATCAATATTGTGAAATATTGTGAAATTAACAGGTATATTTAATATTTAAGAAGAATATACTAGAATTTATGGGAATATATTGAAATAAACAGCAATATTTAGGAATTTAAAAGCAATATATTGGAACTAAAAGAAATATATGCAAAGTTACAAGAATAAATGAAGATTCTTCAACCTAAGCTCCCATGGAAAGTTTGTTTAAATGTTTGTTTACCTGAAATTTTTCAGCCCACTTCAACCCTACAGATGAAACTTTTATGGACTTTAGTAGCCTTGTAATCATAACAGTACACAGTCCGTATGTCATGTGCTAAAAATTTAAATAATGAGCATGTCAGAGTCCACTGCCTTAAAAATAATTAGGCAGTGTGACAGCTTTGCTCTCTGAATATCTTGATGGAAGTCTAATTATTAAAAACATCAGCTCTTTCTGTCAGTCATGCCATGATAACATTTCAGTTCAATCAGTCGTGCTCTTGAGGAGAACTGCTGTTTGTAGTTATGAAAAAGTACTATTAGAGAGAACAAGAAAAGTCGTGTCTACAAAAACGCAGAGCTGCAGATTTAGATGAGATGCCCCCAAGGCCACTGCTAGTTCAGCTGTTTCTTTGTTACCTTTCGTGTGAGCAACACGGAAGGTATTGTGATGCACCAATTGTCTGGCCGCAGTCGGCGAGTGCGCATTTGGTCCTAGTAAGTTATTACCTCTCTTGTGAGATATATATTGTTTGTGTTATTACTACATTTTGCATGAACAGTAAAAAGACATGCACACTAGACTCAATGGCTGTTCTAAATTGCCCCTCAGTGTGAGTGTAATTGTAAAAGCGTGTGTATGTTTGCACGGCGATGGACTGGCGAGCTGTTCGGCGTGTACGCCGCCTTTACCCAGTGTGCGCTAGGAACCTGCTCACGACACCAGTCCAAAAAAGCAGTTGAGCAAATGAAAACTTAATGAATGATTGAGAGAAGAGTGTGTATAAATACTGAGGTGGTTGATTATTTCCTAATCTATTCATGTTTAAAATGTTAAAAACAAATATTAAAATGTTTAAAACAAATATGTGACTCAGTAAGTCATAATAATGCAAAACTATTTTTAAAGTGGCATTACACAGTCTTTTGTATCACTTTAATGGGGAGTAAATATCCTTGGGCAGAATAAATGTAAAATGTCACGGTATCGCTGAGGTCTTTCCAGCACTTATTGTTTTCTCATTTGCAGCACCTTTTTTAAACACTTTGTTTATTTTTTAATTTGAATTTGCGTTCTGGCTACGGTAACACTCACATACTCTCCACATTTCGGGGTGCTAAATAAATTTGTTGTGCCAATCTTGCCTTTGGGTGCTGTCCAGCAGTTCAATATGACTTATTTTAAGATCAAGCCCTCCGTGTTGTCAGCAATGCTGACATCATGAAACCTTTACTATCCTCGGTAAAATTGTAGCTCTTAACATGCCTGTTATAATTAAAACAGGTGTGATAGTCCACACTTGTTACTATATGGTGATTAAAAATTCTACATTGTTATATACACTACACAGAAACAGTGCTTTCTAATTGGTCTGCTATCAAAAAAACATTATTCTGAGTGGACAGTCAAAGCCACGGACAGATTGAATCAAAACGATGAACAGTCTGGGTTTTTCATGATTACACAGAGGAGGGAGCATCAATACCACGCTTTTAAATTAAACAATAAACCGTAAAACTTTTGTTTTTAGTTTGTTTTTATATTCCAATGTGGTATATGCTACAATTTTGAATATTTTCAGAGCATGACAGAGCATGGTTTAATTATGTTTCCGTATGGTATATAATAAACACTGATTGAGTATGCTTAAAGATACTGCTCGCTAGACAACATTTAACTAACCTGACTGTAAAAATTTGGAGGAAAAAAAACCAATATCAATCTTATTTTATGTTTGTTTCTATGTGGTATATTTACATTTAAAGAATTTGGCAGATGCTCTTATCCAGAGCGACTTACAATTAGGCAATTGAGGATTAAGGGCCTTGCTCAAGGGCCCAGCAGTGGTGATAGCGGGGATTGAACTGCTGACCATCAGATCAAGAGCCCAAAAGTGGTGATAGTGGGAACTGATCCGCTGACCTTCGGATCAGTAACCCATCACTTTAACCACCAAGACACCACTGCCCATATGCACATGCCATATGGACTTAAAGTGAAACAGCTTCGTTACACAGTTCTTATGCACCTGCTCACACGTGTATGCAGAGGTCAAAAATGTAAAGAATGTACCATAAACATCTTGTATTAGTAAGCTTGATTGCTTATATTCCTATGAGGTATATATGCTAAAACAATTAACCTTAATAGACAGCTGAATATTTAGCAACATCCACCTTGCATTCAATGCATAATTGTTAATCATTCCAAGAAAACCTTAAGTGTACATCTACATGCAAATCAATCATGTAGGACATCAGCAGTTTTTTCTGCCAACCTTATGTGCCAGTGTTGTGACACTGAGCATGGTCAGAGACATGTTCCCTTCCTCATTGGCTGTTTCAGCCTGCTAGTGACACAGACTTGTTTGAATCATAACACATTACGGTCCAGTTCTGAGCTTCACAAAAAACAAGTGAAAATATGGCGGAAAACATTTCTTTTTGTTCCTAAACCAACGGATGGCAGGAAAGCAAAGTCAGCAAAACGTTAGCTGCGTGAACCGTTTTGTATTTACCGTCACGCTCATCTCTGGCAGCATTCTCGTCCTCAGAGTCACTAGAATGTGACGTCTCACCGTCTCCACAAGAGACTCCTCCCTCTCTGGCTTAAATAGGTAACCATTTACATCCATGTACTCCAAATTTAAATCATCTAAAATATAGCTCATTGAATAGATCGGATTGTTTACTTGCGCTAGATAACCCAGGCCAGCGTGAGTTCTTTTTCAAGGAAAAAACGACTGCTAAACATTGGTACAGCTTCACTAGTAATCCACAGGATAAAATTACCCAGTTTTGTCCCTTTTGGGGTCATTTATGTTAAAATAAGCATCTGTATTGCTTAAAAGTATTACACAGGCACATATGAAGTCTGTATTATTTACCAATTCGGGTACACTTTACAATAATAAATAAATACATTAATTAATAGATAAATAAATGTTTCTTTTTAAAACAGATTAAGCAAAAGGCAGGTAATGCATTTTAATGTTGGTAAAAAAGAGGCTATGACTGATTCCTCTTAACAAGAGTAGTGCTTTATACAATGTTCTGACATTCTTCCTGAAAGCAAATAATGAAGCCCTTGAATTGCTGCTCTGGTGTTATGTGGCATTTACTGTAATTTTTTCCCATAAAAAAATCTGTCAGCAGATAAAATATTCTATAATATACTGTTTAAGTGAGATGGATTTTAAGGATCATCATCATTATCATCATCTAATTATTCTGGTTAGAGCTTGAGTTGATCTAGAGTCTATTCTGGAAAAACCTTCATGCAACCTGAACTGGAGCATCAAACACTCATTTTAATTCTTACACTGGGGTGACTTTCTACTCAGTGTCCAGACAGAAAGAGTAACCCGAGCTCAGGATGGAGTGCTACCGCTGTGCCACCAGCAATCACTACCAATATAACTAATAAACCAGTATATGTTGAACACCAATGTACATAACTAAAAAAATCAAGCTCTGGGTCAAAAGAAGAACCCAAACTCTAAACACGTCTGAACCAGGAAGACCTGATATCACACAAATTAAAATGACAAACCCCTTTACTATAACATATAATTTTGGGATGTGAGATCAAATTTTAAAAATATTAAATAGCTAAAAATAATGGGGCATTCAGGGAGTGCAAGGTACCTCCGCCGGATTATAACCTGGCATAGATACAATGACATGTCTCCCCTAGTGGGTGCCATGTTTTTGCATAGTGCAAGAATAGGCATGATTTCTTGCACAGATCACCTCTAAAATTAAATGTTTTTTTACTCATACCATATCCTTTTCTAGAAAAAAAGTCATCCAAATCTGTGCATAACTTTGATTTACCGTGCACAGAAACAAATAAAAAAGGGACAAACTAGAAAAGTAACTAACCAATAAACCAATAAACCACTACCAATAACTCTCCAAGCAGAGGCAAGAAAAAGTAAAGATGAACTGAGTTTCAGCTGGTTTCCACAAATTATCTCTTCATGCCACAATTACATGACTGTGTGTCATGTTAACAGAGGATCTTTTTCTTTATATAGAGTAGAATAATCAGAGTTATTATTTCCCATCTTATTTTCCTGATAAACTAAATGAACACTGTATCCTCAAGGCAACAGTCTATTACTGTTGGGTGGGGGGTGGGGGGGGGAGAGAGAAAGGTCATTTTTGAGTATGTATTGGCTTATCTGAACTCTGATATCGACATTGTGTCAAAAATAAAACATCTGATTTGTGTCTCTATAAATAACCATAAAGAAGTTGATGTCATCAAGAGTGAGAAAATAAGGTGCATATTGAAGTGAGCTTAAACGCTGTAATCAATCTTCATAACAGTAAAAAAGAGGGACGTAGAGGCACGGCAGCTGCTCTAGCTGTCTATGGATTAAATTACCTTAAACCTTTCGATGTTGTTCACAAGGCCTATTTATGGTGACAAATCTATCACTTGAAAACTTGTCACTATTAAAAAACAGTAAGTGGCCTTTTCTGTGTTCGCAGCACAAACAAGGACTCAAACACTGCTGTGCAAAGTATTATTATTATTATGATGATGATTCATTTTATTATTACTATTATTATTACTATAATTATCCTCATCATTATTATCATTATCATTATTGTTTTTGGATAGGGTTTTGATATTACTGCTATTTGCCTGTATTTATGTTTGTAAGTTTTGTCTGTGAACAAAATCCTGACCACAGCTATGCACAGATTTTCACCAAATTTGGTGGGGACACTACTCTACCAGGGTCTCAACGTAAAAAGGTCAAATGGTGAAGGTCAGATCTAATGCTGCTACTCTAAAACACAAATAGGAAACCATATATGTAGTTCCTAATTAGATAGTTATCTCTGTCCAAAACAAAACCATTTTATTAAAAGGTCAAACAGGAATGTTTTTTCACAAATTTAGTCACACTGGCGTAGAAGATAATTTAAGATAGTTAACACCAGTACTCATACAGGGCCTACTTTTATTTTCTACAATATTTATGCTACATGGTGGTGGTACCTTGCATCCTATGAGTGACCCACAAGTTTTACTTTTCCCCCCTCGTGTATATTCCAAATAATGTCTGATACTCCATGAATGACTGCATTAAGGACCCGCCTTAACATAAAATGGAAATAAAACAAAAGAGAAACTCACTATGTTAAGACATCAAAAGGACAAAAAATGCTATGCTGAAGCCAAACATTTGACACTTTGACGCATGTGTGAATGAGAGATAAGTGCAGAGCAGAAACCCAACCTGAAGCTAATTTGAAATTAAAATAAATTCTTGGTTACATTACACTACAATGATTTTAAAAATATTTAAAAAGTAAAAAAAAAAAAAACATAGACTCATTTAAATAAAGAGATGTCTTATTAGGTTGTATGAAAAAGGTAATGGTTACAAACTTCATTAACAAACATAACATAGTATATTAAAACAAATAGCCTGGACAACATAACTATACAAAGGAATATTTTAATATTTATTAGTATATATTTTATATCCAGCATGTGACTGTTTTATATGGCAAAAGAATGAAATCCTAACGGCATGTTAAGTATGGGCCACTGATCTAGCATAACACTTAAGAATTTTAAAAATTGTACTAATAACAAATCAATCTACTTCATCAGTTAATTTAAATAATTTATTTCTAGAAAAATACAACATCATCTGATTAAAGAATGAGAAATTTTAATGGGAAAAGGGAAAAAAAAATATGTTGACAAAGAAGTGTGATAATGATCGTATAATTACAGAAATAAAATAAAATTGCCCAGCAACTTTAAGGTAATTATCCTTGTTTTTGCAACTTTCTATTGTTTCTACAGTGTAACAATTAAAATTACAAACCAATCTTTAAATTTATTTTTTATTACAAGAATGTCCTTTTTAAGTAGAAATTACATTAAACAACCTTCGATTAGATGATTATTGCATACACTAAACATTACAGCATAACTTTAGTTAGCAGCCCTGTATACTGTGATAGAAAAGATTTTTTTCACCATATCGCCCTCCCCTCACATGGCCCTCACAGATATGTGATCATATTTTTATACGTGCTGAAGGTGCTGGACTGTGAAATTCCTTACTGACATTAGAATGAAAATGGAAAAAATGTTACATATGAGGATATAAGGGTCATCTTTGCCATCAGTGTTGGCAGCGAGCACACAGCTGTGGGTCGCGATACACTACGACACCTGATTACCATTCATAACAACAGTCTAGATAATACCACATGTGTATTATATAACATGCCTGCCCTACCTGCTGGGCTACGGCAGGAAAAGGATACACATTCCCTGCAAAAATCAATCCGGGAAAAACAAATCTGAAGAGTGAACAGAAGAACAGAAATATTCATCTGTATTGCGGTCTGATGATTGTCCATAATTTATCCTTGATTTTATATCAACATTCTGGTGTTTGCTAAATAACTGCCAAAGTATTGGTACAGATGTACTTAAAGAGATTTACATGTTCATGATGGACTCTGCAACAATATTATTACTTATAATATTATTCTAAAAAATAAATATGAAACAAGATAATGTACAAAGGAACTGCAATAAATTCCAATAAATTGCTTTTTTAATCACACTGAAATATATAATGTTATAAAGATTTGAATAAGCTCCTTAAAAGCTTTTAAACAACAGACGCTGTGGAAAACAGACATTTCAGCTGCCTTTGAAGCTCTTTTTCTGTTTCTGTTTCAGAGGTCATTACATTTCAAGTACTTGGGTCAGATACTATTTTAATTGAATATAAAAAAATATTTTTAAAAATTTAAATAAAAAAAAACACTGGACTGTAAAACATTTTGTGTAGAATATTGAACCTTAATTTTATTAAATATTTGGATTTATTTAATTTTATACAGACAAATATACATGTTGTTTTGCATTTTTACTCATTCGGATGTAAAATATATTTTTTTATTTGTATAAATTTAGCAGGGCTCTTTCAGTGGTTGGAACTCTGGGTTAGTGATCAGAAGGTTGAGGGTTCAAGCCCCTGTATCACCAAGGGCACTTGAGCAAGGCCCTTACCCTTTAATCGCTCAGTTATATAACAATGATGAATGTAAGTTGCTCTGGATAAGGGTGTCTGCCAAATGCCATAAACGTAAATGTATTATAATTTAGCTTAAAACATTCTGAGAACTGAACAGAAACCTGAAAGCTGGTTATTAAAAGAATCAATTCATCATCATCATAATCATTTTAGTGCGTACTTCTTCTGCCAGGAATCATGGTCCGCTATGGCATTGCCAAGTTCCAATGGAAGAATTCCCGTATCCCGTGAGATGACCTGGGGATTTGTTAATGACTTTTATCTGATTGCTTCCAAAGGAGGAGTTCAGCTATCAGTTCTCCTTTGGTACGGAAGCAGTGCCCTGCGAATTGCGTGTGTCGTTGGATTGGGTGGGTGCTTAATCTTGGTAGAGACTGATTTCGTCAAGGGTAGGGTGGGCCTTCCAGGATAGACCCTGGAGCCTACGTCTAAATAAGTCTGAATAGCAGTCGTTGAGGCATTTTTGAAGGCGCACAGTGAGGGACCAAGTTTCTGAACTGGACATTAGGATGGGCTCGATGGTACACCAGTACAGTTTAAGCTTGAGTGGTTTTGTCCAATTGTTTTGTCCAATTGGACTCAAATGAACACTCTGGGTGTTAATTTACCAATAGGGCTTTCCATTTTGTCACATGCCTTTCAAGCTAAGGCTTTCTGGGTAAAGAAGTCTTTTCCAGAGTTCCTAGAGATCCAAGAGCTGAGGTACTTGAAATCAATTCAAACAATTTCAGGTATCAATTCATAAAAGAAGTGTACAGTAAAATCACCCTCTATCATGTTTCCAGTAAACAGTGAGGCCCATTCTTCTTAAAACGAAAATCGTGAACTGTGTGATATCCATGCAAGCAGTGCTGAACTCTTACACTGAAATGTCATGTGACGCTGGAGGAATGATGGTCGCACAGAGATAGCTTGCAGTAGGTGCAATAATTAGATTGACGCTGAGCACATACACTAATCCCAGCTTTGTGACACAAAGATGCAATGATTTTAATTAAACACGCTGCCACGTGGACCGGGAGTGCACTAACTTGCTTGTTATCTCGACCGGGAACTACAACCATGCGGTGCGATTTGCCATCGTGGTAAACGAGGAGACTGCATTCATTTCATACATGAGACTGTATTCATTATGCCGTGTGCTGTTGGGATTAAGAGGCAATCCCGGCGATTATCTCCGAGTCCCTAATTTGTCAGTTTAATAACAAAAGGGAAAAGGAGTAAGGGTAATGTTTTCCTTGACAGTGTAGACTCGTGTTTAAATTAAAATGTCAGGGTGGGTTTTCCTCTGTGTATCTACATACAACCTCTTATTAATTGTAATCTTAAAATATAAATACAATTTCAGTATGAGGAATTTGAAACAAGATGAAGCAAAAGAAATCTCAAAACATTTCCTGAATGACAATTTCTCAGACTGGATTCCACCGTTCTGTGCACAACCTTTACCAGCAACGTTAGATATTTCTGGGAAACGAGGGGGGGAAACATCTCCAGCCTTACGCAAGCTGAGGCAATCTTTCATTCAAAATCCAGTGTGTTTTGTTCTTCTCTGGCCCTGAACCGATGTTTTATCTATAAGCCCATTCTGTTCCTGATCCCAGACTCTGTTGATGTGTATCTCACTATTTCAGCTTTGTGGCAGCTCCTGAATCAGAGTTGGACAGTGAAAAGAAAAAAAATAAAGAAAAGAAAAAATACTCAGGATTTTCACCCGGGCACACTCGGCGAAATGTTTCCAGGCTCCTGTCAGTCTCCTGTCCAACAGCACTACTCTCCGAAACGAAGCCTCTGTGGTTCTCCACTCAGGATCTGATCTCACCAGTGGCGCTTTCAACTCAGACAGATAAAAATGAATAAAAAATTGACATGAAATTACACTGAACACCTACAAACAAGCATACTGCAAGGACGTCTTGGGAAGCTGATGAGCGACGCGTGTGTGTGGGGGAGTGCCTTAGGTCAAACTCGAGCAAAAACAAACCGTGAGCAACAAGTGAAAACAAAAAAGAAATGAAGAAAACTTTTTTCTAGCACTATTTGATTAAAACAGAATATAATAAATCTCTTAATTTATTTTGGGAATTATAAATATGATTAAAACAAATAGATTTTTTTTTAAAAAAAAAGCATCTCCCTCAATTCTTTATTAAAAAAATTTGCTTACAGAAAATGTAAAAAATGTGTATAAAAAAAAACATAAGAGCATAGATGCCTTTGGCAATGCTGTAAATGCAAAGAACAAACAAAAAAACAAACAAACAAACAAAAAAAACTGCTGCTGTTTAGGCTAAAATACAATAGAACTGACAGTACAATCATGTCAAACTGGTTACTATAATCTTATCTTATGCTTTGCTAAATTACATATAATATGCAAAAATATACAAATACAGTGTGTAATTATGTATATTTATGCAAATTTATGTATAAAATTATGGCATGTACTTTGCAAATAGATTACATTTCGATATATATAACTTTCAGGGTGTGAACAAAAATGAATAAATAAACGAATAAACAAACAAACAAAAATAATGTTTTGCTCATCGTCCTTTGAAGAGTCATCATGTAAGTCAATAATCAGAGACTTCAGAAAAAGTCAAACCCACCTCTCTCTCTCTCTCTCACACACACACACACACACACACACACACACACACACACACACACACACACACATACAGTCCTGCAGTAGAGACAGTGCAGATTTTTCGAG
>JBCNYG010000025.1:13006959-13023602 GCA_039654305.1 Porochilus rendahli
CCTTAGGGGTGCCCAGAGAGCAGTTGGGGGTTAGGTGCCTTGCCCAAGGGCATTTCAACAATGAAGATGGTGGAAGGGCTGCTCACTCCCCCACCGCCACAATTTTTTTTTAATTTGTAGACTTGTTAAAAACATTAACAAGTTGGTTGTTTATTCTATCATTTAGTTTCTTTTTTTTTTAATTTCTGACATAATTATTTAATTCGATTTAATTTAAATTTGTATGTTTACTATGGTTGGGAATCACAAGGGACCGTCTGATCATCATGATACCAGGCTACCACTTTTTATCATGATATTGTAATTCTATAAATAGTTGATCTGGTAACAATTTTTTCCCCCTACTTTTTGTAACAATTTTAAAACCTTAAATCATGTAAAAGGATGTAAAAGCTCTTGGGTTCAAACATCAAATAATCACACAAAAAATTGTCATGCATATTTGAATACATTTTTCCCATTTAATGTTTTTTATTGTTGATTATTCATTCTAAGTCTTTTAAATTACTATTCCTTTTCTGCTCTTTGTTAAAATTTGTGTGTGTGTGTGTGTGTGTGTGTGTGTGTTATTGTAGTTGATTCTACTATACAGCGCTTTGTGGCATGTCTGTGAAATGCACTGAATATATTAACTTTAATTACATGCAGACAGACCAACAAACAAAGCTTTATCATCAAGCAATACAAGGTGGGTAACACTCAACCTGCCATCCGCACCTGGGAGTCAACGCGAGCTAATTGGCTGAGCTCTAAAAGAAAGGAGGGGACAAGTTCACCTCTCTGTCACTTGCAGCGATCACCATCCCATTATGGGAGTCTGAGCTCATTCATACGAAGGGGCAAAAAGTGATTTTTAGGCTGCTCGTGTGTGCGCACATGCAGCCGTTTACAAAAAGATGCAGGTGGCAGCATGTTGTGTCACGGAGAGGGCATGTGCATGCCTACGAAAATGCCTAGGAAAAAAAAAGCGAGAACAGGGAAGATATCTGCAAAAAAATCAGGAAATTTTAAAGGTCACAACAATGAGCACCAGGGGTCTGGAAGTTTTCTCAAAATCTCCTACGAGGCTTTCTGACACCCGCAATGATATGACAGCAATCCAAAGCGGTGTGTTGCACACTTAAAGTAAAAGTGGACAACAGCAAGCAAATCCCACAATGCTTTATCGATTCCAGGCACAAAATCCTGTCCTGTGGAGCAATAACAGATTCCTGAGGCACACAGTGCGGAATCACACAATGCTTTGTTACTGTGTCCCAGCAATAGCAAACAAACAAAAATAAATCTCTCTCTCTTTTTCTAAAGAAACAGAGAGAAAAAGATCATTTCTTCAATAAAACCTGGCTGATGGTGCAGATCGATATTTTGGCTTGTATATGACTGATTTTGCCGCAGGGCTTCGATTCAAATTTAATTCCAATTGAAAAATGATTGAAGGAAATGATTAAAAACTAGACTGTATCATTTATCCTCAACTCGCTTCAATTCACTGCACTTTTGCAAACTCCTGTTTAAAAAATAATATTAAAATAAATAAATAATATCAAAGCTCTGAGGTGCTGTTTGGGGCATAACAGAACATCAAAGGATTTCAATCTTTTAAAGCACAATAATCAACGCCATCATGCAGAGCGCCCACACGTGAGAGGTTAGCACTGTCCTTGATCGCTTAGCAGAATGCTTCCGATCAGAATGCTACAAGTTTGCCGCAAATTGGGGGTTGGTTTGTCACAGAGGACGGCGGTGCGCTTGAGGACACTTTTATGAAAGGACATAAAGCATGTGGATGAGAGAGATCTCGCAGGAGTCTGAGGTTTTACGATGCACTCCCTGGACGCAGCGTGCTCTTTAACACACGGCTGACACGGGGGGACGCTGGTGGTGACTGGTGTTCCCTCTTCTCAAGAAAGCAGCTGACAAACAAGCTCTTAAACTGAATCAAGGGACAGACGTTGGCTCCTAAAGCATAGGAACGGGAGCCATATTGGCCAGATTTTAAGCAATATTTGGCAATAAACAAAATATTGTGCTCCTGAGCTTGGAATCTAATCTAATCTGGCGAGAAGGCGATTGAACAGAGGCACAGAGCTGTCCACAAAACCCTGCTCAGATCTCTCCTCAGAGGACAAGCCCACTATTACTCATTGTAGTACGATCATTTTGGAAGCAAAGTCAAGGAGAAGAGACATACTGGCTTGGCAAAAAACTTGAGATGAAGGGAAAAAGAGGCATGCCGTCACTACGAAGCAGACACAATGGGCGCTCACGCAAGTAATGATGACCCCCACCTCAGCGCTTAAAGAAAGATAAAAAAAAAAAAAACCTGAAAAAATATATGTTAGGAAATGTTTAAAATCTGAGCTAAACACATTATTATGCGCAACTCTGCAGCACTGGCCTGAAATTTTAGAAAACATACAAACGCTCTACAAGTTTTCCCAGAAGTAAAACAGCAACAAGGCGACACGGTCTGAGCATTCTCAGGTAATAAGTCCAAAGAAATATCGATTCGAAATCAATGGTCTCAAACTGGACGGCCAATTATACACAGCTTGGAAAGGAGTCCTTTAAAAAGTGCAGGTGGCCGTGAGGGAGTTTTGTGTTTAATGCTGATCAATCCGGGAAACACAACGATTAGCTAAGCAGACCGTCGATCGCGAGATGAAAGGAGGTTCGCTTTAACAATAGGTTAATTAGATGCATCACATTTTACTCTCACTATAATCTAAGGAATAAAAATATTACAGTATAAATCCATCACAAACAAGTATGGTACAGACTCCTGATCATGATTTTCGCTTTCAGAAGAAGGGTAGAAGCTACACCATTGTTTGCTACTGAAACCCTCTAGTACCTTTTCAGTTGAAGTTTGTACATTAAAACATACTTATATTGCGTTTTTAAAACTTTATTTTAAACTGTAATAATGTACATGATCACTTTGTCCACACATAATAAAGATACAGGAAAAAGATGGTGACCTATGAGTTCCCGTTTTTTTCCTGAGAGGGTAATACTATGCCGCAAACCTTGACCTACAGTCAAATAAAAACTATAGTGATGATATATATTATTATTATTATTTAAAATGATCACAAAATTATAACTCTTTTCTGAGCCACTACAGATATTATTTATTTTTATTGCATTAAAATAATATAATTGAAATCTTACTAAAAAAGCAGATGATGTGATATGCATGTATTATGTACTTAATATATTTTAATACTACATTAATAAAACTTAAAAAAAGTATTTTTATTGCCGAAATAAACATTTATGTGAAATGAGCTCAAACAGGGGAATCAGGACCCCAACATACAACAACTAATTTTATAGATTTGAATTGATTTAAAATAAATATATAATGCTTTTCTGATCTACTGCAGATAGTGTATATTTTTATTACATTAAAAAAAATTAAAGACTCAATTAAAATGCTGGTGACATTATATATATATATATATATATATATTAAGTACTTAAATTTTTAAATATTGTAATTTTTCTTTTTTCACCCCCATCAACTTTTTATTGTAGTATTGTACAGCGAGCCAGTCGTTAATGTGAAATAAATACAGAGTGTGGGAATCAGGATCCCAAGGCACAGGAGATGACATTATTCCACTTATTACACTGCTACTTGCTCCAGATTTTATGTGTGTACATTGGTTTCAAAATGATTTTACTAATTTAAAATTCATTTTATTGCCTTAAAAATTATTTTATTGTTTCAGTTAATGATGTACTCCATAAGGGTAGTGTACTATACTTAGCAAAGGCCCATTATAAAGAAATAGTGTTCAAATGAGACATGAAACAATTTAAAATTTTTCTGATGAAAAGATAAGCATATTTACATGGTGTAGCAGCGGCTTAGTGGTTAAGGTGATGGGTTCAATCCCCACTATCACCACTGTTGGGCCCTTGAGTGAGCCCTTAACCCTGAATTGCTCAGTTGCGTAAAAATGATAATTGTAAGTCGCTCTGGATAAGAGCCTCAGCCAAATGCTGTTAATGTGTATATATATATGTATATTTATATATATATATATATATACACACACACACACACACACATATGTATATTTTATGTTAAGAAACACAAACCTACACGACATGGGTTGAGCTGCAAAAAAAATATACAAATCTTACAGAATCATATAGGATTGCATCAGAGGCTCACCCTAATGATGTTGTGGAGACAAATTGGTGGGCATGCCTTTAACGAAGCAAAGTCTGAGGAATGTGTATAGATTACATTTACAGAATTTGGCACACATCCTAATCCAAAATGACTTACATTTATAATTTTTATTATACAACTGAGCACTAAAGCCCTTGCTCAAAGGCCCAACAATTGGAGACTTGTGGTCCTGGGACTCAAACCACCAACCTTCGGATCACTAACCACTGAGCCACCACTGCTCTCTGAAAAAGTATTATCATAAACACTGTATGCCATGCGAGAAGGCTGTAGGTGGATTTCAGAAGCATAAAGTGTCGCGCTGGACGGTATTTACACTTAAGATCGTTCTGTTTAGCAGATAAAGTGCTGAAACATTTATTGAACAGAACTGTCTTTCTGCCATTTACTAAATAATATTTCAAAATGATATATCAGTGCATAACATTGTGCTGTACCCTCCCATTATTTTTGCAGAATCTGCTTTGAAAATCAAAGTGGGGTGGAATATAATCCAAAACACGGTGCTATTAAAGCTAAAAGTTCCATAAAGCACTAAAAAAGCACATGCATTCCTTTTTAAGCCTGCCGTGTCCCATGGGAGTGATTGGACACACCATCTCACACAGACACACCACACACTCAGAGCTGGGATGCTGTTACTGTTTCAGGATCACGCCAGACCTTAATGATGCCGTGATGGACCGAACGCATTGTTTTACCGCAAAGCCTCGACTCGGAGCAGCTTTATCCGCCGCATCGTTTTCCCATTCGCCCACGGCCGCTCCGTCAGCCATGGCCGCGTAATGCCCCCTTAACGAGCCTCAAAATGCTTTATGTTTTGATGTATTGCTGTCCGTCTGAAAAGTAATACAGAAATGGACGAAAAGCATTAGCATTTTACTAACCGACATCATTCGCCCGAGCTGGGGAGGAACAGAAGAAAGAAAAAAACAAAAAAGCCAAAGCCTAATGACCACTTTAGTTTTGAACTTAACGTGGTTATAGGCGGGGATGAGGGGGTGTCGTGTAAACCGATCCTGAAGGATAGACGGCTGCTCTCAGAGTTGTGGAAATTTAGTGCAAATTAAATTACATACAGATTTAAAAACAATTGATCAAAGACACTCATGTCGCTCGTTTAAACCAGGATTATATTGTGTACTGCGTGTACAGCGCCTGTAGTCTAATTCTACTCGAAATTACTTAAAAATATTTTTTTTAAAAAGTAATTAAGGATGCTACACACCCAATAAACAAGTCTAGAAACCCTATTTCATCATGTCCTGTTTTACGTCTTTGTTTTATCAACTACGTACCAGGTGGATTAACTTTCTGACTTTTCTTAGATTTGTAAGGAAAGTGTGTTTTACGAGCAGCTACAATAACACACAGCCAGCGCTACTGACTCAAAATCACAATGTTTCAAAGTTCCGACTCACCAGTTATACCAAAATATCAAACTCATTAAATTTATCAGTGTCGAGTGTAGGGCAAGAGCGTGGGTCCTGCTGGATGCAGTATACGAAATTGGAAGGGGGGAAGACACACAGATCTACACTAATACAGTGTAAAATATCGACATCATGTTGTCATTAAAAAATTTCCAATAAATAAAGATGGAATGTCTTATTAATTATTCTTTTGCATTTTATTAACCTGTGCTAACCATTAACTAACCATTCCCTGTTCTTTAGTTGCATGTGTACCTGGAGTGACAAAAATAAAACAGAAAAGTTACATTTTTATCCGTTTGTTGCTACACATCTCATCGTCATGAATGTTAAAGATTTGCGATTTTCCATGACTTTGTAGGATTAATTTTTCATCCTGGCACAAAAAACGTATAACTTCTGAAGAACAGATAAGACATTCTATATGGTTAGAGCTGTAGTGCTTTTCACCACAACCAATAGACTTTACCTCCTTAAATAGTGACGTTGTTTTGATTTGATTGTTCAATTGGTTTGTTTACAACTGAGAATTTCACTGTCATGTCCTAATTCTCTGTAAGTGGCACTGCCTCATTTCTAGTTTCTATTTCCTGTTACCAGAAAGAATGAGATTCTGTCCTTATACCAACTCTTGTAGTTAGCAATCAAATAGTTAAATAAATAAATAAAACACATGACATGCTATGTAACCCGTTTGCTAAAATGAGGTATTTATTTATTGGATTACTAAAATGCATTATACGTAGCATGACATGATGCCAAGATATATATAATCACACTGGGGCATCTTAAATATAAAAACATAAATCAAATGAAGCTTTTGGGAATACATTTTTCCCTTTGGTTTATAAACAAATAGGAAAAACTGGTATCAGCTGAGTCATTTTGTGAAAGTGATTTAAATACATATCGCCCAGACTTATAATCTGTTTTGTCCCGAGTGCCAAGCCTATGAATTTCTCAGATAAACAGTCAGATAAACTACAACACATTTACGTCTTGTGAGAAACAGATGCACCACTTCAGTGCAGATCTTCCGTAGCACAGGACATGCTAGAGAGAATGCTGTATGTACGGTTCTATTTTGGTAGTATGTAATTGAGGGCTCGACTAAAGGGCCACTTTATTTGAGCTGCTCCCATTTTCCTCGTTTTGTAGGTTGCTATTAGCTAGGCAAGTCCAGCAGTGATTACTCACGTCCAAATTAGAAATATAGCGCTGCGTCAAGTGGCTCGAGCCTCCAAGAAAAATAGTGTGTATGTAACAATGGGTCTGTTGTTCGAAACTTGTGGTGTGATCTTTCAAAAATAAAAAATACAAAATAGAGCAGAGGTTCCTCCAGGTCTTTATGTTGATGTATTGCCCTGAGTCCTACATTAATAACTATTTAGCATAAACAATAGAAAGTGAGGAGTAGGTGGAAATGAAGGAGAGTGTGAAGTGGGCGCGTGTTATTGTGGCAGCTGAAGGCCTCGTCGCTGTGGCTGATATAAACGAGGCAGGCTCTTCGTTAGCGAGCTGACAAAAGGGCAATGAGGATGCACGCTGATAATGGATGATGCTTTGAGAGGTATGCTGCAGGATATCGCTCACGCCGATTGGAATTAACACGCCGATGCAAACGCATGATCATGACTAATGCCTTTTTATTCCCTGCCTCTAACGGAGATGGTTGGTATAACCGCCTTCCTTTTGTCTTCGATATGAAAGCCGTCGCAGCTGGAGATGACCCAGAATGCGGGCGAGGTATTTTCCTACCTGTCGGACTACGTACTACTAACGTGACGATGATCTGCAGTGCCTCGGATAAAACCAGAGATGGTTGCAAGCGCACTGGATGTTGTCTCTGTGAAAGTGACATTTGAAAAGACTAACCGACGACAGGCCTGACATTTTGACAATCTGTTTCCATCCAGCTGTGCGACGAAGGAGGGTTTTTTCTCTCTCTTTTAACCCAGACACGGGTGATGCAGCTTCGCTGGAAAGTCCACTGTGCCTTCTGTAATTACAGACCGCTGGCTGTCTGAGAGGGAAGGAAGGGACAGGGGAGCAGAGGGAGCAGAGGGAGCAGATTAAAGCCAAGTGGACACTATTAGAACAGGTCAGAGTTGTCATCGCCCTCTCAATCCTCGACACCGAATGAACAGCTTCGCTTCAATTACGCTCGACATGCTGAAGCGGTGCCTCTGGCACACAGAAATTTCTATCTAGATACCAGTATGTGGGGGGAAAAACAGAAACACGTGGGATACTATTACATTTACATTGGTATTTTAATATGTACTTGAATCTGGGTGAGACTGGTACGTAATTAGGGAATGTGTTTAAAAATTCATGCTGGATCGTTTTCAAGGTCAGAGAGAAACTTGTAGGGAATAAAAATGTGGATATGCTTAAGTGTACCTAGCTGTAGTTTCTAAATCATCCATATAACTGATCATTTATTCATAACACCCACTTCACTTTCAATACACATCGACTGGTGATTTTTGGAAGCACGCAAATATCCATATAGCAACCACATGCCACAAAAAAGGAAAGCGATAGATATGCAGACAATTCAAGCACTTGACCATAAAATGATACTAATGTGTCCAATAACAATGATATGGCCCCTTTAATACTGTATATCGCCATGAACTGTATACGGACCTCAGAAGAGATTTGCCTGGAAAGCATAATAACATTATAAAAATCAAAATAAAAACAGTGTCAATAATAATCCTGTCCAAGACTGCCACGTTAACTAGTTACCCTGTAATTAGAGGCAAAATGTTTTCCAGCGTTTTCCAGTGAAGAACAAAATTTTTGCAGCACATGAAAGATGTGTGGGGGAAAAAATAGTCAAAAGAATCAATTACTGAATTAAACCCTTCTTGGCAATGGGCTTGTTTTGGCACACCAATTAACTCTGATAAAGTAAACAGGATACTTTCAAACAGTCACTAATTCTTCAGCGGGATATGGGCCAAACAAAGTGCCATCTCAAACGTCTCACAGTGATGACGTGGTGCTTATGGTACGTGGAGCATGTTGTATGGTGCTGTGTTTCTTAACGAGGGACGACTGCTCGAAATCTGGCTTCAATCATCGTGACGACGTGTATAAATAAACAAGTAAGTGCATTTGTATGAAGCGCAGTTCTTACTTCATACATGAAAGCAACAATAATAATAATAATATTAATAATAATCTAAAGAGATAAACACTGTGGGTTTGTTGTTGAGTGTACATCACAGTTTTCCTCTTACACCACAGTGATTAGCAATTATGATTTTTTGTGTGACAGGAATCACCATGGACCCTAATAAAATATTATCACAATATGTAGGTGCCGCATCGATCTGTACTGCAGTTCTGTACATATCGAGGCTATAAATATTCCAAATAAACATTTTCCCCACTTTCTTGTAACAATTTTTCAACAATTTTAAACAAAAGTTTGCTCCTCCCACTGTGCTGCCTGCCACCACTTCAAATAAACAGCATAGACTCTGTGCACTTTTTATACGAGACTTCAGCTTTTAGAACATGGGATTTGTTTTCAGAAAATGTTCCCCTTTCAGAAAGATGTCTTGGTGATTGAAGGACTACACCTCACTCATTCACTTACTCACTGAAATCCGACTCTTGGTGACACATTGAATTCTCTTAGCAAAGTTTTTTCAGGGTAACTTGTCAGGTCTTTTCCAAAGCCTCCATATTTACTTGGGTTTGGGTCTGGCACGCTTCTGTTTTGCCACAGTTGTATGATAGGGCAATTCATGTTCACACCATAGACATATACACAGGACCCTCGCAGGATGTGCCTTTATGTGGCCGTCGTATTACCAAGAACTAAAATGTGCCATTACAATGAGCTGGATGTTGAATGTTGTCTCAACTTGCGAGATAGTTTCTCAAAAGTGCAAGGAATATGATTTCACTTGTAAGTATTGTATATACAGAATAGCTGCATTCCTTATTATTAATTCTCTTTTCTAGATATAAATATTTAAAGTCCATATATTTGGACTCAAAATTAGGTGGGAAAACAAAGCAAAATTTCTCAATCATGCAGTTTGTTTACATGTGTAAAGCCTATTGGCCAAGTGTAACCATTTTCTGGTAAGATGGCGGCAATTTTGTTACCTGCTGTGGTATAATCACTATAAATCAGAACACACCATGGTTATGATTGGGAGCATGACATCACAACCCACACTTCTGCCTCATATACGTATTCTGCTACAAAATCCACTTCCTGCAACATATCTTTAAGTTTCCTTTCTGCTCTTTTTTGAGGTCTTACAGTTGATCATTGCTATATAATGATTGTTTCAGCATAGTTCTCCAAGACTTCATGTCCATTATTGTAGTAAAAGGTGCACTGTTTTTAACACTGTTTTGGATTTAGTCCCATAAACGTCTTAGCTGTTGACGCGTCAATAATAGGAAAGTGTACGTGTGGTTATATTGGTCGTAACCGCTCGGATGTTATCCGTCAAAGCCGTGGCATTTGTGCACACACAGTCGGTAAATGTACCTGAGGCGTGCAATGCTTATGATTTATCTCCGCTGGACTCTAACATAATGGGTAGATGTTAAGCGTGGAAGGTCACTTGCGAGAAAGTTAAAATGCAGAAAAGAATAGTGTAGAAGTGCACTACGCTGAGGACGGGGATTACAAAAAAGGGAAATAAATAAAGAAATATGCTGAAGCTTGCAGCATAATGAGGGGAAGCGAGTGTAAAACATCATTCCCAGGTGAAAGAGACCCAGGGGACGCGTCCGGCCCCTTCAGGGCATTGCTCTCCATAAAAGCGCCCAGGATTTACAATGTGAACTTGTCCTTAAGGTTTTTTTTTCTACATTATGGAAAATTACGAGCGGAACAGAGATGCTTGACTGCATGCCCGTGATCTGTGCTGTAAGCACCGTCGAGTAAGCGCATATACAGTACGCAACACGCATGAGCGCTGTCTATATAATCTTGGCGAGCAGAGGCTTGGGCTTGTCGCGTATATGTAGAGTGCTCGGGTCATGCTTCGGTGGTTCCAACATGCAAAGTCTGCACAAAATCTGTGTGTGCGATTACACAAATAAACTGGAGTAAGTCCGAAGATGAGGCGCGTAATCCACTTTACAGAGTTTAGTGAAAATCTTTTAAACGGATTCGGTCTTCGCAGCACCAAATTCAATTACCGTTCCGGTTCACAAATCCTTAAGCTGTAAATTCCTACTGATTTAATTTGCTCCCAAACTTACCAAACATTCTCGTTTTCACAAAAAGAATAAAATAAAATAAGGTTAATACACAGAATGTTTGCGTCGACGTCTTAATACAGCTGTATTGTTTTTAAAAAACTGCTGACCTCAACGTTAGTAAAATAGATGAGTGACGGAACAATTTCCTGCCTGTCGCCAAAGATTAAAACCAGCATTATTCTTCGGATTATTTCATTCATGGGAATAACGCGAGACAGTTTTCTGAAGGGTTTCTGAGCGTGCTCCCTCTTGCGAGCGCCGATCTGATTTAACGATTGCTCTGCCTAGCAGTTTTTCAGGATAAGTTTATTATCATTGTTTGAAACAATCGAAACCCTTTCTTGGAGTGGTTGTAAAGGAAGAAAGGAAAGATAGGAAGGAAGTTAGGAAGGAAGTTCAGATGTCTTGCTTTGTCATACATGTGTGCTCTTTTAATTCCGTCTCTTTTTTTCTGTGCATCTTTCCATTAAAAAGTGCCAAGAAGTGGGCTGAATGTGGTGTGGTGCACAGCTGGGCTCCAGAGAGGCAGATGGTGACAGACAGCTGGTTCTCACCTCTCCGAGAAAAGTCACTGTGAAGATGGAGGAGTGAGACGGCACCCTGTGAAGGCGGTGTCCTCCCCGGGGTCAGAGAACAAGCTCGTGGGACTCCGAGAAACAACAGTGACTACGTGTATAGCGCTGATGTCAAACGGAAATGCTTGCAGCGCATTATCACCCGAGGCAAGGGCAATTTTCACTCCTACACGCTCCTGTATCTCTACGGAACAGGCAGGAAATTGCTGCACGGATGCAATCGCATCACAAAGTCAACGCCAGACATGAGAATGCAAGACGTGACTATTGTAATGTGGATTACAAAGCAACAAAAAAAATATCTTCCAAACATCTAAATAAACATAATTTGTTCCTTGTTTTATCAGGAAACATACCATGAACAGCTGAAAACATCTTCAATGATAAGCCTCAAAAACAAAGTGAGTGCCATGGTGTCTTTTACATGTACGGCCAAGGCGATGCGCCGGACGCATAATCTGTTTTTCTAATGATAGAATCTTGCCACATCTGCATGATAAAAAAATAAAAAAGCAAGTGAACAGGAGCCTATTAGGTATTCTGTCGTTTTCATTCAGTTGTCTTGCTAATGTCATTACTGCCAGTCTGTCAGCAGTCAGAGTTTGCCTGAACAGAATGCGCGAGGTCACAGAGAGCAGCGCTTGCCGTTATTTCCTGTTCCAAGGACGCTCTAAAGTCCCTCGTTCTCACAGAAAAATGTAAACACTCAAAATACCACGGGAAGGTATGCGCTTTTAAACAACGCCACTTTCTTCATGCCTTTCAGTTCTGTCGGTCTATTCACCGCGATTTCGAGTTCAGTTCGCCGGCGATGTCTTTTCACTCGTTTTCGGAAAAGGACAAATTCGTCAATTCAGAAACCTATCAATTTGTCATCTGTTCCTCTCTACAAAGAATCATATATGAGTGCAACACGGCAACAGAATAATTTTTTTTAGACTGTGGAATGCTGATAGGATTCGGGGATGAAGCACTACATCGCGGTATTGATTTCTGTTTGCAGGCATGCCTGTTACACACATGCAGCAGGAATTTCTTCTGTCCGGGTAACTAGTGCTCCGCTTCAGAGTTTAGATGAAAACAAACAATACACCAAACTCTTCCTCTTCCTCATCATCCTCATCATCCTCTTGTGATAATAACAGTCTTTCTTATACTTCCTGCCAAAGTCTGAAGTGTTTTGGAGAGACTCTGAGGGAGAAAGCATCCTCCGCTCATTGTTCAAAACGTTTTGGAAAGGTTTCTGGTTGACGTGACATGTCAGTGTTCCTTGACAATTTAAAACGCAGCACAGAGCTTTTCCAGCCCCCAACCACACACACACACACACACACACACACACACACACAAAGACGGTGGCCACTTCACTGGGCAGATATTAATCCCAGGAGCTATATGTCAGAGTAGCAGCGGCGTGTGGCCTCAGTAGAATTACAGTTCATATCTACGCTCTGAAGCGGGATAACACGGGCTTCTCGTCCTCGTACTGCCTGATCTTTTGGGCAAGTTTAACCGAGTGAACTTGTCAACATGACATTCTGTCTAAAAACTAATTAAAAATCAAGCTATATCAGTCTCCCTCTTTCTCTCTCTCTCTCTCTCTCTCACTCTCTCTCTATTTTGTGGCTTTGTTCTGTACAGAGAATTTGTTTGCGGTTTCATTACTGAGGGTTTTGGAATCTGGAAAATAATTTACCACCAACAGCATAATTACCGGGTGGGTTATGTGATGGATTCCAGCAAAGCCAGACAACCTTCAATTTTAGTTTTATCACGCATTATGAGAAATTTCACACCACCTGTCTGGCAGACGGCGTAATCCGAGTCGGGATCTGCCCGTAACGTTTCGTCTCGCTGGAGCTCCGATGGATAGATTTGTTTCAACAAATCTAAATACATAAAACTAATTATATGGCGTATCTGTTTACGATCCTGCCTTCTTAACACTTTAAACTTCACTCAAATACACATACGCACACCCACACATCAACACAACAGAATGGGATATGCATACGTCCTAAAAATTTATATAAAATTGATTTTTAAAATGATGAAAATCTAAAACTGTCTGTCTCACCACTAAAAATTGTAATTATTTATCTACTGTTACAATCCTGCTAATTGCATTGCATATTGTCCATTAAACCATTATTGAAACCAAAAACAAAATAAACACAACAAAAAAAAACCCAAACTTTTCTTTGATATAGTACATTAGAGATATAAAAAATATATACTGTATATACAACTAAGAATGAGATCACTTTGCATCAGCTTTAACTATAAGGTAAAAATAAACACAAACACAAAATAAAATTTACAAAGAGAAAAGAAACAAAAAAAGAAAAAGAAAGAAAAGAAAAGAAAAAATAAAGCTGAAATAATGAACGACAGACAGATAAAAAGGAACAACTCAAGAAAATGGAATAAATGGAAAGAAAGAAAGAAAGAAAATGAGAAAGAGAGAAAAAGTAAAAAGAGAAAGAAAGCAAACAGGAAATACAACAAGAAAGAAAAAGTTAAGAAATTAAGGAAGATAGAAAGGGGGAGAAAAGAAGGGGAAAGAAAAGGAAAGCGGGTATTACGTAGGAAATTACTGATTCTGGGTTATTGGTACTATTTTGTAGCTGATATCCTAAGCTTTGAACAATTGCTGATTTTCGAGAGAAAGAGTAGGCTGCATTGCTGTCAGCATGTTTTTGCCCTGTAATGGCTTTGCAGGCTGTCCAGGGTGTACTCTGCCCTCGCCCAGAGTCGGCTAAGATGCCTCCCCGCAACCCTAATTAGGATTAAGCATTTCAGAAAATGAATGAATGAATATCCCAAGTTTTAATATGGTACCAAATATTCTAACATATATTACTAGTTTTATGGTAACTAACTAAAACCTGCCAGGAATCTTTAACCTTTTACGCTTTGGAAAAAATGCATTTTAAGTTCAACAAAGTATTTAATAATTTCCGACTTAATACCCATTGCTGCGATGGGTCACAAATGAAATAAAGTTCAGCAAAAGAAGCTTGTGAAAAATAAAAAAAATACAAGATAGAATGAAAAGATAAGGAAGCCAGCTGTACAGATATGAAGCGGGGCCTTCTGTTTGTGATTTATATCATTAACATTAAATATTTTGTTTCTGATCAGATTAAATTGTTTTTAACTGAAAATGAAACCATGATCTTTTGTATTATTATTCCTAAATGATCTTTAGCGCTACAGAATATAAACAGCCTTTATATATACATTTATAACTATTTTTAAAGTACATTTCATATTTATTTTTATTATACAGGTTGCAGTATATTTCAGTTCATTTTTCTTCTGAGAAGGAAAACCAAAAAGTGGTAAAATATCACAAACCACAGGGCTATTAAATAAATTCACTCTGTATTACACTAAATGTGCTTGCTTGTGCTTGGTAACGCACACCTTCCTCACGGGTATAAAAGTCATCTTTTTGTATCTTTCTTACCTTAAAAATTATCTTAGAGAAACAGGCCTGATTTTTTAAAAATAAATACAGCACTGACATACGGTTTATTCATTATATGTGCCCTGTATAGTACAGCTAGGACCCAGTCAGTTAAATTCTCCTCTGTGGGTGTGTGTGTGTGTGTGTGTGCACGCGCATATGTGTGTGTTGTCATGTAGAGCATTGTGAAGGCTGTTAAAGCATTTTCTGTCCATCAGCTTCGAATTACTGTCCACTTCAGCCCGCTTCACTGACTCTCTGCTTGTGTTCAACCGGTAAACCCAGAGACATTCATTCTGTCCACCTTGTTGTTGTTGTTTTTTTTAAAGTGTATTAACAATACGTCTGGTATAAGAAAGACACGGATTTACTGTTTATATTTGCTACTAGAGCTCCAGAACAGTCTGACTCAAATATTAATGTGGCAATGAAACAGTGTTGTGTGTGTGTGTGTGTGTGTGTGTGTGTGTGTGTGTGTGTGTGTGTGTGTTATGTTTACAGTATAAAAAAAAAACAGTATAAAAAAAATAAATCCTGTTCTGCCGATGTAATATTTATAAGTGATTGCTGTCCGCTCAGCAGGATTTTGGTTAAACACTTGAGATGACAGCACGGGAATTGGAAACGGCCCGAGGATGTGAGGTCAGAGAGGTGAAGCTCACCTGCCATATCCTCTTCATATCAAACAACAATCCTGATATATATACATTTTAAAAAATTATACAGGGTTACGATCATATAGGCGGCATGTCATATCATCTGAGACAATTTAATGATGGATTTTTAAAAAATAAATACAAATTATACTGCATAGTTGTAATAGACAAAGTAATTGCCGCATAGAAAAGATGCCTTCAAAAATAATCAAATTTAAATATTTTACAATTATAAAAACTGATATTTGTTATGATGAGACCGTTAAAGAATATACCAATCTCAGGGACAGTGTGGCGTTTTATAAGGAACTGAGCTGGAGGTCTGACGGAACATCTTATAGAACCACACAGTTTACCTGGAGGTTTTGATTGCCGCACTTGCCTCTTATTTTTCCACCACAACCCAACTGTCTTTAATATATATATATATTATTTATATATATATATTATTGTGCATGAAAAGCGATTTCACAAAAAAAATTAAGTTTGTGCTGAAAAATGTAAAACAGGAAGCCCAAACACTATGTGTGCAGTATAGTGTTTTCAAATTGTAAAGAAAACAAAAAAACAGAAACAGTACTACTATAGCTTTCTTGTTTCCCAATGTTTTTTTCCTTCCCTCTCTCTTTTCACAGTGTCTTAATTAAGGAAACGTAATTAAAACATTGCAATCCTGAGTCAGCAGCTGGTCCACAGAAGATTGAGTGATCTCCCATGGCTCTTATAGATATCTCCAGCTGCAATTAAACAAACTTCAGAGGTGCTCCTAAAGGTTGGCGCACACGTGTGATCGATACAGATTTAATCCCCAGCATCGCTCATGAAACGGCGATGTGACTGTGGGCTTCACAGTGACGGAAACCGCAAGCTCTCACTTCTTTCATATAAATATATATGGTGAATGAAAGGGTCAACAAAGGGCATCTGAACGATTATGCAGGGTGTGTCACATGCACACACACACACACACATATACAGAGAGAGAGAGAGAAAGAGAGAGAGAGAGAGAGAGAGAGAGAGAGAGAAAGAGAGAGAGAGAGAGAGAGAGAGAGA
>JBCNYG010000025.1:13359177-13369660 GCA_039654305.1 Porochilus rendahli
TATGTATGTAAAATAAAATTTATATATATATATATATATAAATATATACATATAGTAGTCAGGAAATATTACTTATAGATGATATAAATAAAACAGTAGGAAGAATTATTTTATTTAATCCCACCGTGTACCTGTTCATTCTTAATTGATAATAATGTACCCACTTCCCAGTTAATATCCCCCATTTGTTCACCCCTCATACCCCAAAACATGTTGACTTTCATAAAAATTATTTACACGCAAAAAAAACGCTAAAGAACAAAAACAAACAAACAAAAGATAAATCAAATATTTTGCTTCTTTCCAGGAATAAATGTGTAAGATTTAGAAACCAAATGATCAGCAGCAATCTGCAATTCCACTGTCACGGTTTATTTATTTGCAATTTTCATCTCGCAGATAGAACGAAGATTTTCTTGTCCAAAACCCGACCTCTGATAGAAATTTCAAGAAATTCAACACACGTTTCTACTGACACACAAACAAACACTCAAACAAACCGTAGATAAAACATAACTTCCTTGGCAGAGGTAAAAATAGTACAGAAATAGCCTGACTAAACATATATTTGTTTGTTGTTGTTGTTGTGTTTTTTGTAATCTAATATTTTAAAAAACAGCAGATAAATATGACTCCATTCAATTTAGACTTTTTAGATAAGGTATGAAATATGCAGTTATCATTTATGAATTAGCGTGCACAATGGCATGGCATTTTAAATAATATAAACTAAATATAATATTAACACGAGTTGAATGGTAAACTCTGCGCCTTTTAAAACGGGAAGAACTTTTGATGGCGGGTTTAGCAGAGGGATGGTTCTGTATAGCACAGGTTTGTGATTTGGTACTACATATGATTATGTATGTAATGTTGGTGTGTGTTGTCTCTCCGTACCAATACGGTGCTACTCCGCTGGTACTCGAAGTAACCTGTAGCTAACCAGAATTTTCCCTTCACCCAACTTTATCCAGCTTTAGGCAAAACTAATCTACCAAATATATCTAGTGAACATATTTTCACGTAATATAATAAAAAAAAACATTCCCATAGCATTCGACCCTGTTGTCTTAGAAACGCCATTGCTTCGCTCTGAGTAAGTGTAAGACCGCAAGGCGCTGCTTGAAAGGCTTTGATGACGTGACCCCACACGACTGCCCGATCCAGACAGGTCATACATCAGCCATGCCGTCGGAGGTGCTGATTGGACGCTCGGGGCTGGGATGGACAGATAAGACCGGAGAACAGAAGTGAAAGCTACATTTGAAGGCGGCCGTGCTTTAGAAGTCTAGTCCTCTGCCTGCCCTGGGGTCGTGCCAACCGGCCCTGACCTCCGACCTTGTAGTAAAGGGAGATTAATGAGGGTGAACCTGTAACTCGAGCTGTAACATCCGACCCCTCTCTGCAGGGTGTGAGGCTTTAACACAAACACACTTTCACACACGTGATTCAAAGCATGAGGTATGAGGATTGGGAGGGATGCATGAACCTCGATTTTTAAATACTATGTAAAAATATATGTATATTTCACCATTTAATATGCTAAGAGATATGAATAGTGTAATACATATCCTATGTAACGACTATAATGAAGTCATAACTTGTTGTGAACCATTAAAAGCATAAATAAGCAGAGGGGTTAGCACATCCCACAGCGAGAAGGTCCTGGGCTCAAGCTCGGGGCGGAGGGGGTGTTTGTTCTGTGTGGAGTTTGTCTTTTTGCCCGGTGCTTGTGTGGGTTTCCTCTGGGTACTCTGGTTTCCTTCCACAGTACAAGGACATCCACATTAGGCTAATTGTCTGTTCCAAATTGCCCCTGGAAGTGAATGTGAATGGTTGTGTTTTGGTGCGGCGATGGTTTGATGAGCTGTTCAGGGTGTACCCCGCCTTCACCCTTTGTCAGCTGAAATGGGTGCCAACCTGCCCGAGATCCTTATAGGATAAAAGCATTTTATATAATATAATTAAATATGGAGTGGTCTAAAAATCTACAGTTATTACCTTTGGTGGCGCCAATTTCTGGGAAGTATTGAAGATATCTAAGGTATCATCATAATTCAGTTCCTTAACAGGAAATCCAGTTTGAAGGAAATCAGCTGTAAGCTTGTGAAATGTAAAATAACACATTTATCCAGACTACAAAAATCATAAGTACAGGTTGCTTTATAATATAATATTTTTTTGCAGACACATGATAAATGAAGGAAAATACATACACGGATAAACTGGGTATTTTTTTTTACGCATTTTGGATCCTGGAATGAACTTTTGCTTCACTGGATTCATGCTGGGGTTACATTCCCAATGTTCATTTAATTTTTTTTTCTTTATTCTTTGTTATGGTCGCAGGGAGGCTAGAGCCCACTATGGCCAACTCCTGGTGAGGGTGGGGTACACCCTGAACAGCTCAGCAGACCATCGCTGAGCCATTCACACTCATGTTCCCATCTAGGGGCAATTCAGGATCTCTAATTAGTCACATGTGCGTTTTTGGCCTGTTGGAGGAAACTGGTGTGCCTGAAGAAAACGCATGCATGCTTAGAGAACATGCAGAACCACCCTTGCAGAACCCAGGACTCAAATCTAGGTTCTTTATGCTGTGAGACAAAATTGTTAACCACTGCACCATTGTGGCACCTTTACGTCCCCAATACTAGCAAAAATATTTATATTATATAAAGTATTGCATATATTAAATTAGAAGCTATGCATAAAGTTCCATGAGTGGGATGTCCCAGGGTGGTAGAAAAAAAGACAGTTCCCTTTGGCTTCCCATCCCAGCAGGACTGTCATGACAGACAAAGAGACCAAGGGACACGGAGTCCGGATGCCAAGTGTACCACTAAGTGGTCTGCCGATTCTGTGGGACATTGCACAATAATGTTCTAGTGTCTACATTCTAAATTAAAGAAATAAGAGGCGGCTTTTTCCTCCCAAGTGCATGATGGGACCCCATGATTTGATTAAAAACGAACAGAGTGTCACTGGATCCAGTGTGAGCAGGATTCACAAATAATAATGAGCCATTGGCACACTGATGCTAGGATAAGTTTGGCTCGGCTAGAAATAATTAGCTAAAGGCTCCACCCTACTCATTAAAAAAGAAAGTCTATCATTTTTAATATTGTTTTAATTCATTTCCTTTCTTTTTAATTCCTTCCTTTAAAGCACAGTTTACTCTCTGAAGAGCTGTTTACAGCCGCCACACTTTTTTTTTTTTATTGCGCACCCCAAGAGTGAGAGGACGTTACCACATGTAGACATCATGTTCATTAATGTTTTTAAGAAAATTGTTAAATTTCACCAGACTGCCCATTTAAGTGCTTTTAATGGGGTCATGTCAGTGCCTTTTATTAGTATTAGCCGCACAAACACATTCACATATCGTTGACTCCGCGCGGAGGTTTTGTAACTAAAACGCACTATTTTTACTCATCCGCGACGTCGTAAATAGGACAGCAGAGAAGGAGGCTTAGTGTCTGAACCACAAATAGCACTCATTGTTGTTTTATTATTACCTCAAGGCCACAGAAATGTCTACAGTTTTACAGCCTTACAGACAATCATTTAAAAAAATAGATGTTCTCATAGTGAAAGTGCTTTACAGTAGAGAATTTCCAGGCCTTAAAGAGTAGCAGTACTGTTCATCCTTACAGCATCATCCATGTATAATGTAACATGCTTAAGCTATACAGAGCTTATTTTAACATAAATGACCATAAAAAACTCTATGCTGGGTAGTTTTATCATGTGGATTACTAGCGGGGGCTGAACCAATGCGGAGCAACCATTTTTTCCTGGAAGTGGTGTGAACTCGTTGGGTCGGGTCGCGCAGCACAAGTAAACAAGCAGCAAGCGACATTTTAGGTGATAAAACTCCCCTCGTACTAAAGGCTCTTACCCTTTACTGGTTCCTTTCGGCTAGGCACTGCTCCCGTCCGTCGTCATACTTTGACTTTTTATGAAGGAATTCCATAGGAACAGCATTCAGTTTTAGACGCAAAAGCTCGGTTTCATGCCAAGTAGTTTTGCCTGGGGGTCACACCGATAGCTGGTCCGGTTAAAGTGGCCCTCACAGACTACAGAATTGCGTAAAAAAAGGAAACATGTTCAGACTACGGCCCTGTGCCAATGTACTGATTTCATGTATCAATGTAATTTGCCATATTATCCTGGTGGGGCATTTGTATCCACATGGCATTCTTATATACTCACAGTTAGGCATTATGGAAACCAGGTTATTGTTGTTCAATTTCACAAGTTTGTTTGATTTACATTTGATTGTTGGTGCTTTGGTGAAGTATTGGTTCTCACCGTCACCTCAGAGTAAGAAAGTTCCGGGTTCAAATCTCATCACCGACTGGGGCCTTTATTTGTGGAGTTCTGCTGGGTTTCCTCCGGGTGTCCTCTCTGGTGACAGGAGTGCTAGGTTTACATTTTCCAGATCATCGTGCCTGGTGTACGGGTCATTGACACTCACATACAGCATAACAACATTATGGCTAATTCTATTTTATTTCCAAGAGACAACACTGTATTTCTGGTATGCTGAATATACCTTGTAAATCTGTGGGTGCCTTTAAGGTATTTTTTTGACAGGTATGGGGTTGTGTCTGAGAAAGAATGAGGTATGTTCAAGGCAATGACATGATGGAGTGAGTCACCACTATCTCCATCCTCCAGAAAGTCTCAGATTAAAGCTGTGAATTATTTCTGTTTGTGCGTGTTTTAGATCGTTCTTTATTCATGTGCAAGCTGGTTCGTATCTTTTCCCCCTTTCCCAATTGTCAAATCCTACATAGGAGCTCATAGCTCAACCTTTCGCCCTCTAGACCCCCTTGTGTGCAGCACGTTCAACAGCAAATGCCGTGATTAATCGTACATGCTCACATATTCATTACCATTAAATTATCACCTCACTGCTTTTCTCTGAATTCCACCCAGAGTCTCCCGGTGGAAGTGCATTAAATCACAAGGCTGCTGTCGTAGTCAAGGTCCAGAGACGTGTTGCTCCTCATTCTTCATTGTTATTGGCCATGATGAATAAAAGTGTGGAGTTATATAGTAGTCTTTGGAATACATAAGCATGTTTCATGCATATTTGAATGGTTGTGTAAGGAATTATATAGCTGCATCAGGGAACATCAGGACTTTGCCTCTTATGAACTGAATGGTTATTGTAATAAGTCTTATTTAGTGGAGGAATGTAAATATAAAAATTCTTTATTTTTCCACTTACCTAAATGCTGTTTAAGAAATTGACCCATAGAGAGCAACCATGGAGTGCGACCGTGGCATGCGACCGTGGAGTGCAACCGTGGCACAGCAACTTTTGTAATTGCCGTTTCTCCCAGCTCTGAGGAATATTCATTCATTCATTTATTTTCTGAACCACTTATTCCTAATTAGGGTCGCGGGGAGGCTGGTGCCCATCTTAGCCGAGTACACCCTGGACAGCTCACCAGGCCATCGCAGGGCCATTAGTTACACAACCATTCACATTAGGGGTGATTTGGAACAGCCAATTAGCTTACTGTGCATGTTTTCGGACTGTGGGAGGAAACCGGAGTACCCGGAGGAAACCCACGCAAGCACAGAGAGAACATGCAAACTTCACACAGAAATGCCCGAGCTGAAAATCGAACCCAGGACCTTCTTGCTGTGAGGCAGACGTGCTAACCACTACGCCGCCGTGCCGCCCTCTGAGGACTATATATTTTGAATAAAGCAACATATCATTTTATTCAAGGTATTTGAATATTTTCGTAGGTTTGCTCTGGGTACTCTGGTTTCCTCCCACAGTCCAAAAATATGCACAGTAGGTTATTTGACAGTTAGAAAGCGAATGAAAGAATAAACGGACGAAAAATAGGATTGGGCCTCTGAAGTGCTTTCCATTAATGGGTTTTATTTTTCTCCAAGCAGATCAAGAGGGAAGAGTGTAGTACAGAGGGGGTATGATATAACTCACACATTGCAATCTGATTGGTCGACTGCAAATCACGGGGTTATATAAATAGCCTGGTCTGGATCTATATAGCTTGAAACACTGATGCAGTTATTCGTCAAACCATTCAATACTTCTAGGGTCACAGGGAGACTGAAGCCTATCTTAACTGACTCTGGATGATGGGGGGTTACACCCTGAACAGCTCGTCAGTCCATCGCAGGGGCAACACGCACACACAACCATCACACTTACATTCACACCTAGAGGTAATTTGAAATAACCATTTCGCTTAATATGTGTTTCTTGGAATTGTGGAAGAAACCGGAGAATCTGGAGGAAACCCTCACAAACACATGAAAAACATGCACACCGAGAAACCTTCACTGAACCCGCAACTCGATCCCTGAAGCTGTCAATTAATTGAGATTAATATATCTAATGGTTCATCTGTCATTTTTACTTTAGAGGAAAGGAAGACTGGTCTTTTTGATGTGTTTTTGATTCTCGTGAACTGTAATGTTAAGCTCCTGTATAAATAAGCATAAAAGTCGGCAGGTCTGCAGCTCAGTCTTTTCCAGATGCTCAGGCCTCAGTTTCGCACCAACGAAATGGAGAAGAGAAAGTTTCCGCAAATCAAAGTTGACTCGGAAGCGACCCGGTTCTACAGTTCTTCCCAGGCCACAGGATTCCTAAGCTCCATATCATCTTTATTGCCTGAACACAACAGCAAAAACTTCAGCTGTGCTTCTGTGAAGGTCTCTGCAGACATGTGGTGGTGTGATTTTTCTTGCTTTTCCATCCGGTTGCATTTTCGGTCAAGAGGATGCCAGAGGAATGTTTGTTTTGGTGGAAATCACTGCTCCTACCACCCAGTCGGTGCAGGCATGCTCCACTCGGCTGGTGATGGAGAGCAAGGAGAATAGTCGGACTGGTGGGATGGAGGGATGGATGCATGGATAGATGGATGGAGCATTCCAGGGTTTTTTGTAACGAAAGCCAAGATTGGAATAGCGGCTACTGATAGAAGTCTGAGTTGTGGGGCCACCACAAGCCTGGGAGGTTTTCCTGAATCAGCATGCCTTTAAATACATATTTCGGAGAAATATAGAATTATTGGAGTCATTGTTTCTTGGAAAAGTGCTAATCGGCAAGCATGAGCTCCACTTGTCACTATACTACATTTACTCAGCAACCATTTTGGTGATGCCACCACTGAGGCCTTTATCTTCTTGAATGGGGTGGCACATATTTACTAGGTTGGACGCGTAGCTACCTCCCTCACCCCCTCCATCCATCCATCCATCCATCCATCCATCAATGCATCCATCTCTTCATCAATTCATCTATCCGTCCATCCATCCATTAATTCAGCTATCCATCCATCCATTTATCCATCCATTAATTTATCTATCCATCCATACATACATCTGGAATTGGCTTAAGCTTTCCCTGTGACTCTGATGTCTAAGCAGCACAAGTAATGGATGAAAGGATGGATGGATGGAATGTGTATGGGGTTGAATAAGTATGACATTGATGACATCACAAAGCAGTTAAAGGATAGTTGTTGATCTAGGAATATGTAATAATATCTTCTTCATGTACCGTGCCTTTTCCAGGCTTTAGCTGCCACTGATCACCAGGTTCTGATACTCTGGTACTTGCCTTCCCTCAGCAGCCCATGGTACCTGGTTTTCCTAGTTGGTCTGCCATCCAGGTAGATAGATAGATTGATAAATAGATAGATAGATTATTAATCCCAGAGGGAAATTCACAGTTTCCAGCAGTATTTACTGTAAAGAGCACAAACTTGTGCTATAAAAACAAACTTATGTTTGAGCACTGATCAGGCCTGACCCCGCTTCGTTTCCGAGAATTTATTATTATTATTATTAGAGTATTTCAAGGCTATGTATATATATGCTGTATGCATGAAGAAATAGCATTCACTTACTAATCGTTAAGCACACTGTAGATCAGTGGGGTCCACGCCTGTTTCGGGAGATCTACCGATCTAATCATCTAATTAAGACAGTTAGATCTGTCAAGTGGGCACCTTTATAGTTGGAGCTAAAGGGCCTTTCTAAATACCATGTTTGCCAAGTTTGTTTCACAAGTCTGCAAGAATGCAAACTGAGAAACAGCCATAGTCTACTGGGAGAGAGACCTCCAGGAACAGGGTTGGGTACCACTGCTGTAGCTCATTAAAATAGAATAACTTAAAATACATTTTAAAAAGCGAACAGACTGTTTAATCCATCTTTGCTATGAATGCCATGATTATGACTCTGAGCAGTTAAATGCATTTGAGTCATTTCTGTAGGTCATCTTTGAACCTCGGCTTCATCACCAGACTTGCAAATGTAATTGGAAAGGACGTAAATTGCAGCAATGCACTAAAACTTCAGTGTGACTTGGCATTAAATGCATTGATGTTACTTTTTAACCTCTGACGCACACGTGTGTTGAGCTCCAGTCTGAACCGTTTGGTGGTTTACACATGGTTTTACTCATGGAACATTTTCTAATCAGCCTTGCTGTTGCACTGTGACCTTAAAAACCTGGAGTATGACCCGTGTGCACCAGCAGCTGGTGTCCCAAAGATCTGATGTAAGCCCTTACTCTTACGAATGAACATGTATTCAAGCAGAAGTTACAAGTATCTAAAATACGGTATATAAAATACAGTGAAGAGATCAAGTAGAGCTTGAAATTGTTCACTCAAGTTAAAGTAACAAAAAAAATTCATGAAAGTAAATTAGAATTTTTGGCAACAGATGGAAAACCAGTGCTTCCTTTACCTTGGAACCAAAAACTAGGGGAAAGCTAAAGCAAAAGCAGCAGTCACACCTTGTAGGATAGCGTAAACGGACATCCAATTCATTTATTCATGTTCTGAAGCGCTTAATCCTAATTAGGGTCGCAGGGAGTCTGGTGCCCATGTCAGCCGACTCTGGGCGAAGGCAGAGTACCTGGACAGCTCGCCAGGCCATCGCAGGGCAGCAACACTTTAACGGCAAACCAGTGGCCTACTCTTTTTATGAAAGTCAGCAATGGTTCTTTTGCATGGCTCTCTCCAAAGACATGGCTGGCCTCAAACCCCCGACCGTCGGATCAGTAACCCGGCACCCCACCAGCTGCTCTAGGCTCTCACGATACCCTGTAGGATGTATGCTGTCAGGTTCCCCGGACATCAACAGGTGCGTGGTAACACGCGCAGGACGTGAAACGCATGACTTCTGAACTAAAATCATGCAAAGTAAACAACAACCGTACAACCAGCGGACGTTTTTTGCCTGGTGGAGTCTGTAACAGGTTTTGTAAGGATTGAACAGATCTAGCATTACAAGAAACGCATTCGCCAGATGAAAAACAGACCAGAAACAAATACAAATGTCCAATAATGCTGTCGGGCAAGGTGTGACTGCTGCTTAACTAACAACAGCTCAGATAATTTTTGTTAAGGTAAGAAGAGGTTTGTTTCTAAGATCATGTATGGAAGGAGTCTCCAGTCAAGCTGTAACATTTTCCTTAAGGCTTATGACATCTTCGAGTCGTGCTTCGTTGCAAAAAACAACAAGTTTTTTAAGCTTAACCCTGTGTTTACACTGGAGCATGATGTACGCGATCTCCGCGATTCAAAAAAGTGTGAAGCTCCAGGATTTATGGTGATGCTTGGGGCTTAAAAATTGTGCATCCAAGAGATGAAACCTGAAGGAATCGTGTTTCCAAGTGCATCAAGGTCCCCTACGATAGCGCATCAAGGTCTTTTACGCTCTGATAAGGTCCGTTAAGCTGTACTGCTCCCTTCTATTATGAACGCTGTCAAATCATAAATTTAAATCATAAAGGTAAATGGGAGTGGCATGGTAGTGTAGTGGATAGAACGTCCACCTCACAGCAAGAAGGTCCTGCGTTAGATTACCAAACTCGCTGAGTTTCTGTGGTGAGTTTGTATGTTTGCCCCTTGCTTGCGTGGGTTTCCTCAGGGTACTCCGGTTTCCTCCCACAGTCCAAAACCTGTCACTAGGCTAACTGGCTGTTCCAAATCTCCCCCAGGTGTGAGTGTAAGTGTGAATGGCTGTGTGTGTGTTACCCTGCGATGACCTGGCGAACTGTTCAGGGTGTACTCCGCCCTCGCCCAGAGTCGGCTGAGATGGGCGGCAGTAGGATTAAGCGGCTTAGAAAATGAATGAATGAAGATTGTGAAATTGGTTGAGAACATTTCTTAAATTTATTGGATGAAATTTAGTGTGTGTTTAATAAAATCTGTTTTATTAGCTGGTCCCAGTTGTGCTTATTGTGCATGTTGTGCTTTTTGATTTTTTCATTTTTAAAAAAAAATTATTTAGAAATTAATTTATTCCTTATTTTATTGTGTGCCAAAAAAAACAAACAAAAAAAGGATTTAAAACCAGTTTCAACGAAGGCAATATATACACACATACACACACACACACACACACACACACACACACACACACACACACACAGTCTCAGCGTGGTTTTAAAAGACTCTTGTTTGCCTGTTTC
>JBCNYG010000025.1:13404347-13415447 GCA_039654305.1 Porochilus rendahli
ACACTCACCTAGGGGTAATTTGGAGCAGCCAATTAGCATTAACATGCATATCTGTGGACTGTTGGAGGAAACTGGAGTACCCAGAGGAAACCTGTTCAAGCACAGAGAGAACATGCAAACTCCATACAGAAACAGCCAGGACTTGAACCTAGGACGTTCTTGCTTTGAGACAGACATGCTAACCCCTTGGTGGCAGCTGTAGCCTAATGGTTAGAGAAGCGGGTTTGGGACCTAAAGGTCACTGGTTTGATTCCCGAACCGGCAGGAAAGATGTGTGGCGGTGGAGGAGTGAGCCGCACCTTCCCTTCTTATACCTTCATGGCTGAAGTGCCTTTGAGCACGGTACCGAACCCCTACCTGCTCTCCGAGAGTGTGAGTGTGTGCTCACATTGGATGGGCTGAATACAGAAGCTTAATTTCATTGGCAGGATTAATACAGCGTTTCAAACTTAAAAAAATCACTGTGCCACCGGTGTAAGGTTAAAATGTAATTAATAGGAATTGTAGTTATGGAACAAATATGATTGAAACATGAGGTGTTTAAGGAAAAGAATCAGCTTCAGGGTGGGAACTCCACTTCATCCCACCGCCCTGTCAGTCCTCATTCTTCACTTCGACTCTTTTGTTTGATAAACTTTTCTCTGAATCATTATTTTCATCTGAAATCTTCACCACGGCTCGATCGAGAGCGTCACCGCTGAAGATCTCAGGTACAGAATGTTCTTTCTGTTTTTTGGCAGTGCTGTACATAAATCATCCTGATTGCCGAAGTGTTCACGGTCACGTCGGTGGGGTTTTTTTTTTTTCGTGCTGTGGATGTGCTCGCTCAGGAGAATTCCAAGGCGAATGATTTTCATCAAGCTGTATATCATACACAGAGTCCAAGGTTTCACTGCTGGGGAAAAAAAATAATAATAAAATAATAAATAAATAAATAAATAACTCAGATATCTTTCAAATATGTTTGCTGTTTAAACTGAAACTCAGTGGGTGTGTAGATTAAATTAAATCCCAAGTATGTACACGTGTATAATACTCCAGTTTTCCAGGCGCAACAAAGCTGCCTCAAGTCCTCACTTTAAATCTCCCCTCATCTGCATTGCTGCTTTTATAAGGAATGTAATTTCATTGCTAGTGCAAGAAGAAAAGGAACTTAAGAAGAAAAAAGAAGTGTTTGTTGTGAGGTCGTCTCCTGGATACTCCGAGACAATAAGAAACCGCTGCAGAGAAGCAGCTTCTCTTTTAAGGATGGCCAATATCCTCCCAGGAGGGAAGGAAACCGTGTCAATTACCCCCGCTTTCCAGATCTGCAGATTATCTTTCACGACCCATTCACACCATATATTACATCACAGCCCTCATTATTGACTACCATACGCACTTCCTGCTATAGAAATACTGGAAGACTTATGACCCGTGGTTAAGGAGGCTCCTGTTGGAGGTGTAAGTGATGGGAGGCTCCTGGATTCAACACAACAATAGTAGGCTGAGCGTTTCTAAAAGTGTGTGTGTGTGTGTGTGTGTGTGTGTGTGTGTGTGTGTGTGTGTGTTGCGTCGAACTCTGCACTCTGTAATCATGAACAGTCTCTTTTATTTAGCATGAAGCGATAACAGCAAACTTTCTCTAAAGAATGAGTTTGATTTAAATTTGTCACGTTTCAACAAATGATGCAAATTGCAAATTGTTGCAGAAGGGGTGTCACGGTGGCGTAGCGGTTAGCATGTCCACCACTCAGCAAGAAGGTCCTGGGTTCGATTCCCAGCTCGGGGCGTTTCTGTGTGGAGTTTGCATTGCGTGGGTTTCCTCCGGTTACTCCGGTTTCCTCCCACAGTCCAAAAACATGCACAGTAGGCTAATTAGCTGCCGCCCCTGGTGTGAGTGTGAGTGCGAATGGTTGTGTGAGTGTTGGCCCTGCGATGGCCTGGCGAGTTGTCCAGGGTGTACCCTGCCCCTCTCAGAGTCGGCTGAGATGGGCGCCAGCCTCCCCGCGACCCTAATTAGGATTAAGCAGTTTAGAAAATGAATGACTGCATGAATTGTTGCAGGAACAGCGATGTAATGCTTACCACATTCACCTCACAGCAAGAAGGTCGTGGGTTTGAGCCCCTGGCATTTCCTAGCGCAGAGAACACCCCGGACAGCTCGGCACGCCATCGCAGGGCTCAGGAGTATAATAGGAAGATCAATAAATACTTCAGTGAAAGAGGCAAAGAAAAATAAAAAGAAAGAAAAGAAGGACAAACACACGTAAAAATAAATAAATAAATGATTCTAACCAATAAACCGCCTGGGGAAGGGGTAAAGAGGGGTTCCACCCACATTATTCATGTCTGGTCACTGTGTGATGAGGTTTTCTGGGTGAGTTGCGTCTCTGGACTGCAGATCTCCAGTGTGGGTGATGGAAGCGGTCCAAAGGCTAGAGTGTAGTTAATCAAATGAAAACACCATGTGATGAAAGGAAGAGAGCCTCCCTTTGCAGCATGCATGTTGATGGCACTGCTGACACGGCCAGTGAATTACGGTAACTCCATGACCCGGTCAAGAACGTAGGCGTGGAGTGAAAACGGCTTTTATAAATATATAATATTAAAAATAAAGGCCTGATCCGGGGCAGCATGGTGTGTGGTGGTTAGCACGTCTGCCTCACAGGTCCGGGGTTCGACTCCCGGGATCAGTGCGGGTGAGTTTGCATGGGATTCCTCTAGCTACTTGCACATTAGTTCTAAATTCTGTCCTCAATTGCCCCTAGTTGTGAATGGTTGTGGGTGTGTTGCCCACCCTGCCTTTGACCAATGGTGGCTGAGATAGGCTCCAGCCTCAGTAATCAGAAAATCTCTTGATAGCAGACCAATCAGATCATGCCGTTCCTATGTAATACACACTGCCCAGGCAAAAAAAAAGTTGCACTCACGAATATATTGTTGTTCCACCTTAGTCTTGCTTACAGCACGTCATCTCCATGCCATTGTTTCAACAAACTTAAGCAGCATAACATTTATTTCCATCCAGCGTCGGATTCGCTTCTCACTGAAGTCTTGAATCGATGAAGGAAAAACTGAACCCCTCTATAAAGTCTTTTTCAGCACATAACAAATCTTTCAATGGGGTTAAGGTCGGGACTCTGGGGGGCCGATACATATAAGAAAATGAAATTATTAGAGCCTTTCAATGGCCTGGTGAGCTGTTCAGGGTGTACCCCGCCCCCTCGGCCAGTGTCGGATGAGATGGGCGCCATCCTCCCAGCGACCCTAATTAGGATTAAGCGCTTGGAAAATAAATTAGTGAAAATACTACAGTGTGCGACTTCTTTTTTTTCTTCTCTTTTTGGCCGGGCAGTGTACATACTAATTACTTTTATGCATGAGTTTAAATGTGATTCGATCACACATCCTCATTATAAAAGGGTGCTTATAGTTATGAAGATTTATGGTCAAGAGCTTTGGGTTGTGACTGAAAGAACAAGATCGCGAATACAAGCGGCTGAAATGAGCTTTCTTCGCAGGATGGCAGGGCTCTCCCTCAGTGATAGGGTGAGAAGTTCTGTCATCCGTGAGAAACTCGGAGTGGAACCACTGCTCCTCCGCATTGAGAAGAAGCAGTTGAGGTGGCTTGGGTATCTGATTAGAATGCCTCCCGAACGCCTCCCTGGTGTGGTGTTTCAGCATGTCCAACCGGGAAGAGGCGGATAAACAGTATAAAGGGTTATTTGTTACTGAAACATCCTTGTGTTGACAAATTACTGTTGTTTAAGAAGAATAAACACTTTGGGAGCTGCTGTTATAGGAAATTGACTTCATGTAATAAGAGTAACTTTTACTAATTTGCAGACCATTAAAAAACATTGTATTATATTACTACTAATAATGATAATAATAATGATGATGATAATAATTATTATTATTATTACTATTATTTTTATTATCATTAATATTATTATTATTATTATTATTATTATTATTATTATTATCATAATCATTATTATTATTAAATAGATACTTTAACAATCTGGAATCATGTTTCAACATGCAAACCAATGATCAGGCACTCATATAAACACACACACACACACACACACACACACCTAATCAGGGTCTTTGATGTGGCCTGGAAAATGAGAACTCCAGCTGTCGATGCAGCTGATTAAGGCGTGTGTGTTTCCTGAGGTCTTGAATCGAACTCCTCATTCCTTTAAACACTGCAGCAGCTTATGGACAACACATCCACACAACAAAGATAATGGCACAAGAAACATAAAAAGTCGTTTAACAGCACCACATCTATCGCACTGCAATCAGTACGTAAAGGGTCGTCTCATTTCCGCCTGCATAGAAACGTCCCAGAAGTCGTTCGCCAGAGCACCAAACCCATAACCTCATCCTGAAACGGCCATGACTAGAGCATGCGTGCTATGCCAGGAATGGCATGACCATTCTCTGAGTGGTGGCTCTCTCTAGGAAAAACTAGACAGGAAGAAGGTGACTCAGAGAACGGTTCCTCGTTTTCTAACGGCAGGGTTTCACAACTAATAATAAAACTTGGGCTACAGGGACTGAAAAAAATGTATACTATGTACAAACTGCACCTGCAGGACAACTGGAGCAAAATACGCTCTCATGTGGCTCAACGTCCCTGGGCTGTTTAACACCTGAGAATGTGAGACATACAGAGCCCTCTGCTGTGAAATTCCACATTATTGCGCAGAGAAACAGTTCAGTGTTACAATAGGCATTGTGAAAGAGCAGACGTCTGACTAACAGGGTGTTATTTTAAATCAGTTTTTCTGCACTTAACCCCTTAAATTAGAAAATTATTCAAGGTATTGAATTAAATAATTATTCACTATCTACAGCGAAACTCGCAGAAACAGAGAAAAATGTGTAGCTGTCAAAGCACGGGCCAACATCAGCTCAGTCGGTTTTCAAGATCTGGGTCAAGCTCATACTTCCACAGAAACCACATTTTGATCATAATGTAGGCCTCATCACAGTACAGAAAAACAGTACTGGTTAAAATAAATGACCACCAACTCAGTTGTTAGCACTCTTGCCTCATAGTGAAAACGTTTGGGGTTGGAATCTTGTTTCTGTGTTGAGTTTGCATGTTATTCCCAAGCTTGTGTAGGTTTCCCCTGGGTACTCAAGTATCCTCCTACAGAATGTAAGGTCCTCCTACAGAATGTTAGGTCAACTGACCTTCCCAAGTTGTACTTAGGTGTGAATTTGAGTGTAAATCGTTGTGGTGTCCCACAAGGCTCTGTTCTAGGACCACTGCTTTCTTTCCCTATATACTGTATTCTGAATCTGGATATAATTATTTCTGAACTTGAAGTTAGTTTCTGCTACTATAGTGGTCAAAAAACAAAACAAAACCAAAAAAAACAGATTAGGGTATTGTAATGTCATTAGTTTCAAGTGTCAAGTTTCAAGTTTACTTGTGATATACAGGCAACAATGAAACGTGACTACCGGCAATGAAATTCTTGGAATTCTTTGACAATAGATGAAATGTAATGCAAGTCATGCTAAGCTATTCTTGTATTTTTGTGTAGCATATACTAAAACACCTTTATGGAGCATTTCGGTGTAGTATGTACTGGCTCTCGATCACTAGTCTGAAGGTAAAGGGTTCATATCGCAGTACCACCTAGCAGCCATTGTTGGGTCCTTGACCAAGGTCCTTAACTCTCAATTGCTCAGTTTCATAAAAATGATGTAGGTAGGTCACTGGGTAGGCCAAATACCATAAATGTAAATGTGATAAACTCTGAATAAGTAGGCTATATACAGTTAGCTATACAGTGTTTAGTTTGGCTGGAGGCACAGTTCTCACCTGTCCTAGCTTTGTAATGGTTAAAATATGTCAAAATAAACAATGAAAAGCTTTTCTATGTGTTTCCATGAATTAAATACTTAAACTTTACTTCAAGAAGCACCGTTACACAGCTCTAGTGCACCTGCTTGTGCACGCATGCCTCGGCAGAGGTCTGCACTCTCTGATTTCTTTTCTAGTTTTATAAATGTTACTACTGACATCAGCGACCATATTAACATTGGACACCTGGCCAATTTTAAATAATTAATAATAAACCCAGTTTGTGGGCAGCACGGTGTTGTACTGGTTAACACGTCTGCCTCACAGCAAGAAGGTACTAGGTTCGATTCCTGAACTCAGGCTCTTCCCATGCTTGTGTGGGTTTCCTCCGGGTACACTGGTTTTCTCCCACAGTCCAAAGTCATGCACATCAGGCTAACTGGTTGTTCCGAATTGTCGCAAGATGTGAGTGTGAGTGTGAATGGTTGTGTACGGGTTGCCCTGTGATGGTCTGGCGAGATGATCCGGGTGTCGCCCAGAGTCGGCTGAGAACAACATCCTTAGTCGGATCAAGCAGTTCAGCAAATGAGTGAATGAGGAAATGTTTTACTTTTCGCTTTGTTTCACAATCCTAATTTAGTTGCTTTATTATCTGTACTTTAGCAAAAAGCTTATAAAATGAGCAATAGATTAAAACGACAGACCAACTGGCTATTCTTTATAAAGTTGCAGCAGTAAAAGTGTGTGAACATGGATCTGTGTGTTTAATTATAGCTGCCAGAGATTTTTCTTAGGATTTGATTGGATCAATTATTAGAATATAATGGTTGAGTATTTCCATACAGATCTTTATCTACAGTGTTGATAAAAACAGAACAATGGAATGTAGCTGCACTCCCTCAATTATCATTAGATTTATTATTTAATTATGTTCCCTCATTAGCATCGCCGGTTAACAGGGGAATCATTCAGAGTCTGTTTATAAACAGTTCCAAACACATGGAGACTCATGGAGCTAACTGGATCCTGGTTATTTATTTTTTGTTTGCTTGTTTATTATACTACCAGATAAAAAAAAAAAAAAAAAACTCTCACTCTAGGGCGGCACTGTGGCACAGTGGTTAATTTGTATGCTCTCCCTGTGCTTGCGTGGGTTTCCTCCGGATACTACGGTTTCCTCTAACAGTCCAAAGATATACACACTGAGCAAATTGCTCCAAATTGCCAATAGGTGTGAGTGTGAGTGTGAATGGTTGTGAGTTGCCCTGCTATGGTCTGTCAAGCTGTTCAGTGCATATTCCACCTTCGCCCATTGTTGGTTGAGATGGGCGCCAGCCTCCCCGCGACCGTATTTGGATTTAGTGGTTTGGCTACAGGGTCGCAGGGAGGCTGGCGCCCATCTCAGCCAACTCAAGGCGAAGGCGTGGTAAACCCTGGACAGCTCGCCAGGCCATCACAGGGCCAGCACACATACAACCATTCACACTCACTATCACACCTAGGGGTGATTTGGAACAGCCACTCAGCCTACTGTGCATGTTTTTGTACTGTTGGAGGAGACCCGAGTACCCGGAGGAAACCCACTCAAGCACGGGTTGAACATGCAAACTCCACACAGAAACGCCCGAGCTGGGAATCGAACCCAGGACCTTCTTGCTGTGAAGTGGACGTGCTAACCACTACGCCACCGTGCCAGCTTTTGCAAAGCCTTGTGTTGACACATTTGAATTGACCTGACAATTGACCCACTTAGATTTAAACACACCCAGACATTCCAGGTGCAACACTTGGGGTTCTTTTCCACGTGAAGTTTACAATCGCCATTTTTCGTCATGCATTTAGAATGTCAATATCTTCATTATATTGTGAGATATGGAGGCTTAAAAAAGGGGGGTATGGCTCAGATTTTAGTGTCAGAACTTCAATTCGTAATAACTTTTTAATTATGTAAACTAGAAAGATGAAGTTTTCATGGTTTCATTTAAAAAATAATCCTACAATTTTCCTATTTACTCATTTATGACCTTCCCAAAATGGCTCTAATGTTGTACGGGAAGGCAATTTTGGGCCTCCATATATTAAGATTTAAATATATTACGTCTTTAAAATTTTGGTATCTAATAATTATTTTATAGTACTTTAAAATTAATTTATCACGTGTGTAATAAATATTTAGCTTTTTCATTTATAACCTCCTAAAATTGTAAACATGCATATTATGCCTATATTTCAAATGCATATTGCTCAAGTAAGGCAGGGTGTACCACAACAAATATTTTGCCATTGAAAAGAGCATGTTCTAATTGATATAAGTGCCAAGTATGAGGGTGGTACTCAAAAGAAAACCGAAATTTTTAAGGTATCAAGTAAACGTTTTATGGCATGTAAGGTTAATATAATATAGAGATGATCAATAAAAAAGGCAGTATGCTTAAAGTATTGCTATTGGTTCTTGTTTAAGAATACATCAGTGTGTGAGGATGTCATGTGGTGCTGTGTCCTTACTTGCCAGCCATCCAGATTTGCTGTATGATGTCGTCAGCAGGCGTCCATGTCTGGTGGAAGTATGTGCTTCCTTTAGATGTAGTCAAAGAAATCGACCATCTGACAAGTTGTTCTTAAGATGTAGTATAAATTGAGACAGGGCATTCAGTGTAAACAGGCTGCTAGTTATAAATGATTTAGTCAGTATTAAGCCTTGTGTACTATTTTTGGACATAATCTGTACATTAACAGTTGCTGATGCAGTTTGTAATGGTATAGCATGTGATGTGAATCTGCACTGTAAGTCTGTAGTAAAATATTTCACGTTTGATACCTAAAATAATTACAGTTTACTTCAGAGTACCAGCATATTTGATTCTCTTACTTATTATAGTAAAGATATGCTCTTTTCAGTGGTAAAATCGTTTTGTGGTGCACCCTCTCATGATGATAAGTTGGCTTCTGGTTACTAGAACATGACTTCTTCAACATTTGGAAGATGTGACCTATTTATATCCTGCGATACGAAGAGCCAGAACTTCCTTATTGCAGTTGGGAAGATAAATCTTCCATAAATCTGTAAATAGAAAATGTGTGGGATTGATGGTTTGCGACGTTGTATATTAAAGAAGAAACTCTGAGAATGTGAAGCTTTTAAGTTTAATTGTTAAAACATTATCAATAATCGAAAATGGGATATTTTCCCATATGACTTGTTTTGACTTTAAAATTGTGCCCACGCCCATTTTTAGGCCTTAATATCTCAAAATCTCTCGCATCTCTTGACTTTACGGACATGAGAATCTGCAAGTATGAAGGAAATATGAGGAGAACGGTTCTGGTGATTTCACATGATGGGAAAATGAACAATTATGCAACAATAGTGAGGTGAATGTCACTGAATAGTCCTTGAAACAGAGCGTTGATTCAATTCAGCAACATCCACTGAGCCTGAGGTGCATATTTGTTTTTAGCATATACTGCTTGGGAACAAAACCAAAAAAAAAAACCCCAATAAAAATTTGATTTTTGGTGTTTATTTATTTAATTATTGTTTGTATAAAATTATATCAAAACAATGGATTTTTCGAATTTAAGCTCGATAACTCTATTTACAGTGTCTTTTTAACCTTCTTTAACAGCTTTAGTATATAAATGTATATAATAAAAAGCAAACTAAAACAAGATTTGTGTAATTTATTTTTACATATTTTACTTTCTTATACCTACTTTTTTAGCATCTGTTCTGTTTTGTTGAGTCAACTAATTCCAAAATGAAAGTAATGAAATGAAAGTAAACTGCAGTTATTGTTGTGCAACAAAGTTTTATTATATACTACAGAAAACAAAAAAAAACTAATGAAGACAAAAAGAATTTTTATCTTTTATTTTTACATTTTAAAGAGCGGTCTTATTTGGGTGCTATTGATTCAAGCATTATTCGCTTGGAATTAAGATTTTTAATTAGACCAATCAGATTGTGCCATTCTCTTTTGGTATATACTCATGCTGGTTAACCTCCGAAAGGCACCAAAATCATCTACTGTTGTCTTCCATGAAGTATTTATGGCTATGTAAGACCAAGGCATAAGGAATATATTGGCAGATATTCTAGGACTTGGCAAACTAGGCAAGAAAACATCATTGTTGAGATGTTTATAACACTTTTTGTCATTGAATTCACACTAAAAGGCCCAAAGTTGAGAAGCTGTAGTAGATGTTGCCCATGAACTCAGAATTGGTTATTTGGAGCTGATTTGCAGATATCCTGACAGAATATGTATTTGAAATGCCTTTTGTATGTATAGTTTTAATTTTAATTGTGTATGTATCAGTTCTATTAGGGGGGGATTGGGGTGGAGTTCGAGTTAAACTCAAACATGGGTCATTTTTGGTTGTGCCGCTTCTGGTACTTTTAGTTTCCCATGTGAAAAACTTACCTAAGTTTAGGCATGGTATGTATGACATCATTTTTAAACATCTTGATCTGAGGCGCAATTAGTGCACAAGCAGTTAATGTGTGGATGAACCCGTGAAGAAGCGAGTGCTGAGAGGCTCCCATTGAATGTTAGTGTTTGTTATCCAGAAAACTTGTCTGTTGTTCAGTACTTAATGTAGTGTCTAATAACAAGTCTTTTCCCCCCTCAAGTGACGCTTAATGCCTTTATTAGCACAGGAAAGACGGGGAGGGAAAAAAAAACCCCTCGGTTTCCGACTGACTCAGCTCGGGAGCCTTCTGGGATGCGTTGTTTAGAAGTTACTGTTTGATGATACGGAACATGACAAAGTTTCAGTGGACAGGTTGGAAAAAAGAAAAAAGAAAAAAGAAAAAGAAAAAAAAAAGCCCACGCAGCTGAAAATAAACTCTCTGATGTTGTGGAAATCAGTCAAGCCCTTCAACACACTCAGTGTCTCAGAAGGAAATATGCAAGTCCATACAGGTCTGTGCAACATATCGAGTGTCATTAAAACGGTCTTATCGCTGTTCCATATAACAGTATATGAAGTCCTGTCAGTTTTGGCCCTTACCCTGGAGTCATATTTCACACAACTCTCAGCACTAAGTTTCTAAGGCATCAACGGCCAAATAATTCAAATCCATTTAGTTTTATTTATATAGTGTTTTTTACAGTTGACATTGTCCCAAAACAGTAAAACAATCTTCATTCATTCATTTCCTGAACCGCTTAATCCTAATTAGGGTCGAGGGGAGGCTTGCGCCCATATCAGAGTACACCCTGGACAGCTCGCCAGGCCATCGCAGGGCAGAAACACGCTGACGGCTATGCAGCTACTCTTGACGA
>JBCNYG010000025.1:13502909-13513177 GCA_039654305.1 Porochilus rendahli
ATAATAATAATAACAACAATAACAGTAATAATAAATAATATTAATATTAATATTAATATTAATAATCATACTACTAATAATAATCATAATAATGTTTTTTTCCACGATCCAAAGGCATGCTAAATTGCCCCTAGTTGTGTGTGTGCGTTTGTGAGTGTTGGCCCTGCCATGGTCTGGCGAGCTGTTCAGGGTGTACCCCACCTTCGCCCAGTGTGGGCTGAGATAGGCACTACCCCCGCCCCCCTGACCCTAATGAGATTAAGCGGCTTGTCTAGTGAGTGAGTGAGAGAGATGGTCTATCTCACCAGGAGCCCAGGAGAGAGAGTAGATCACCCCTTCGTTGCCGGGAGACGTGTACACCGCCGTTAAAGTGTTAATGTCCCACACTTTGATCGTCCCATCAAAGGAAGCCGTAGCGAGCAGGTTCGGGTCATCTGGCTTGAACTTACAGTCGAATATAGTTTCGACATGACCCTGAAAACACACGTACGATAATGCCATCACACTGACAGGTTCAGGGGTCTTCAAAATAGCACAGACGGGTTGATTCACTGACTAGCCCTCCGTTCTTACCAGGTCCCGCAGGAAGTCCCACTTTTTTGCCCCCATGTCGTAGAGGCCGACCCCTCCGTCCATGAAGCAGCAGACGGCGTGACCGGGTGGCAGGGAGAACGCCTGGTTCTGGGAGAGCGTCGGAGGAGGTACGGCCTCGCTCGTGGATGACGTGTAGTGGTTCTTGGATGGGGAAACTGAGCTCGCAACTGAAAGCAGACGCAGACGTGAGCGCAAAATCTGTTTACATACTGTACGAGTGCGTAACCGATGGCAACTGCAACAGGACAAACACTGCACAAATACATAAAGCTGCTGCAATTGTATATTATGGTATCTCTCACATTAAATTCAGTCGGAATCTATAACTGAACCTTTTATAAATAAATACTAATTCCTGCTAAGCATCATGTTAGCACAAAGTTAACACAAATCCCTGCAGTTACTCCCCTTCTAATGACTCAGAGTAACAGAAGTGCAGGAAACTGTTACACCTGGTCTATGTTTGACTCGTCTTCATGCAGGAACGGCTTCGGCCCTGCAAACGTACTCACCTGATAATTCATGTACATCCAAAGAATTAATAACAACGTCCTCTAGGTGGCACAACAGAGCCGAAACATCTCTGGCTGTGATTTCCAAACTGTAAAGCGTTTTTCATGCAGTGTGATAATGGCGTTTAATCGGTGGCACTCGCGAGTGGAACAAAAGGGTGCATTTTCACTTCGCGATGGTGTTTATTTTTTTACTTCACTTATTGCTTCATAAAGATACTTTTTTATTAACAGGGCATTTGTTCATTTAACAAGAGTGCTTTTTCGCTTTTTGCTTCCCGACAGTGTTTTTTTACTTCCTGCTGACACTTTGTTTACATTTACATGGGCAGACGCTCTTATCCAGAGCTACTTAAAATTATCATGTTTATACAACTGAGCAGTTGAGGGTTAAGGGCCTCGCCGAAGGGCCCAACAGTGATGATAATGGGGATTGAACCGCTGACCTTCAGATCAGTAACCCATCGCCTTAACCACGAATCCAACACTGTCCACTTTGTTGCTTCCTGAGGGTGTTTACTGCTTCACAATGAAGGTTTTTTCTTGACATGGCAGGGCATTTTTTTTTTAACAAGGGTGCGTTTTTTGCCTCCTGACGGAGTTTTTATACTTCCCGAGGGTGCTTTATTGCTTAGCGGGGGATTTGCTTGCTTCCTAAGGGTGCACTGTTGCTACCCAACTGTATTTTTTGGCCTCCCAAGAACAGTGTATTGCTTCCTGAAAACACTTTTTTGCTTCACCAGTGCACTTTTTTGCTTACTGGGGCATTTGTTTGTTTATTAAGGGTGCTGTATTGCTTTCCAACAGTGTTTAGCAGCTTCCCGAGGGTACTTTTTTTCACCTCCCATTGGCGTTTTTTTACTCCCCAAGGGCGCTTCATTGCTTTACAGGCGTGCTTCTTTTCGCTTCCCTACTGAATTTTTTTTTTTTTTACTTCCCGAGGGCATTTGTTCGCTTCCTGAGGCTAGTTTTTTACTTAGTGGGGCATTTGTTTGCTTCTCAAGAGTGCTTTTTTGCTTCTCGACAGTGTTATTTTGCTTTCAGAGAACGCTTTATTACTTGGCGAGAATGCTTTGTTTTTTTGCAAAGCGGGGACTCTATATGCTACACAGGGTGCTTTTTGGCTCCCCGACGGCGTTGTTTTGCTTCCTGAGGGCGCTGTTTTGCCTCGCGATGGTGCTTTTTTGCTTTCCGAAGGTACTTTATTGCTTCATGAGCATGCAGGCCAGGATTCCCACACTCCTGACTCTTTCTACTGCTCACTTGCGCTCACCAGACAAGCTCAATTCTGAGACACTGGAGGCGGGGACAGTTTCTGATGTCTGCTCCTTTGATTGGCTGTTTCATTTTTATAACAACATCGGGTAACTTCAGCCTGCTAACGTTTATATTTACCTAGCGTTCACGTTTACACCTGAGCCCTTTCACGAACAAGAGTGCCGAACAACCCTGAAGTCATTTTGAAAGCTGAAGTTAAGACTAATAACATAAATTTACATATTTAGAATATTTCATTTTCATTTTGCTGATAATTTCAAATTCACAGTAGACCAGCATCTTGCACCACTTCCAGCAATCGAACAATTAAATTAATTAGGAACTGAACCGCAGTAACTATGCAAAAACGAAACAGTCAATCAAAGTAGAGACATCAGCGATTGTCCCCGCCCACAAACTCTCGAAAGTGAACTCGATGGAGTGTGAACTCCAAGGAAGGTTTTCCGCTCCAGGCTTTAAGACAATATCAAAAATGTGTATAATGGTCTAACAACAAAACATAATAATCTAAAATATTACATAAGGACATGATTTGAGACCCATGATGCAATGCTGCCCTCATTTTTACACTGGTACTCCACAGCAAACGGCCACAGCATAAATGTGGTGGCCATCTTGTATAATCCAGAATTTATATTTATATTCATCCAACATGTGTCCCATATATACAGTCAATGTGAGTATACTGTAAATTTCACATGACATAACGTCTTACGAGATATTAAATACCAAGTGAACCAGAATCTCGGGGCTGACAGCAGGTCAATCCCACCTTTCTTTGCCGGTGGAGAGTTTAACACGTGGAGAGCGTGGAATCCCGTCTTCTTCAGTTTGAAATTGTCCAGCGGCGTCGTTCTCGATACGTTCCACACTCTCAACACGCCAACCTGAGAATCTTCACACACACAGAGAACAGTTTACACAAAGGAACATTTAACAGGGTACACACAACCGGTGGCACTCAGAGTAATGACGGAGGTGATCCCAATACAATGTTCACTGTTCAAGAGATAATTATCATCATCATCATCATCATCATCATCATCATCATCATCATCGTCATTATTATCATCATCATCATTATTATTATTATTTTTTTTATTATTATTTTTATTATTAGTAGTAGTATCATTATTTTTAATTATTTTCATTATCATTATTAGTATTATTATTATTATTATTGTTATTATTATTATTATTATTATTATTATTATTATTATTGCTATTATTATTATTATTATTATTATTATTATTATTATTATTATTATTATTATTAATACACAACTAACATTATTTATTTATTCAGTTTGTTTGTGAGATCACATGTAATGTTTATATACTTTGTTTACTTTGTTTTTTTGTTTTATATACTTTGTTTATATATATATATTTTTTTTTTCAAAGAAATCATTTTCTTTTGTGCGTTACTTACTGTTGCTGTGTTACCTAGCAGTAAACCAACATGAGTACAGATACAGTTATTGAAAGGTCTTGGTCTTGATTTGCTTTTAAGTCGAGTGGAAAAGCAGCAGTGGTCTGTTATCATAAATCTTTCAATCCTTACTGGACATTTCGTGACCCTAGGAGGGGCAGAACTCTTTACAGACATAATCAGCAGCGCTCCGTTGAAGCTGTGATGTCAGCCATCGACACGTGACCAGTGTAATTATTGAGCCATTCTAATTACCCGCAGTCGCATGGCTTTATATGAGATCCTTGCTGCTCACCCTTGTTCAAGAAGATATACACAGCAGATACCTCCCCTCTCTTTCTGTTATCTCTGATTCACTTCCACAGAATTTCACATGTCAATTAGACATGATAAGGTTTCCATCTGTTTTCTAATTGCAGTCTTCTTTACATTAGCATAGAAGAGACTCACTGCAAACCTTTCTACTTGATACGCAGCACTCATTTTTATGCTAATGCTGAAAAGACTTTAGTCGCATGCTAAACAGTTTAGCTTCCTGCTGCTCTAGCAGAGATCTTGTATCTAACTGTGAGCTTTCTTTCTTTCTTTCTTTCTTTCTTTATTCATGTACTTGTTTCCTCCATTATTTATTTTTTTTTTTTTTTACATTAGAAAAGACATTTTTTGATAAGTGTCTGTGTACTGAAAGCATGTAACCCGTTTAAGATATGCAGTTTTTAAACCCCTATAACTGACTATGGTAAGCTTGCAGGGTTTTTATTTTTTTTTTTTTTATAAATTTTGCTATACTGTATTAATCCCACAAGGGACATTGTTGCCTCTGCATAATTATGTATTTATATTATTATTATTGCCTCTGCATAACACATCGAAACTGAGCGCACACACACACACACACACACACTCTGAGCTGTGGGCTGCCACACACATTTGGGCTTTAGGTTAGGTTTTTGGAACAGCCAGGTAGCCTAATGTGAATGTCTCTGGACTGTCGGAGGAAACCGGCGTACCCTGAGGAAACGGGCTTGCCAAGAGCAGAACTCAAACCAAAACCAAACTCAAAACTCTTCCTGTGAGGTGGGCATGCTAACCACTATGCCACTGTGTCACCTCAATATTACCACCTATTGAATAATAACATCAGTGTCAATATTTTTTTCTGGATTTAAACACTTTTCAGAAAAACACACACTTTGTATGGATGGATTTATTTAAACTGTTAAGTCTTACATTTGGGGATTTCTTCAGCCTCAAACTTGCTTTTAGATCTCATGCATTCTTGCAGCTCGACTTTAAATCAGTCCTTTTATTTGCATTAAAATCCACAACACATGAGAAAAGTAAAATTTTCTCTTCAAGCTCAGGTTTTAGGTCAAATTCACCTGATCTATTTTTGAATAATACCTGTAATTTTTTATTTATTATTTTTTTTCTGAAGTCATGCCTATGACGTGATGGCAGGTATCTGATATGGTTTGATATGGAATCGATTCTTCGTTCCTGGGTTGTATTTTGATCAGGATTTTAGGTGTGTTTTGTCCCATGCAGCCAACGTTAGGTTACGCTGCATAAGGTATCACGAGTCTTGGTTGAACCTTGCAGTCAAATAAAATGTTTACAAGCTGAAATATTTGAAGAAGCACCTTGGGGCAGAACGCATGGGTTGCAGACGGACTTATGTATGAAATAGGCTGCACTTGTTCATCTTTTCGTTGGCAGGATTTGATCTCTGAGACTTTTATTGATTGAGATTTCAAGCTGGTAAAATGTTAAAAGAAATAATAAGAAAGCTGGAGTCTAAATGCTGGATATTTCTATACCCTGTAAGATGTGCAGGGCTATGAGATTTGTATTCAGAGTTGAGGTGCTTTCATCAGTCCTTATTTTCTATCCCTGATTTTTTTCTCAAAGTTGATTTCTAGGTACTCTTTGACATGCTCCCACTACACCTTCAAAAAGAACTGGTACAACATAGTAGGAATGCAGTTGAAAGCAGTAAGAAGGTGATATGCGGAGGACATGATCAAACTTTGAACCGGTTAAAAATGCAGTGAAAACCTGACTAGGATGCAGCGATAGAGGCATTGACATATTATTGCTATAACTAAAACCTTCTACAGAACTATCAGCATGTGATAGATGTGATGTGTGTGATCATGAACACGGTGAGAAACTAGCAGGAATATATTGGACATGGTGAAAACGCTAATAAGGACATATCATGACCCTTCATTCATCAGAATTTATAGGATGCGGTGCGGTCTGTATGGTCTTCGTCTGGGAGGCTAAGCGGCCACATAACCCGATACAGACTACGAGTAACTTTCCCCACGAACTGTTAATCTGCAGAAATGAAAGACTCCGAATGCATTCAATCAAGCGCTCGTTTCCTTCCCTATGTGTCAGCGCACACTTCCTGATGGTTGTGCTCACTCTGCCACCTGTATTAATGTAATATACCGGTATAAATCATCCCTGCAGGTTGCATTAACATAAGGCTCATTTGTTAAAAAGATTGGTTTCGGCAGAACAAGTGAGTTACACGACAGAGAAATTCGGCTGCCTGCGGGCTGTTTAAGTGACTCTGGTGTAAGCAAAAATCCATCACTATCAAATCACTTATCAAGCACAAGGACTGATGATGGAGCGAACGTATGAACGTGACCAAGTCTTCCAATTATATAAAATAAAATATGTGACTATTAGCATGAGATCTATTAAAGTAGGATATTACTCACCAGATTTGTGACCCATCACCAAAAAATAAGTCTGAATGCACTGATCTGTTACGGCATTTGGCAGATGCTCTTATCCAGACTTGCAATGATCATCTTTTAGACAACTGACTACTAAGGGCCTTGCTCAAGGGCCCAAGAGTGGTGATAGTGGGAATTGAACCACTGACCTTCGGATCAGTAACCCATCGTCTTAAACACTAAGTCCGTTTGACATGTTTGCATAAATTAACCTCATGTATTGAAAGCAATGAGTAAAAAAGAAATAAATAAAATAAAAATCTACAGATGCACTCATAGAGTACAAGGCACATCTACCAAGAACAAATGGATTATGGTTCTAATAAAATGTCTTCCCTTAATGGGTGTCTGAACATTTTCGGCCATGTTAACAAATAAGTTTGCTTGAAGATTTCCTATTTATTTATTTATTTTTCCCAAAATTATCCCCTTCGTAGTGGTTACTATGGCTGCTTCACGACAAGAAGGTCCTAGGTTCAAGGTCCGGGGTACAGCGGGGGCATTTCAATGTTCATGTACTCGGTGTGCTTGTGTGGGCCTCCTCAAGTGACCAGTTTCCTCCTAGTCCAAAGACGTGCACATTAGGCTAACTGGTTGTACTGGGTGTACTGTGATACCCTGTAGATAGGCTTCAGCCTCTCCACGACCCACTAGGATTAAGCCCCTCATCAAAGTACCTATCCACACTTCCCCTGGTCCAGCAGAATGCACGCATTGCACATGCATGGTGTCTCATGGAACAGCACCATCCCACCTGAGGTCCCGCATCCTTTCATATAGAAGAAAAGGGCTCTGATACATATTTTTTTGAGCACGCCTTTTAGGGAACACTAAATGCTCAATACTAAATTTATGTGCAATATTTGTTGAAGTATAATTTTGAGGGGGCTCTGAGCCCAAACATTTCATTGCCGTTAGTGATGTTTCATTGTTTCCTGTATGTGACAAATAAACTTGAAACTTGAAACTTGCAAAAAATATTGACAATATTGCTGATGTGGATGTGTTAGGGCACTCAAGTCTTAAAAAAAAAAACACTCAAGGAATCCTCTTCATATAATTTATCAACTGAATAGACTGATTTTTTAATATTGCAACAAAATGTTAAAAAATCATCTTTTATGTCATTATAAAGAATCCTTTAAAGGATTCTCCCTAAATTCCAAATTTGATGTGGATCTTTTCTAAAAGTGAAGTTTTTGAAAAGAAGTGAGTTTTCTTTAAAGCCCTGCCTCTGGAAGAAATTTTATGAAAATCTGATAAGATGATAACTTTTTAGCATGATTGTAACAAACACACAGACGAAGGTAAAAGATGCGCTGAAGGCAGTGCTAAAAATACACTTTGCCATTAAATGAAAAAAATATTTTACATAATTTAAAGTAAATTAAATCTTTAAAAACGGCCCCAAATCCCAAGAGCAGTCAAACTAACACGTGGAATTCAAGTTAGCTTGGTCAGCTTACCCTTCACACTGTTGGTTAATGTTTTCTTAAATAAACACAGAACGGGCACTTTTCAGTTTTCATTGGCCGGTTCTGTAGACGAATGCAACACTAGCTCTGCCCACCCATGTTAATCTCATATATTTGTTATTTTTCAGGCTTCATTTTTCAATTTGTCTTATCATGCTAAAAGGCCGAATGGATGCGCTTCTCAGTTCCAGTGTTACGTTATGTGCTTATGCCATGTTCGCTTTCATCTGTCCGGATGAAAAATAATAATAATAATCTCATCTCAACAATGGATTTTTTTTTTAAAACATAGAATGAACCTTCATACATGAAAGACAGAAATGTTTGTGATCACAGCTTCAAACAGCTCCTCTGAAATAGAAAAAGATGTAAACAAGAAAAAAAAAGCTATTTCATTGTTTCCCTTTTTCATTTCATCCATCTGAAACTCTCCTGAGAATAAACAGCTTCAGTGTGTGAACTTCACTAAGCCAAAAAAAAAGAATGCCATCTCTCAAAAAGCCTGAAGGATAAATCCCAAATCCAGGATTGACCCCAACCTTAAAAAATAAAAGAAAATAAAAAATTCTAATCAAATATATATATTTAAAAATTACTAAAGTTAAATTGTGGGCAGTTTTGCTCATATTTAAAGGCAAAGTTTGCCATTAAGCCCTTTATCAGCTGTGTTAGCTTGTAAGTAGCATGTTTTCAAATATCCAAATACATTCATTCATTCATCTTCTGAACTGCTTTTTCCTAATTAGGGTCGCGGGGAGGCTGGCGCCCATCTCAGCCGACTCTGGGCGAGGGCAAAGTACACCCTGGACAGCTCGCCAGATCATCACAGGGCACAACCATTCCTGCGTCATTCGTTTAGGCACTCCCAGAAATGGGCGGAGGGTAAATTTCCGTTTGCCGGTGTCGCCATTTAAGCCGGACACCTCTCTCATTGCTCCAGTCTTCCTGCAAGTTAACTAAAAGTAGCTTTTTAAATTTAAAAAAAAATTGTTGCTAAATCGTCAAAGTTTAATTTAAAAAAAGTTTGAAGCGAGGCTGCTGCTCTAGTTCGACATGATCAAATCTCGCCTCCGGTTTCATCACCTCCTCCTCCCGCTGGCGCTTCTGATGCGGGGCTGCACACCTCAGACTTCCCAAGGTGAGAAAATCTCACAAAGTACTGACTTTGTGCTCTAAAGTTCTCGCTCAGGAATCTTTCGTGACTTCAGTAGCCTGTTTATTCTGGATTGAGTCGCGGTGAATGTGCGCTCGATTCGCGATCCATTTTCGGACTGTTGAACAACGACGCGCATTTAGAACTACCTGTAAGGACAAAACCGCCAGGATTTTATTCTCTGTCTGCTTATTACTGTGGTCTTCTCAGTTAATGGCTTCTGGGGAAAACCCAGCCTGCATTCTGTAATACTGTATCTCGACAGGATATGGTTCTTTCGAGTCAACATAGTCATTTTTGGAGATTTGCCTTATTGTTGGTGAATATAGTGAAGCTTGTTTTATTTAAATTGTGTATTTCTGAGAAATGGGACATTCTCCTATCATCAGATTGCTCTGAAGTGAAAAATGCCTCATGTGACACCATGGGAAAAGCCGTACTGGACACCTCTGCATGGTATAAGCATAAAGACTGTGAGTGGAGTCGCATAGAGAAGGCAAGTACAAATAATATCCTCCTTTTCTCCCATCATAGTAAGCACAAAGTATCAAATTAAAGTAGTCTATATGATCAACCATAGCAGTTTTTCTGTACACAGTTTTCTTTTTTTTTTCACTTGTACTGCAGGATGATACCATTCGTGCATACCTAACACCATCCCAAAACATAAGCGTCCAGTGCAACTCGTCTGAATATCTTTTGAAGGTGCACTGTATCATCCCGAAGGTAGATTGCATAATATCAGGATCGCTTTACCCAGATAAGTTGGGTTGAATGCATCTCTTAGTTAGTTAGTACAAATTCCTTTAATTAAATACTTGTGGTGTCTTTCATTTTTAGCTTGTGAGTCTGATTTGCTTCAACTGTAAGTATACGCCATTTTTGTTTTACAAGGAACATGACTATACATTTTTTCTCATTTAATTAAACTTTTATGACTTTTCTGCAGTGCTTAATGAAACCAACCAAACTAATAAAAGCGCCGGTCCTGATTCAGGTAGGTAGAACAAGTCGAAAAAAAAATGAATCATTATTAAGGAAGGTTCTTATATTTTCAAAATTATATAT
>JBCNYG010000025.1:13744392-13757976 GCA_039654305.1 Porochilus rendahli
GCCCGAGCTGGGAATCGAACCCAGGACCTTCTTGCTGTGAGGCGGACGTGCTAACTGCTACGCCACCGTGCCGCCCAGATTTATATCCATGAGTGGTATAATGATTTTTATTTAAGTAAAACTCTGTATGCTTAAAGTCTTGTAAAGTGATGCTGATATTGTGTCACATTTTAATTCGGGTCATTTTTTTAGATGACTGGCCATTTCACATCACGTGAATGCATTTAATATTGTACTCCGCATTTAACTTGATCATCAGTTTCAAATTATTCTCTTCAGTTGTTTAAATTTTTTTGAAATTTACCCAAAATATATAGATTAGCAGCCAAATAGTGACAGATGTGCTGAGGCCAAATACCAAACAATAGAAGGAATTGAGGCAACTATTCTTTACAGCATGATATAACAACATGTGATGGGTTATACATTGAAAAATCAAACTAAAAATGAAATCGTTTATAAAAGAAGACCACGGGCCACAAGCAAATGCCTTCAACCAGAACAATCCAATCTGGAAAGTCTTTGAGTTTAAAAGTTCAAAACGCTTTGTTTTCTCAATCTGTTATGACTGCTCAGAGTTTAAAGGCTGCACAGTCAAAACGTCTCATTTAGCTGAAAATGTCAGTTGGTGTTTGACTTTGCAGAATTCATCAGTCAGAGTTTGTCAAATAAAAGAGACAAGCTGAAAATTAAACACTGGTAAACAAGCGTAAATTCGATTTAACAGAAAAACAATGACTGACAGGTTTAATTCTGAATCACTGGTTTAGTTGAAATTTCGTCTCTTTATTTTCGTTTAGAACTTCTGTTTTTCCTGTGTATGAGCGTCGGAGCAAAGCAAAGCCCAAAGCAAACTGGGTTGATGTGATGGATTCTAGCGTGGAAAATGTGTTCAATCTGTTTCAGAAGCAGTAATGAAATCGCTTGCTTTTTTAAAGAGTTCAGCTTGTAGTATCTTGTGGCGAGAAGGAAAAAAGTCATACAAGAAGCCGGGCACGAATTTTCCTAAAATAAAGCTGAAGACCAGCCGACGCCATACATCCATGAGGAAACTATTTTCCAACGATTCAGCCGGGGCACACTAAGGAGCCGACCCAATGGTTTTGGACAGAAGTGCGAGGGTATCATGCATCTGGTGGTAAATTAAAAGCAACCGGGACGTATTGAAAATAAATATGTCTATGCTTTTAATCTTGAGCCGTTCCTCTGAACCGGCCAACCACAGAAATCTTTTTTTTTTTTTTTTTTTGGTAAATGCTCTTTTTATCAGACCTTCAACCGCCAAAGTGGATCATTCTGAAAAAGTTGTTTTTGTAGTTGTGTTGTCATATTATGCTAATATGTGGTTTTGAACGTTGTTTTTGAGGCGGCACGGTGGTGTAGCGTTTAGCACATCCACCTCACAACAAGAAGATCCAGGCTTTAACTCCCGGGCTTGCCGTTTCAGTGTTTGCATGTTCTCCTCATGCATGCACAGTTTTCCTCCGGGTACTCCAGTTTCCTCCCACAGTCCAAGGATATGCACATTACGTTACCCGCGCAAGCTGTTAACGGTGAACACCGCCTTCATCAGAGTTAGCTGAGACAGGCGCCAGCCTTCCCTTGACCCTATCAGGATGAAGCAGTTTGGCAAACGAATAAATAAAAAACACCATCATATGAATGTTACATGGCTCCACCTCAGGGCTCCAGGTTCTCTGGTTTGACCCAGGAGCTCTGTTCTGTCCTCATGGTCTTGGTTTTCTTCCACCTCCAAAAACATGCCGCTAAGTAGGCATGACGCCACAAACTTGCCCCTAGTAGTAAACGAGTGCGCATGTGATGAAACGGTGTAGCATCCTGAGTGCCTAACACCAGGATCAAGCCTTACAGAAGATGAAGTAATAAATAATTAATTGGTAGAATACATAAGCGATGCTGTGTTATCTTTAGTCTCAAGGTCACTGTCATCAGTTTCGTTGTGGATGACGCACTGAACTCAAAAACTGGTTCTGGACCTGAGCTAAAACGTTTTTTCTGTGTAACTTTGTTAGTCTTCCACCAAATATTCTGCCGCTAACTGAAACCTCTCACTAATGGGTAACTCCATCATCAAAATGTATTATTCGGAAGTTACAGTTGAGGCAGTGCAAGCTTGTAACCATTGGGTAGAGTTGGCGTTTGAAGTAGTTATGGTATTTCGCAATATAGCAAGACGATACACAACACATTGAAGCTCATAAACACCACATTGTAGTCATGCAGCTCCACATGCATACAATATATTCAAAAACAATAGCAGTATATTCACATACAGAGGACAGAATTCCCAGCATAGTTTAAACAAACCCGTACATAGGCGCCAAGCTCTACAATTCAATTTTATGGATGTTACTAAGCGTAGTGGTTAGCACGTCTGCCTCACAGCAAGAAGGTCCTGAGTTCTAATCCTGGGATTGGCCAGGGGTTTCTGTCTGGGGTTTGCATGTTCTTCGTGTGCTTGTGTGGGTTTCCTCTGGGTACTCTGTTTTTCTACCACAGTCCAAAGGCGTACATTCATTAATTTCCTGAAGCGCTTAATCCTAATTAGGGTCGCGGGGAGGCTGGCGCCCATCTCAGCCGACTGGGCGAGGGCATAGTACTCCCTGGACAGCTCTCCAGGCCATCGCAGGGCAGAAACACGCTGACGGCTATGCAGCTACTCTTTATGAAAGTCAGCGACGGTTCTTTTACATTCCTCTCACCACAGACAGTGAGAGACACGGCCGGCCTTTGATAACCCAGTTAGCTGCTCTGGGAGGACAGCAGTGACAACCCGCCGATAGTGGGGCTCGAACCCCCCACAGTTGGACAAACACTTGCATGGAAATATTCTTTACATTTTTATTCTTAATATTACATATGCAAAGGAGTCCAAGTGCAAATAACGAGCCAGATTTTCCACGTGGACAATGCTAAGTCTGGCCCATGTGTTGTAGGTGGTACAAACAAGGTCAGATATTCTCTTACTGCTTGATTTGACTCTTAGGTTGCTTTACATGTAAGCACTGCGGTCATTGTTCTTCCTTCAATGTAAGTTTAGCACCAGACGTATGAAGCACAGGGAGAAAGCCATTTATTTATTGATTGATTGATTGATTGATTGATTGATTGATTGATTGATTGATTGATTGATTGATTGATTGATTGATTGCTTTCATATTAAATTCTTGTTTCTGGATTTTTTCCAAAGCTGAACAAACTTAGAACCTGCTCACTTGTGTCAAAGTCACATATAGCTAGCTAATATATGAGAAGTGTGGCTGGGTCTACCGTGGCCATTTCGACGGATTTTGGAGGTGGTGTGATGCAAATATGGGTGGTGGAATTTTGCAAGTGAGCACATGGTTGCCGCTTAAAAAATAAAATAATAAAAAAAGTGTTTAAATTGATCCAGCACATGACCCCTTGGCAAATTTCTACACAACCAAACTTTTCTGGAATGGAACCCATGCCATCCTGGTTCTCCCTCAAGCGTCCAACAGAAGGGAGCAGAACACATACAGGACGAGGCTTGTTGACCCACGAATGGCAAAAAAATCATCTAATGCCATCTATGATGAATAAATTCGACCTATTGAGACCCCCACTGTGCTCGGAACCGCTGGAAACCTGCTACTAGAGTCCCATCCAGGAGAGGTTGAGCTCCTTGTCGCTTGGTGCAACAGAAACCAGGATAAGCGCCGACTCACCAGGTTCAGGTGTAAAACTCAACAGACCTTTATGTGAGACTAAAGCTTTGGCAATCTTTAAGCCACCCAGCGGGCACCTCAACAGGCTTCAAGTAGTTCACTGATTCTTTGAGAAAGTTCTTTACAGCGGCGACCTCTTTTCCAACGACTTCAAGCCATGTTTGCAGAAAGATGACGTTGTCTGCCTGGTAAGGTTATGCAGGATATTCATGCTAATCATGCTAACCGTGTGCATCGAGAATATTCCTGTGCTCACCGCTTCACATATGAGACAGCGTTCTATATGCAAACCTGACCTTCCCTGTCTAATCCATCCACGTCAATCTTCCACGGAAGAGTTCCTCGATAACGGAATTTTTAGAACAGCTAGTCAAAGCCGACTTCATCCCAGCCTACACTGCTACTCTCTCCCTTCACTTCCTGGAATGTCCCCACCCATTCCAATCTGTGAACCTCTCACTTGTTCCAGATTTCTGGGTGGAGGAAGAGAGACAGGCTTGCTTATCACGTCTTCCTGTCCATACCATACTTCCTGATTTCATCTCTGTGTTTGAATTCCATGCTTCCAGCCTTCGGAGACCTTCGTAATCTCATTAAAATTGTGTTCTGCATTTTTTTTCCCCCTCAGGACCTCCGGTGAAGGAAAATAAGGATCGACCCTTAAATACGTTCAGCGGATACTGTATATTTGCGGAAGCGCTTAACCCTAATAAGACTGCAGGGAAGCTGGGGCCCATCTCAGCCGACTCTGAGCAAAGACAGGGTACACCAGGTAGAACAGCTCGCTAGTTCTTTGCAGGGTCAAAACACACAACCATTCGTAGTCATACTCACACCAAGGGGCAACTTGGAACAGCCGATTACCATAATGTGCATGTATTTGGACTGTGGGAGGAAACCAGAGTACCTGGAGGAAACCCATGCAAGCACAGGAAGTACATGTAACCTCTACACAGTCTCCAGTCGAATCCCTTTCTCAAACTCCCTAGACAGAACCCAGAAGTGTGTAGAGTGCAGGGGAGACGATCGTGAAAAGTAACCACGTTTGGTCAAATTCATCCATTGCATCATGGTCAGCCTATGAACTTGTCACTGCGGGGTTGTTTCCTTGATATCATTATACCCATACCCGGTTCCTTAGCAGGTGAGGTTCATGTCAACTTCAGGGACATGTAACGCCCGAGTACTGCTCCAGATAATCAACCTCATATCGTGATGCTCCCACCACCATGCTTTACTGCGCCATGGTGTATGAGGGATCTTGTGCACAAGTGTTCTTTCTCTAAACAGCTCTGCCCTGTGATATTCTGGCCAGCTGTTGGCGATGTGTTGCTGGGTGTGCCTCCGCCGTAAACCTTTTTATTGTGTGCTTGAACTGTGACCTTGACCTTTGACCTATATCCTTCAAGCCTGTAGCAGTTGATGGATATTTAGTGAGGAGTAACTGGTGAATCTTTCATCCAAATCCGTAGAGGCGTTCTGCCAGAGTGTGCACCAAATTTGTGTCCTTGACCTTTGACCCATGACCTCAGAACCTGCACCAGTTAATGGGACTTTAGTAGTGAGTTATTGGTCAAAGCCCGTTAAAGAAGTCAGAAGATTCGCAAATTGAAGGTCAGATGGACGCCCACACGTACAGGGCGAAAAATAATGCCTGCGGCGGCACCACCATGTTGGGCGGAGGCCTAAAGACATAAAAAAAAACCTGTTTAAAAACCGATTTCCCTTCACTGTGTTTGTGGAATGCAGATGTATGATAAACACAACAGCGGGCTCAGACTTGGCTCAGAGACCGAGCTATGTGCTTAGTGCGGCGGTACTCATTCCCACTGAACGAAAACCCAAATAAATCCAATGTAAGCCAAAAGTAATAGCACAGGCATGTCAACAGCTGTGTAAGGAGTTGCCAGAAATGGTCACATGACCCATGTACATTGTATGCATGTGTAGAAACCACTAAGGATGTTGGAAAGCAGTGCGGAGTAGATTTAAGATAAGCACGAGGCCTAGAGTTCATAGATTCTTTATGCGCTAGGGTGGGAAAAGCAAACACAATGTCCTGCTTTTAGTGTAAACACAGGCAGCGGATGCTTCAGCTGTATTATGTAAGAGACCGCTGGTCCTGGCCACTCAGTCCCTCAAACATTTCTAAGGCATAAATATATATACAGAGCTGACGGACCTGGGATAGTTCCATGATACGAATCGGCTTTTTGGCTGCTTTAGACGCATGATCCCAGTATTTCCGACACAGATCTGATCTCGCGTCTGAATCGTTTCTACTGTATCGGGACCGGGCCAAAATTAGTAAGGCAGACCTAAGCAAGGTACAAGATCGCAGGTGCGAATTCGTGTTGATGATCCACGGCCAGAAGTCCTAACGGACGAAGCTCTCGTGGGAGGGACGATGGCATCGTTACAGCTATTACCAGCCAATCATGGGTGCCTGTAAGCTCGTTCGTACAGAAGGGTGATATAAGCCGCCCGCGAACACGCATGCAAGGCACTTCATGATGATGTGGATGGCTGCATCACGTGTTGCACTGGGGTTACATGCTTGCTTTCGCCTCTTCCTGATTGGTGGTGGTCGTATGTGATAATGAGGCATCTCTAGGGATGGGTGGGAATCGGATACGACCAAAATAGGGAAAAACTACAACAGAAACAAGCAGCATTGCTGCGGTTGGAGACAGGAAGTGACTGTACTCCCACCCAGCTACAGCTCAAGAAATGTCCTCGGAGGATTTTTAAATAGTTATGCTGATTTACAAATCCATGTGGACTTCACTGTGTTATATTAATAAATCATAAGAGCCAAGCTCTGGCTGAGTCGTTCACTACGTCACTCCAGTGTGAGAGCCTGGGCTCTCATTCCCTCTGATAAGATGTTATTCTAACACTTCTTACACGTTTGTGTAAATTATTTTGACTGGCAGGCGACGGGGGTTTGGGCAAAAAAACAACTCGGCTTTGATTTGATTGGCAAAGAAAATTAACGCCAGCGGAGATGTATGATTTCAAATCAAGTGTGGAGTGCAGAGGAAATTCATTTCGCAAAATTTCTTGAAGGTCAGGAAAAGGCAATGATTCTAACCATTGAGCCAAGACACATACACAGGAGCTGTAGAGTTCTGATCTCCAATAATTCATACATTTATTTACACACTATAATCATTTTCCAGGCTCGGATTTCAGCTGGAAAAAGAAAGCAGAGGATCAGAGCGGTGTTCTTTAAGTACGATAGTAATAAATACCACAGCTCCGCACATACACTGTCTATATTAAGATAAATAATAGCCTAAGGGCAAATGAACACATGCTCTCTCTCTCTTACTCTGTGTGTGTGTGTGTGTGTGTGTGTGTGTGTGTGATGATACAAAACATCAGGCAACAAAATGTATATTTCATATATGTAGAGATTTGCCTCAACATTTGTGGGTTTTTGGTTCCTTCCCCCACAGGGTTCGTCAGGGAATTTCACAGGCCGCCTGGTTGAGACTGTGACCGGACTGGAGTCCCATGATATACGACATCCAAAAAAGGCAGTTGGGCGAGATATGAATCTCTGATAAGAAACTCACAGGACAAACAAACATTTTTCCGTCCGGAGTGACCGCCTTCTCAGGGTCGCAGAGGTTTAAATAAAGCTATGAGTTTGTTTATATTTTAAGAAATGGCACCAACTAAGTATAAAATAAAAATCACAAAAAAGTGATTAAAAGGGGGAAAAAACCCACAAATTCGAAACCAGAGTGATGTAGCTGAATTTGAGATACTGTCGGTACTACTGATACTGTTTGTTTGTTTGTTTGTTTGTTTGTGCGATCTTTTTATAGTAGTACAGTTGATGTTTATTTAAAACAATAAGAAAATTCAGGTTCACTGTTCATACGCCGAGTCAGATATTTGGAAATACAAGAAAAACATTAGTATATACTACACAGGAACATCATAATCTGATTGGTTCGCAATCGGAGAAATAAATAAATAAATAAATAAATAAATAAATCATTATCCCAGGTGGATAATACTTAAATTAAAACGACGGACACTCATGTTTTGTCACGGTCACTTGGAGCAGGTGATATCACATTTACGCCATTTGACGGACACCCTTATCCAGAAGGAGTCACATTTCATCACATTTGTACAACTTAGCAGTTGAGGGCTAAGGGCCTCGCTTAAGGGCCCTGCAGTGGCATATTACTGGTACTGGGGCATGAACCAGTAATCAGTAATCCAGAGCCTTACCCACTGCCCGTCACTCTTATTATATTTTAAAATGGAAAAAGTAAACGATATAAATCTTTAGTTGAACTTCTGTTTCTGTGAAGTATATACCGAACTCTCAGAGAGATGTTGCTAGCCACACAGTGCTCAGTTCTGTTACATGGTGCTAACCTGACCTGCCTCTGTCACGGTCAAAAAATGTAAAAAATAAACTATAAACTATAAAATTCTTGATTTAGTTAGATTTTCTATGTTCCCATGTAGTATGTACTAAAAATAAATATTTCGCCTTAGGCGCGATGGATGGCGCTGATCTCGTTCCGTCGCATTAGGGGGGACGACTACACGGTAAAAACTCTAATTGTTTGCGGTTATCTGAACAACATTATCTGAAATCGTCATTTAGCATCCATGCTGGACAAAATGTAAAGGTTCTCAACTAATGCAATGAGTTTGAGTGCAAGTTTCAACACGTTTTAATAGATAGTCCTTTCAATTTCAGTTTTTATTTTTAAGGACTCGATGAGACCAGGTCTTTGTTTATATATGAAGGCATTAAGAAACTTTTTATATATTATGCATTAGCATTATGTAGCTCTCTATGAATTAGCGTAAATAGCATGAAGGTGTATTTTGCTGTATCCTGAAAGCACTGCTGCTGTTTGACTTAATGCTTCATTGGTTGTAAAACCTTGAAGCATTAGATTGCCCCCTTGCTTAGCAGATCTCGGGAAAAGCCATTGCTCACTCGCGGTTGAGTTTATTAGGCTCTCTCTCCTCCACAGCTCCCTCATTAACTTGAATGATGAGCTCAATTAGCCCAGTTTGACTCCGAAACGGCTGACACCAACCAATCAAGATGGAAAACGCTTCACTGGCGTGCATGAGGTATGGCTAATTAGGGCTGAGAAAGAAACTAATGCAGACTGGGGTCTGGCGAAGCTACACAAACACACGCTAAGAGGTCTGGCTGGAATGCTGTAAATGGTGGTTCTCCTCTCTTCTCAAGCAGCAGGATGGAAATGCCCCCGGGCGTGAAAAGAGACCGATTCTCCCACCAAAAAAAAAAGAAAGAAAGAAAAAGAAAAGGCAGTGACCCTCCCCACCCTGCCAGCATGCTTTTCTGAAAGGCGGTGATGAATGAAGGGGCAGATTAGTGTAATGTTGAGGAGCACCAGAGCCATGTGCTCGGCGGCTAATCAGGAGAAGCTAATGACACGTTCAACTCCTGCTACAGGATCGCTTTTCATTCTGGCTTCCATTCTTTAACGCTTGATTATGATTATGATTGCAGTCGTGATGACTGGCCTAATATGCACCTTAATATTCACTGGCAGGGGGGTCCGGGAGGGGGTAATTACTCCACACACACACACACACACACACACACACACACACACACGTGGTTCTGCGTAGTGAGAGTTTGGAGTTTCCCTGCTCAGAGTCACCTGACTGAACCCTCCAGGTTCTTTCCAGGGTTTTGTCCAAGTAGTCAAAGCACCGATTTCAATCTTTAATTACTTGCACACAGTGTCCTGAATGGTTTTATTATTTAATCGAGTCAGGAAGCCAACTTGAGCTGAAATCACGCCGTGTTTTCCTGAATTCGCTTACAGTTTATTTGTGCTTCCTTCCATCCCTAGAGCATCCAGAAATCGTCCCGGCGCTGCATCCTGATTGGTCGGAAAGTGTTTTCTAAACCATGCAGGACTTTTTAAACATCGTCAATTCAAGGCACTCTAACCTATCTGGTTTCAGTTTGAATGGATAAAAGTTTAAAGTGAAACATTTAATTACTAAATATATTGACTAAAAACAGCCAACCGTAGTCCCTATAAGAGGAATAAGACACATCAGGCCCGGTATTCATGCTGGTACTGGAACATAATCCACATCTGAGGCGGCAGCACTAATAAAAGCACAACACCTGGAGCCAGAAGTGGGAAAAACTAGCGTTAAACCGCAAAGTGTTAGTGGGCGTGGCCTGTTCTGCAGGCGCTCTGTTAATGATGTGCACATTTGGTTTTATTTCACACAGTTATAATGGCTAATTTGAATAAAGCAGAATTAGGATAGTGCTGCAAAACAAATACAGTGTAATAAAATCAGTGTGTCCTGCAATATTGTCCTCTAACATTATAGATGAATTAACAAGACGCAAAAGGTCTTTCTTCCACTTCTACGATCCCCAACAAATGAAGCCACGCCTGTATTTTTGGCGTTAAGTAAAGCCAGACTTAACAGTTACTTCAGTAGCTACTGCAAACCTTGTTTTTAAATCCCGGTGCATGATTCATTAAAATAATCCCCTCCTGCAGAGTCAAGGAAAACTTCTACGCATACATATCCAATCACATGAGAAGCAAAGGTCTGTGTGTGTGTGTGTGTGTGTGTGTGTGTGTGTGTTTTATATCCTAGTCAAACTGGTTTGTTTGTTACGCAGTTCCTTACGTAAACTGAAACCTGTTCAATCAGCGAGCAGTCTCCCGTATTAACGCTCGGGGTGACGAGACACGCAGCGTTTACTCCTTCTGATTACATAAAATACCTTTCAGCTATCAAGCGATTTTTCTCCCTGCGGTCGGGTTGCGCAATCCCTCTGGTGTTACCTGACAGACGTGTAAAGGCTCTTCATTGACGCAGGTTACAGTCTGTTGGAAGGGTTTCATCACTTGGCTGAAGGGATTAATTTTTAAATAAAGGAATCGATACACAACTTGGTATGAAGAAGAAATAACATTTAAGCGGACGGTCTAAACACACACACGCTGGGTTGGGTTTCAGCGAGCTTGCGTTCTGGTTCGGAGCTCACACTTTAGGGCGTCAGGTCAATCATTAGCAAGCAGGAATACGCAGTAGCTAATGTGTAATGCTTCTCCGTCATGCGTGCAGAGATCCTGGACTAAAAGAAAAACAGTGCCATGTAATGGAGGCGTAGTGGTTAGCATGTCCACCTCTCAGCAAGAAGCGATTGGGTTCGAGTCCCGGGCTCGGCAGGGGCGCTTATCTGTGGGGTCTGCATGTTCTCCCTGCGCTTGCATGCGATTCCTTCAGGTGCTCCAGTTACCTCCCACAATCCAAAGCCATGCATATGAAGCTAACTGGCTGTTACAAATTACCCCTAGGTGTGGATGGGAGTGGGAACGGTTGTGTATGTGTGTTGGCCCTGTAGCGATCTAGTGAGTTGTTCGGGGTGTACCCCGCCTTTGCAACGTGACCCTAGTAGGATTAGGCAGTTTGGTAAATAAATGAATGAAAGTGTCATTAAAGTGTCTAAAAAAAAAAAAAAAAAGAAGAACAGTCTTATGAAAGATTACATGGGGTATCTGTCATAAATTTGGTCACATGATCATTTTTGTGGGACGTCCCACGTGATAGGCAGACCACTCAGTCGTTATCTACCAGGGGCCAGACTCCATTCTGTCACAATGTCCCGCCAGTGTATCACATGACCTATACACTGTGGCATGATGTCACAGAGAATGGGTGCTACCCCTCTAGGAAATCCCACCCACACCCTGCTTCAATTCTATTTGATATAGTCACGTATTTAATATCACGATATTCCGTCAGCCAGAGGCCCACGGGCAAGCAAGCCTTATGGGACATCTGTGTCCGACATGTCTGACTCACAAGGCAATTCCCAGGAACTGCGTATCGCAAATAAACTCAACTAATTACATCCTCAAGACCTCACGTCATTGAAACCTAACTCAGAGGTTTTGTAAAGTGGTCATCCTGGGCACGGAGGTCTAACTATGGACATACGATACTTAAGGACACGCCCACTTTGCAGAGGAAGACTATGTCGCTAAGTTAGCGTTATTTGACCTCCGGTTAGGGTTAGGAACTTCTGGCTGTTGATATGCGGTCTGGGGAAGTTTGGGTGCGTCTTGTGGTCTGAGAACTCATGATGGTGCAGTACCGGAATTTTTTGGAACGAAAGTCCTTATTTTGTTTCTTATAAGTGTTCCATAACATCATGAGTATCAGCCCTAGTTTGCATGGTATTGGCGAATACAAAATCCATTGACCTTTCAAGGTTACTCAAGGTCAAAGGGGATTATTCCAAAAAGGTGTATATGTTGCCTATATTTCCTTCTCTTTATCTACTGGAATGCATCGGGGTTTTTTTTCTGAGATATAAGCGATTCAAATTTTAACACGGAAATCGCCAAAAGTTTGTGACCTTGCTCTGTCCTTGACCTCTGACTTCGATATCCCAAAATCAAACCAGGTTTGGGATTCAGATAGGGGAGTGACCCCACCAAGTATGGCGAAAATCGGTGCATGGGTGTGGTTAGGATATTGTCCAGAGACCAACTGACAAACAAACAAACAGAGGGATAAACAACCTTTGGGGATTAGAATACCTCCAGCAATAACCGAATATTCAAGCTTTGCCAAAGAAACAAAATAAATAATAAATATTTTTAAAATGATTACTATCATCATTGGTATGATTTTATTCCTCCAAATAAAGTAGGGAAAAATTCTAAAGTCACTCAGTAATTATATATATATATATACTGTATATGAGCAATAAAAAAAAAAAAATTGGCACCTATTTACTATAATAAAATGATCTTGTTTATTTACTGTTTTATACCCCCATGTGCGCCATAAGCAATTCTTCAGGTCTCAGACGGTTTCCTAAATATCACGGTTTATACAAACCAAATTTTATGTGTTTTTATGTTGTTTTAAACATTTTTTGTTTTTAATGCTATGTTTATACATCCAACATATTAATAACAAACAAAAAAACAAAAAAAATATAAAGTGTATAATGACACATGTATTTTAGGGTGGTCCTTAAAAACCAAAAGTCAGAAAGTCTAAGCTCCAACCCCTGAAATTTATTATGGAGTTGTGGGGTGATTTTTTTTTCCTCAGTCAGACAACATTTACTCCTCCCTGAACAACTGTGAAGGGATCCGCAAGAGGTGCTTTTTTTTCTGGGAGTAAACAGAGACAAAAAGCTTTTTTTAAGGACCACCCGGACGTGTTTGTCGTTCTGCGTGCTATATCTAAGACACTGATTTTTCCATGCTGGCTGGACACGGTTTCCGATCATTTCTGTGAAGCATCACAAATGCCATGTTTTGTCCGTCAACAATGTCCCCTCCTAAAAAAGGGCTCGGACTCGGATTACACGTTTCAGCTTGGAAACAAATACCATATTATCTGTAAGGGTCCATATGTACTAAACGCTGTTATCAACAGTAATTGGAATTTCCTGCTGTAAACGTTAGGAAGTGACAGAAGGTTTGCTGTCCGTCAAAACATGTCCCCTCCTAAACATTCATATTTTTCTATAGCATTGGAGGCCCAAAACACACGTCTGTATAAATTATTATTAATTATAATTATCTGGGGATAATCGTTAAGCAATGGAATTTTACACGATAATCTAAAAGGTCTTGTCCTAACAGATAAGCTTGTGTAAGTGTGGTGTGTATATATATATATATATATATATATATGTGTATGCATATATATATACACATACATACACACACATACATACATATATATATGTGTGTGTGTGTGTGTATATATATATATGTATATATATATATATATATATACACACACACACACACACACACACACACACACACACACACACACACACACACAC
>JBCNYG010000025.1:13930362-13942390 GCA_039654305.1 Porochilus rendahli
TTCCTAAATGGAGCTTGTAAAGCAGCAAGGATGTTTGTGATTATCTAATGTAGGTGCAGTGATGGAAACCACAAGCTGCTATTTGTGTCTGTAAATTATTTCAGCAAGGGAAGAAAAATTAAATAAAAAGTAGGATGCATCACTGAAAAAGTCTTTTTTCTCCAATGAGTTGTAAGAAATATATCTAATAAAGGGAGCACATGAGTTGTAGGGGGGTTTTTTTGTTTTGTTTTTGTTTTGTTGTTTTATATTTTTAAAACAATTCTCGTGGTCCCTGGCTGTAATCTTTGAGAGCAACTGATTTATTATCTTTGCTAAGGATGTAGATTTAGAGAAAACTCCATTAGATTTTGGAGATGATCCGGAACAAATTTTGGATCCGGGAATGTTTTAAGGATTTTTTTTGCTTTGTGAAATAGGACAGTTATTGACATTTTGGTGCATATGGGGAATTGCTGATCTTGGCAGAGGTTTTTACTCTCAACGTGCTCTTGTTTGTCCTGCATGCTGGTATTATCTCTGAGGGTGATTTGTATTTCAGAAGTTAAACCTTTTTACTTACAGCTTGACAGTTCAATCCCAGAACCACCAAATGAGTACTGCTGGGCTTTTAAGCAAGGGTGTTAACGTGTTAGTAGCTGTTTAGTCACATATTACTTTGAATAAAAATGTTAAACTGCAAGATATGTGAATTTAAACGTCGAATTCAAAACAAATAATAAATACAAACGTTGTGTAAGTATTTTCTTCTTCTTTGCCCAGTCAAACATGGACCAGAGTCTGGTGTGTCATTTAGAGCTTTTTATACATGTTTTAAAAAGAAGAGAAGAAAGAACTGAGAGATGAACTGTATATAAACTTGTAAATGTCCCTTAAATCTTGACATTTTGTCTGCTCCGTATCAGCTGATATATGAGATAGACTTTATTATGGTTGCTTGTTAAGACTACCTGTCTGCACATTTCTTTAGTGAGGTGTGTTGGGAAAAAATTAAAAACAGTCAGACAATTTTATTTATTTATTTATTTTTTTTTTTTTTGGGAAAACCATCAATTATCACAGAAACGCCTGGAGGATATGATGAAGCTGTTGTATTTTTATTTTAAAGAAAAAAGGAAGGTGGGGGGGGTGGAATAAAGAGAACCAGTTTCCTTTACCGAGTCTTGCAAAAGCAAGTAGAAGGAGAGGAGGGGAGGAGGAAAGGAGAGAAGAGAGGAGGAGAGTGTGCTAGAGGAAAGGAGCGTGAAAGAAAGAGAAGAGAGCCTCTTTGCTGTAGTACTTCTTATGACATCAGGTAAGCCATGACAGCTGCTGCTGTCGTCATAAATCACTGCAACTATATTCATTATTGATCATTAGGGAAAATGCATTACATTTCATTCAGAAAAGTCGGTACTCTCATCATCAACATGAAGATCCTCTGCAAATATCATTCCATAGTCGATTTGATGTGAAAGTAATCTCAGCAAATGTGCAGCTATTTTAACTTGAAATAAACTGCAGCTCATAAAAATGTATACTATAACATTTGCATCTGGTATTTACAATATTATAATTCTAAATAAATAAATAAATAAATAAATAAATATTGTTGTTGTTGTTGGTATTAGCATTATTATTATAAAAATTAAGTTGAATTATTTCTAATATGCCACCTTGTGATTGGCTGGTCTGGGCAGTAATTTGTAACTGCATACTGCTCGTTATGATAAAATGCACCGTGACTATTGATCATTTTACGACCCTGAGCGCCTGGTGTTGCTGTAATTAATCCAGATCGGGACCTGCTCAGGATTCGTATAGGACATTTATGAAACCCTTTGGGTCATGCTTAAATAGTGGGTTCTGCATAACTTTATTTATTGACGCAAAACTCGGTGTGAAAGGAGATGAGAAGCAGGGGGAAGATTTTGGGTAGGGGGTGTTCAGGGGTTTGGGCCAGCAGTCTGACCAGGTGACCTACAGCCTGATTATGGGTCATTAACTGGAGCCTCAGAGTATTTCAATTACTCAAGAACTTCCAATCAGACAGATAAATTACACTGGCACCACACACACACACACACACACACACACACACACACACACTTAAACACGAATAAATCATGAGCTTTCCATGAGATTTGGGAATTTTCATACACACACACACACACACGCACACACACAAACACACTCACACACACGCACTCAGATAATGCCCAAGGACGTTCACGCAGCCTTGTTTAACATATATGTAACGTGTGGACTCTGGAGAAACTCTGCGAATATCCAAATAAAATAACTCACATGTCAGTGTTCAAATCCTCCCAGTGAGCTCCACATAAACACAGACACACAGAGAAAAATATGAACCATCTAAACCCCCCCCCCACACACACACACACATACACACCTATATACCAACACAACTAGGCCTACAGAACTCTGCTCCCATGTAGGATGTAAACACTTCTCCAGTGCGCAGGTCTAATGTCGCTTTATATCTGGGAGGGGTTTTCTCTTCAAGATCTTTTACCTGCGCGCCACACTATATAAAACACTTCAATAAATAATTCATCAGGTATGTCCATCCCTTTCACCAGTATGATCCAGGATTACTGAACTTTACAACAAAGGAAACAAGATAGGTTTTTTATTATTTGTTATAAAAATAAATACAAAGAACATTTCTATTTTTCTTTGATTTTCTAACATCGTAAATGACTTCACATTTCAAATTTGTATTTGTATTGTATACTTTGTTTTAAATTATCATCTTAAAGTTGTTTAAATATCCTTCACTTTAATGGCTGCAATTAAATCACGAACAGAGATTTTAGAAATTGGATAAAAACTACGCCGAGTGCTTTGTGAACCAGGCCATTTCTAATGATTAGAATTTCTATGTGGACTTTACGGAAGCTTGATCTCAGAAGCATTAAACATACATATTTTACAATTGTACAATTTTACAATTACAATTTGAAGTTATACAGAATAAAATTGTATACTTTATAGTGTATGAATATGTTTTGAATTGTTTAGTACCTTTACCCTGAAACCTAACAAAAATGTAAATAACACAAATACAATTAAAACAGTTCATTAACTATGATTTATTAACTTAAATTGTTCATTAATATTCCTGAAACAATGTAAAATATTTATGATCACAAAATCTGTAAGCGGATTTAATTTATAAAGGATCAACACAACCATCTTATTTTCTCGCCTATAATTTATCCATTTGCGAGCGTATACAAATGAATGCATTTTTTTCTTCTTGTAGTTTTTTCTTGTTGATGTTTGTTTTTTTTTATTTATAAAATTTTTGTTTTGTTTTCTTAAAATCACTGGAACACCATTAAATGTACGGAAAAGACTTAAGACACAATTACACGTATTTTGCTCGACAACGTGCTATTTAAATTGGTTTGGTTAAAATTTCAATACAGTAAAATAAAGGTGTTTTGGAAAGTTAAAACCCAGCTCTAATTTTCACACTGCGCCCTCGCAATACAAAATGCCCTGTGGGTAGTTCCAGCGCTGAAACTGTGTCACTTGCACTGGGACATTTTCACTTGTAAGGGGTCGTAAGCTTGTCTCTCACTGCCTGTACAAGCTTCAGCAGAAAAGCATCTGAAGTCATGTGACCTTTCAGGGAGACGTACGGACCACTGTCCATGCAGACAATAATATTATACATAAACTGCAGTTTATTTGCATGGAATACCCACATGGACTTTGAAGCGTTATGAATTTTAGGAAATTAAGCTAAATCATTTTGCAGAAACATGGCATACAGCTAAGCTATGGAAAACATGACATCACTTTTAAAAGTGGTCTCTTAATTTTTCCAATAACTGAATATATAATGATCGTGGGGTGGAAAATCCTGAAAATCTGAATGTGATGCGTTTTAAGTCTCTCAAACAAAGTGTAAAGATTGGAGCTAACATGTTGTTCATATGGCTGTATTTGAAACAGATAAAATGCAATTCCAAATAAACTAAAAGTGAAATAAGAAGTAGTTACACGCCGACTCAAGCAATTTAGAAATTAAATGTTTTGTCTACTTACAATTTTTTCACTTTCCATTAAAAAAAAAAAGTTTTGCATTGACATTCCCCCCTAAAATGTCTAAAATATGTCCAATCAAAATGCATGGCACGTACCCATCACGCGCATAAAACGCGTAATAAATAATACACATTCGGTAGCTATATTTGTGTATATATCCCGCGTTATTAAGCATATTAATAATAAACGCTTCCAGAGCTTTAAGAGGGGCTGTGGTGCAGTTTAGGAGTGCACGCGGGTTCCTCCTCCTCCTCTGCACGCCGATTGGCCGAGAAACGCTTTAGTGCGCAGTATAAAGGAACTTCGAGCAGCACAACATGAAGCTGCGTCTCACACATCAAACGGAGAAAAATCCAAACGAGAGCTGCACAAACACAAACACAGCAGTGTGTGGAAACGTCCTCTTTTCTATCCAGCAGGGATTTGTGGCTCGGACAGACTCGCGTGTTTTTAGATGGGTTTCTGAGCCTGCACTGGTTTCTAATGGGACGTTTGCTCGTGCCGGGATGTGCACGATGGAGCCTGCACGCGAGTAAGTAGGTGACTTTATAAGAAGTTATAAAAACATTTCAGGTCGGGTGTTTAAAAACATGCTTTGCTTGGTATCACTTCTACATTCTTTGATGGACAGATAGAGTCCGGTTTATTTTATTTTATTTTTTACACCGACCCAGGACGAACGAGTGTTGCACGACTTCTCTCTCTCTCTCCCTCTACTTATTTTCGATGATCTGCAACACATAGGTACAATCTGAGAGAGTGAGGGGACAATAAGCCAAAAAGCAAATATTAAAAGAGCAAAAGTGCGCTCCATTTTTGCAGGACATTATCATGAGTTTGGTAGGAGGCTTTCCTCACCACCCGGTCGTGCACCATGACGGCTACTCGTCCTCCTTTGCCGCAGCTGCAGCAGCAGCCGCCGCCGCGAGCCGCTGTCACGAGGAAAGCCCTTATTTCCACGGGTGGCTCATTGGGCACGCGGACATGTCGCCGCCGCCGGACTACGGCATGGCGCCTTCGTCCTACAGCCCCGAGTACACCGCCAACAACGCCGCCGGCGGTGTGTGCGCACCCGGGCCTGGCTTGGACCACGGGCCCTACGGAGCAGGCGGCGCGGGAGCGCTCGTACCGGGCATGATGGTGGTGCCGCGCACCGTGAAGAGGAGGCCCACGGCGAACCGGAAAGAGAGACGCAGGACTCAGAGCATCAATAGTGCATTCGCCGAGCTGCGCGAGTGCATCCCAAACGTGCCCGCAGACACCAAACTGTCCAAGATAAAAACATTGCGCCTGGCTACCAGCTACATCGCCTACCTCATGGACATCCTGGACAAACACGAGCAGCACGGCGGCGGAGAGACGGAGGCCTTCAAGGCCGAGTTCAGGAAGGCGGACTCCAAAGAGGAGAGGAGGAAGAAAGAAACGGTGCGTGTTTGTGTTGGGGTTTTTTTTTCTAGTTGTTTTTCTTATTAACACTTCTTTCATTAATACACATGGGCACACCTTATCATTTGCATGCATTTTTTTTCTACTGATGCAAAAGACTCAAAACATGCATTTCCTTATAGCTTCAGGATAATTTTCACAAATCTGGCTGTAGATTTTATCTTCATGCTGCAGACCTGAGTGTATGTACGTATACATTTAAAACCTCTTAAATATAAGAGTACACAGGCCTTTAGCTTTTTCTGTACAGCGTAAATCCACAACACCGCAAGTGCTTCTCGTGATAGTAGTGTATTTTAAATAACGCATACATTTTACCAAGCTCCAGGAAAGAGATATCCTGCAAACTACTGGCGTTTTACTGCACGTATTACTTCAAGCTTACAGGGCAGGTTTCCCAAAATATCACAATAATAAACTATTTTAAAGCATTTATTAATGAAGCATAAATAATGAATTTAAAGATTGCTTTATTGGTATGACAAATACTACCATGTGTATATACTCTCTCTCTCTCTCTCTCTCTCTCCCTCGCTCTCTCTCAAATTAATAATCGACGTACTAGAATTTAAAATATATTTACAGTACGATGCCTTAAGGAAAGTTTACACTGGTCAGATTATTCACAAAGTTGACAGTTTTCAGATTGCAGCCTATTTAATAGATTAATGTGTGTATGTATTAATCTGGGGGAAAGAAAAGAACAAGAAAAAAACCTTCGGATTTAGTAAGTGCGAATACTGGATTACTCAGTAGTGTATTCGGTTAACTTATGAGCTGTTGGGGGCCATGGGTTTTCTTTCCATTTCGCTCTTTTTTTTAACAAAACACGAAATTATTTTCGTCTTGAACTGTGAGTGCAAATTATATTCGGCCAATTTACGACGTGTACTATAAGTATAATACGTTTTATAAACACTATATACGCAATAAACTAGCTCAGGTCTACAGCATGAAGTTTCTTTTCTTCTGTTTTGTTTGAAGGGTGTTTGTTTAAATTATCTGTAAATGACAATGTAAGAAATTATTTTACAAACACTTACAAAATAATTCAACTATCAAAATGTGAGAATTACTGGGAAGTTTTTTCTACAGGTTATAATGCGTGTGGCAATAGTGGTTAATATTTTATATTTTAACACGTTTCCATGACAGTATTTTACATAACTAGTTACTGACCTTAAACACAACTAGCACAGGCTACACGTTATAATAGGTATATTATTAATGCAGGGGTCATGTTATTGAAATCGGGCTTTGGTATTGTTATGGGCCATGTCAATAAAAGGATGCTTTTTTTTGTGTTTGGAACAGAGTGAAGTTTTGAAATGTTCAGGGAGCAGCAATGACAAGAAACCCAAAGGGAGAACTGGTTGGCCGCAACACGTCTGGGCTTTGGAACTGAAACAGTGAACTTTTTTAAAAAATCCTTTCTTTGAGGCCTTTTCTTGTCATGTTTTTACACTAACTTTATTTAATGGAGTATTTATGTGCAATTTCTACGGACAATGGATCCTTGAAGACAAAAAAAAAAACATTCCATTTTTAAGAGGAGGATGCCCCTCTTGGTAAGGGATTGTGTTGTTGTTGTTGTTGTTGTTGTTGCTATTGTTGTGTAGTATGTGGTGTTTGTCTGCCACTAAAGTGAAAGTGTAGGTCTTTCTCTTTCTCGTTCCATTTCTCTGAATAGAAAGATATATCCAAGGAGAGTTCGAGGAAGGAAGCTATGAAACAGTTTGAAATACTGTTTTATTTGGAGAAAGAAAAAAAATTTTCAAATGTCATGAAGTGTTATGTTGTGATGTTTTGTTGTGGTCGTATATATATAGAGCAATCTCTCTGGTCGTGTTTGAAAACTAATGTTGAGTCCACTCAAGTGCACTTCCGTCCAGACACCAGAAGTTTATTAAAAATAATAATAATAAATATCTGAAGATGTAAACGATGTAATTAATTCAATAAACCACTGTGTTTTAAATGATCTTAATCTTCTGTTTGCATTGAAAAACACGTCAATAAATAACACGTTTCATTTCTAAAAAAAAATTAATTAATAGTATATTGAGACATACAAGCAAATGAAGCATGTCAGGATACAAAGTTTATTAAAGCATAAAAACAAGCAAAGAGTTAAGAGCAGTGTACTGTCTGACCCTGAGTGAATTTTAAAAAGTTATTTTATTTTTTCATGAAAACCGAGACAGATTTTAGAGATGTGTGCTTATAGAAATATCAAACTCGCCCCATCTGTCGTTTGTAAAGTTGCACTATGTGATATAAAGAGACAAAGTACGTTTTAATTTATAAAATCAATCCTTTTTAATTTTAATTTATATCAATAAACACGTTGTTTCCATATAGGCTACATTTTATACACATGATGCGCGTCAATTAAATGTGGCCGAATTTTCAGTAAAATCTCAATCTGCCCTGTCGCTTTTATAACCGTTTAATGCAACTGTAAAAGTTTTGCAATCAAAAATTAAAAAAAACAATCAAGTCACCGTCGCGCTGTTTAAAACGTGTAAATGTATTCCAGCAAGCTGCCCGATTTCATGCAGTTTTCAGACGATCTGTTCCTTGTATGTATTATAAAATTCTACTTTAAAATTGAATGCCGGGCTAGAAATTCACGGAGATTGTTTCTTTCCTCCAATCAGCTGAAGGCGCAGACACACTGGAGCCGGTGGGGTAAAAAAAAATGCAGGATTGGCATTAGGAGTGAAATAAGTGCGGAGGGTCAGGCTGAGGTGGACTATCGGATGTGCAGGTGATTGATAACACGCCTATCAAAACTCACTGCAGGACGAGGGGTTATCCCTGAATAAAGGGGGTCTGGCAACGAGTATAGCACTGCTGAATTCGTGTTTCAGTCATTCAGACTATAGATTAACATTAAATAATAATAATAATAATAATAATAATAATAATAATAATAATAATAATAATAATAATAATTTGCTTAAATGTAATAAATAAATACCCTGCAATGCAACGGTGAGTAGTTTTATTAGCTAACATCATCCTCATAGCTCCTATACACTCCTCCATGGTTTAATGGTTCTATGATGTGGTTTTACGTGGAACTTTATGAACTCCCCCCGAAGACAACGACGCTTTGAAATGTGTTGGATTTAACCTTTTTATCTATAGGCCAGAGATGTATTATATTTATAATGAAAACGCAGGCAACCCACGCAGCGGCTGCAGCTCGTGCGTAATAAATCATCGGCGCAAAGGAGACGATTTAAAGCCATCCGATTGCATTAGATAGCCTAACCATGTACTCGTATACACGCACTGTATCGTTTGCTTTCAACTGGACTGATCATTATAGACAAGATAATTTGGTGTCTCTGTCAAGATGGCGTCTGAGATAAAAAAAAAACAAAACAACCTCATTGATTAAAGATACAGATAATTCTCTGACCCCATGATGACCCTCTGCTCCTCTTCAGTCTTAAACGCTGAAGTGTGCTTATAAAGCTTATATTGAGTCCACAGCAACGGTAGGGATTTGTTTATTCGGCTAATTTTATAACGTAAATAGGTCGTGTAAGCCAACAACACACTAACACGTGCAATCAGACTGGTTTGGGTCGCGTTCTGGATCCATGGAAACGGGTCGTCCCACTGTGTTGGAATGGGGGTGGATTGAAACATGGAAAGCTATTTAACCAAATAAATTGCCACGGAAAATAACTAGCATGTGCTACTAGGATGTCATAGTATATTTGTTCAGGTTATTATTTCACAATCATATCATATGGTACGTTGGTTTAGGGCATTGTCTTCAGTGTCTAGCATTCACTGTTCCCAGTCTAGCTTTGATGGGAAAAAGAATACTGGGCTTTGGGACTGCGTACTATCCCCTTGTATCAATAGTGCAGAGTACACCATAACATCAAACACATTACTAAAACTTATCAGAGTTTTTTTTTTAATAACAACAACAAATATATACTTGTATAATTTATTTCAGTAACATTAGACATAATTCCTGAGTCCCAGGCCTATTAACTCAACCTACTTGCCTTTGTCTCAGCGCCAGTTAGCTAGCTGTGTTAAGCTCCAGCTCGCACTTTACTGTGCCATGATATAGATTTTAAAGCATGTAGACCGAATAAGATCTCTCTTTCCTGGTATTAACAGACATCTGTAAACGATTAAGTTCACAAGTCCCTCCTCCACGTTTTTGTTCAGTCTGCACTGGGGTTTAGCAGACATATTGAGGTCAGAACAGACGGTATAGGGAGCCATCAGTGGATCTCCATCCTATGCAATCCTGGAGTTCTCTCTGTACTGCGTGATGATTGCACTCATCTTTAATATGCTTCACTGGTAGCTGATAGAATAACTTGTTTACTGACGCAGGTGTTGTGCAATGGGTCCTAGAGGACCAAGAACATGTAACAGGCTTGAATTGTACATGCATATAAATTAAAAATCTTCTTCTTGAGTGGACATTTTTTTAGTGATTCATCAGAAAGCATTCTGTACGTTGGTTTTGCCAAGTCGCGTCATTTATGGTCTATGTTGACATATTTTAAGTATAATTGGTAGTGTATGGTTGGAGACGCATGCAGCCCTTATTGGGGGTAGAGCTCTACTGTGGGCCTTTATATGATGAGGAAATTAAAATGAAAAAAAAAAAACAGTAATGGTGGTCTCATTTCTGTGTGTGGAATGTGAAACTGCCAACGAAAACGAAAGGCAGGAGAATGTGCCTACGGCTTTGTGTTTGGCAGACAGTAGGAGTTGAGGCTGATACGCATCTGCAGGCGGCTGCACCGACAGCACGTAAAAAGTTTATCTTAGAGGATGAACGGAGCCTCTTGCTCCATCAGGGCTCCATCAGGGCTGGGGAGCTCCTACTTTCCACTGGTCAGCTGGCCTAGCTTTTAAAATGAAAGGTTAAGTAGACTTAAGAACACGGAAAGGAAAGACGCGAGAAATGGAAACTACTGAAAAGTATTAGCAGTTAAACAAAGCAGGGGTGTTATTTGTTTGATAAGGTTTTTACTTTTTTTGTAAATGATGAGCGCTGCACGAGGGCGACGCGTCCCATATACAAGCAGGCAAGCAAACAAACGTTTTTGTAAACCGTTGAATTCAAAAATAAGTCAAACAATATTTCCATCACATCAGAGTCACTCTCGGATGTTTTGGAAAATTTATCTCAAACCAGCAATTTAAGGCTAATTCAAAGTAATACTACATATACTGAAAACACACACATAGAGTGAGTGAGAGAGAGAGAGAGAGAGAGAGAGAGAGAGAGAGCGAGAGAGAGAGACCTTCAGAAAAATACAAAAATTAAAATCTGTGCTAGCGTTGCGTGTTAACTGGTTTGGGGGGTAGGGGTGAATTCATCTAATGTGGGATGTTTTAGGTTATAAGAAAATTCACCTTATGAATGAGGTAGTGCACGACCTTGCGGCAATTCACCTTGTGAGGTTAAAATAACAATATATGGAAATAGTTTTAAAATGAATTTACACTAAAGACTGTGTTATACACAAAAATGTGTTTATATTAGCAGGATATAAATGTCCCTTACGCTGAAGGATATCTGGTGTGTTTCTGGCTAGAATTTAGCCTTTTTGCCCCCATCTCCTCTCTCATCTCTGATACCTTATACTACACACTTAGCCGAGTGTGTTACTAAAACAGCATTTATGGCCGCCTAAATAATGTTAGAGAAACGTGGAAAAGTGGAAAGACTGCTGCTTTGTGTAAATCTTTGGGAAGCTGGACAGATCTATGAATTCAGACTCAGTGTGTTTCTGCATGTGGAATTCCTCCGGTCCTGCACGAGACCTTCAGCCTGTACTGTGTACTGTGGCTTTGGGTTCGCTATAAAGTAAAGAACTTTACTACTAGACATTTACTGTCTGAACCTTGGTTTGCCGTTTGGATATTATGGCGAAAACGTTTCTGTAACCGCCACGGTTTTGGGAAACTCACAAAAATGAAATAAAAAAAAGCAAAAATAAATAAATAAATAAATAAATAAATAAATCCAATTACAAAAATGCACTATTTATGATAGGGTGAATTGCCATAATTTATGAAAATGTCCCACTTTGGGTGACACCACCGTATATGCCATAATTATTTCATAAGTATTTAGTAGTAGCTCACTATTATAGAGGCATTTGATACTAATGTCCACTTGAGAATCCAGTGGCGTGGTACACATAGTGAATGTTCACACTAATATACTCATAATTGGCATTATTTTGGAGACGAAATTGTCTTTTATTCCTGTGAGTATAACAAATAAATCGTGAAAAAATGATTCTAAACTTTTTCGTTGCTACCATAACGAAAAATATTTACATTGATGTAGTTTACAATGATCTCATCATTATGCCCATTACTGAGAGTGTGGGGAGGGGTGAAGGTAGCTATTGGAAAAGTCTTTGATTATGATGCTTCAAAGGAATATAATATAATATAATATAATATAATATAATATAATATAATATAATATAATATAATATAATATAATATAACATAA
>JBCNYG010000025.1:14015325-14027935 GCA_039654305.1 Porochilus rendahli
TGCCTATCTAAGCCTCCTTCTCGCTGTATATAGTATGACATCACATTTATTCATTTCATTTTCTGAACCACTTATTCCTAATTAGGGTCACGGGGAGGTTGGCACCCATCTCAGCCGTCTCTGGGCGAGGACGGGGTACACCCCGGACAGCTCATCGTAGGGCTATATAGTATGTGAAGGTAAAATAAACGTGGTTACTCGTCCAGGCAGGGCTGTGACAGTTTTATTACTGCCCCTACCAGAGAAATGGGTATTTTCAGGCAAATAGCTATTTTTTATAGGCAGTTCCTGACTTATGAAGGTCAACACACTTTTCCCACATTTGCTTTGAGGGTTCAATTATCGTTCCCATGTTGACGGATGACTAAGGGAAACTGGCCTTTGTGTTACCTCATATTTGTGCCCCAGTTAATAAAAAAATAAAAAATGTATATCTTCAAACATGGAAAACATTCTTTAGTTATATTCATTTTCATTCATTTCCTAAGCCGCTTAATCCTAATTATGGTCACGAGGGAAGCAGGGGCCCATCTCGGCCGACTCTGAATGAAGGGCGGGGTACACCCTGAACAGCTCGGCAGGCCATTGCAAGGCCAGCACACACTCAATCACTTACACCCCACTCACACGTAGGGGCGATTTCGAACAGCCAATCAGCCTACTCTGGGAGGAAACCAGAGTACCCAGAGGAAACCCACGCAAGCACAAGGAGAACTTGAAAACACAGCAACACCCCGAACCACACAGAACTTCAGTTATATTGTGTTCACTATAATTTCAAGTGATGAAGTTATTTTCTCAGCCTTTATTAATCATTACTGTGGTTCCAATAATCATAGAGGGACTGTAGATGAAATATAAGTTTCTCCTTTTGATTGGTGTCTGCATTTTAAATGATGAAATTACTACAGAGTTTGCAGTAGCTGAAATCCTGAGCAAAGCTAACTGCTATGTATAAGAAAACCTGTATAATATTAGTGCACATCACGCAGGCTGCTTAAATAATTTGTCACGGCGGTTTTCTGTTCTTATGCCACTTGTGGGTAAAAATGGGTTTTGATAAACTCGTGCTCTGAGTTTAATGCGTCACTGGAGGTTTTTGAGTGAGACTATGTATGACTCATTCGCCCCTCTCATTCGTTTCTTACTGTTAGTCATGTGATGAATATTTTATATTTTAATATTCGCCAAATATATTTGGAACCAAATTTACTGCAGGCGTGATTTTAAAACTCACACACATTCCAGCGTTGTTTCTTCCCCTTTACTTCGGTAGACTTGGGCTTCAGGTGTGCATGAGGTCGTGTGGTACAATGTCTTTGCTTATGTCGACGTGCGCATACAACCAGAATAGAATTTTTGACATGATCGGCTGATTCACACTGCGCCGACATCACAGCATTCAATTTTCATTCAGTTTTTGTTTTTATATGTCTTTTTACACTTGACATTGTCACAAAGCAGCTTTACATAATAAAATTAAATTAAGGAGGAATCAGAAAATTTTTCTCCAAACATCATGACATCATCACAGCATCATCATGACATCATCACAGCATCATAACCATCACATCATCACAATACCACACATTAGAGTTTGTATAAATTGTCTGATTTTATATACTATATACGAATTCGGCTAACAAGTTTAAATGATATGCATTTAATTTAATTACCACTTTAAAAAGTAATAGCACCCTGTTAAAGGAAGAAGAGTTAATGTGTATCTATGGTAGTTGATGTGTTTCTACACCTAAGCTGCCTTCAGCATTTAGAAGGCGTTCTTTCACCGTTTAGTTGTCATTTCGCGATTCTGCCTTTTATGGAGTTTTGTGGGTGTGGCTTAATAAATATAATTCAGCCCTGGCAGGAATACACTTTTTTGTTTTTTTGATCAGAATAATATCTACACAAGTACAAGTTTTAGCAGTTAGCCACCTTGTATTTGCTTTGTAGCTCCAGCACACAATCAGAAGCTAAAGGACAACCAAAGATCATATCAGATTGAGTACATGTAGAAAAGAAATGCAGAAGACATTTTAATTTTGCATGTGTATTTACGACAGGGTTTTAATGTGCATCAGTGATGACATGCTGTATCTCCATGACAATGATCTTTTATTACAGTTTGATTACCTCGGAATTGCCAGCTCTCTCACACAAAGCATCTAAATGGAAGCATTAGTGCCTCCGTTTATCTGCCACCACACGCCACTGCTCCCTATTTGTGCTGTGTCACGTTTCAAAATGAACACCTGTAATGGAAACTCCGAGCCAAACAAACCGAGTGAAACAAAAGCAAAGGGCAGGACGGCGTGCCTCCGCGCCTCGCTGCGTTAGTCCTAAAAGGCTGTATTTAGAGCTTAAATTTATTTTCATATCCATTATCAGGTCCCTTCTGTGCTCGGCTATGTTTCCCCCTCTGATGAGTGACATATTCTGGAAGAGTGCGTTGACCTCGCTGTCATACTAACAAAGGCGTCCATTATGAGGGGTCGATTTACTGCTGGATGCAGGTGGTTTGCTATAAGACCCCATTTCTCAAGGTCAGCATGGCTAGTGTACTCGCTCAAAAATATATATAATTTCAAATTCCTGTCAGCACAGTTTTTTCCACTATTCTCCTGCCTTTACTTTTAAGCGATTGCCTTTTTAAAGCAGCGGGTACGTTCAACCTTGAACTGTGTGGCTGCTGTGAATGCAAACACTAACAGCGTGTGCAAACCTTTTCAGAGATCAGAGGGTTTCCTTTCCAGTCCACAACCTGTTCATACATCACGGAGACAAATAAATTTGTGCTAAATGAAACAACCACTATCATAATGGTGCACGTCAACAAGCATGGGACGTATTAACAGCCAATCATTCATTTCGGGGCGTTTCTGTGTGGAGTGTGCATGTTCTCCCCGTGCTTGCGTGGGTTTCTTCGGGTTTCCTCCCACAGACCAAAAACATGCACAGTAGGCTAATTGGCGGTTCCAAATTGCCCCTAAGTGTGAGTGTGAATGGTTGTATGTGTGTCAGCCCTGTGATGGCCTGGCAAGTTATCCAGGGTGTACCCCGCCCTCGCTCAGAGTCGGCTGAGATAGGCGCCAGTCTTATCGTGACCCTGATTTTTAAGGGTTTTTCCCCCTTTTTAAAGCATGACATGCATGTTCCATTAAGGCATCTTCCAGAACTCGTTTCACATGAAAAATGTGCTCTTTGCTTTAAAAAACGAAGGCCATAGTACTTAGAGTTCTTTAAAAAAAATTAAAAAGTGAAAGGATGTGAGTGACTTTGAAAAGGGTAACAATGTGATGGCTAAACAACTGGGTCTGCTCCTTTCTAATTGTGGAGTATTCCTGGTATGCAGTAGTAATTACCTACCAAAGGTGGTCCAAGAAAGGACAACCACTGAACTGCAAAGAGTGTCATGGGTGCCCAAGGCTCACTGATTCACATGGGGAGAGTAGGCTCACGAAAAAAAAGAGACCACTTTAATTTTTATCAAATCAGCATCTTTATACATGGCAACCATTTTAATCCATTGTCTGTGGTAGAATTCCAACACAAGCACCTCTCATTTTTTTTTAAAGAAGACTCTTCTTGGTACGCAAATAGGCCACTGTGCTGTATTTGCGCAATTTGTTTTTACAAGTGATGACAAGAAGGGGAGATTCGCCACACAAAAACATTGGCACCTATAAGGCTTTGCTGGTTTTTAAAGCTAATCACATGCTGGACTTTCCCCAAATATCACAGGCTCATACATAAACAGAGCATAATTAAAGAAAGTGCCTTGTTCAACACTTACATCACAGAATGATGTAAGATCCGCCTAGACCCCTCTAACCCTAACCCTAACCCTAACCCCAACCCTAACCCTAACCCTAACCCTAACCTTAACCCTAACCTTAACCCTAACCTTAACCCTAACCACCAGGAAATCTAATGAAGTCTTACTGAGGCTGTACTCTACCCCTCCAAAAAAAGTCATCAAAATCCGATGATCATATTTATGCATAAAATAGCTACCAGACAACCCAATGCTAAGAGATATATAGTCCCCCTTGTCGAGGTGAGGAACAGTGAGCCGGTCATGGCATGGATTGGCGGGTAGGAGTGTATGTGTGTGTGAAGGTCATTTCATGATAATGATGGTATGATATCAACAGGGCAGTGGTGGCTCAGTGGTTGAGGCTCTGGTTTACTGATCCAAAAGTCAGGTCAATTCAAAGTCAGGATTTCAAGCCCCAGAACCACCAAGCGGCTACTGTTTGGCCCTTAAGCAAGGCACTAAACTCTCAGCTGCTCAGCTGTATAAAAATGTCTGTCACTCTGGATTAAGGTGTCTGCCAAGTGCCATGCATGTAAATGTGATGTACTGTACATTATCCAACTTCGAATATGGTTACTTATTAAATATTGGACTAACAATAATAATAATAATAAATAACAGCTCACTGAAACTGTCCAATCAGAATTAGGCAATCAAATGAGATGTGCAGTAAAAAAAATATACCATCAGTAACAGTCCCCGCAACCCTAATTAGGAATAAGCAGTTCGGAAAATGAGTGGATGAATGAATAACTAGTTACTGGTAGCGATCTGAACTTGAACTTATTTTTCCATAAACGAAGAATTTAATTCTTCTTAGTCAACAACAACAACAACAACAATGTTGTATTTACTTATTTAAAGAACAAGTCACTCATCAGCTTGTTATTTTACAGATAAACCATGACGCGTACACTTCTCTGCTCTATAAGTGTAAATTTCCCATAAGAGTTTTAAATCTCTGATACTGGAGACTCATTCCATTAGTGAAATAAACATCTGACAGAAATTATTAAAGAGTCCCGATATTGGACATCCTTACAGCATAATATGTGGTATGTAATATGTTTTAGCAATACAGACACTTATTTTAACATAAATGAAAAACTGGGTAATTTTATTTGAACTACTAGCAGGGTCTGAATGTCAGCGCTCGCACGTTTTTGTCCCAGAAGTGACATGAACTCGTTGGTCTGTTTCGTCCAGCGCAAGTAAACAAGCTGATATATTCACTGAGTGACATTTTAGGTGATTAAAAAACCCCCATGATGTTCAAGAAGCATCTATGGCAGCAATTTGGAAGTAATTGGTGTGAATGGTTACCTATTTGAACCAGAGAGGGCGGAGTCAGTTGTGGAGACGTCACATTCTAGTGACTCCGAGGACGAGAACGCTGCCAGAGATGAGTGTTTACGCACCTAATGTTTTGCCGACTCAGCTTTCCTGTCGTCAGTCGGTTTAGGAACAAAAAGAAATGTTTTCTGTGATTTCTGCGCTTGTTGTTTGGGCAGCTCAGCGCTGGACAATATTGTATTACGATGCACAGGTCAGTGACGCAGCCCAGACAATCCAACAAGGTTGTGTCACTACCAGGCTGGAACAGCCAATCAGAAAGATAAGAAAGAAAGAAAGAAAGAAAGAGCATGCCGAGTGACGCAGCACTCACACGTACTTTGAAGGAAGCAAGGAAGGAACCACTGATGTTGCACGTGATCGTTTAAAATAGCTAGTAACGCTGATTTACCACAGGGACACTTTACTTAAACGCTTTTAAAAATCTGTGGAATGTTCAGAGTAAACAAACTGAAATGTTAATGTATAAGAATACCATAAATAAATACCCCACCATAAATGCGTACTAACATCAGCAAACAGGGACAAAGAATTAATCAGCATCTTCGGACCAATCAGAATGCAGAAACCAGAGATGCACTTTAAAAAAACGCTACACAAAATGTTTACCATGAAAATAATGATTATAGTTTCCGTCAGGACCGCGTGTCAGTGGATGGGGGTTAAATCAGCTGACCGAGAGAGACATTGAAGAGTGCACTGTTCTAAGTGCTTGGAGTGTTTCGGAGGAGGATTATCTGGGGATAATCTGTGCGAGTGAGACAGGAAGTAGTGCACATATCTGACCTGTCTACCCATAGTTCCACTCGGCACGTGAGAGAGCATGATGAGACGACCTCCTGTCCTCCGCAGGAGATACGGAGTCACACGCTGACACACTGATCCTCTTCCTCTTTTCTCTCCCCGAATGCCCAGTCGGACGGCGTTATTGTGTAATGGATCAGGCAGTGTGACAGATGGCCGGTCCAGGCGAGACGGTGGATGAAGGCTTACAGTCAATTTACTATTACTCCACTGCAGGAAAGGAGATGTTTACCATGCATAAATTTCCCTTCAGATCTCCACCAATTCAATCCAACCTATTTTTCCTGTCTATTCCCTGCAGCGGTGCACTGAGGGCCAATAAATGGCTGGGAGGAGCCGGTGGTCCTGGATTTGATCCAGGAGGCTTAAAGCAGCAGAGCTATATGAACAACAAGTGGCAAGGCTCCAATCAAATCGGGGCTTAATTACAATTAAAAGTTGTTATTCTCCATCTTTGCGACGCCGCGTTTCAGTGAACGAGGGAATAAAAAACCGCTGCCATACTGTGAAGGAATTAATTGTGACTTGATGTCTACGAGCCCGATTCTATTAGAGGTGATTAAAAAAGCACCAATCAGAGAGACATAAAAGGAAACGCGAGCAAGCATGACAGCCGGAGAGGGGAATGAATCAGCCGAGCCGCGGTCGGGCCAATCTGCCACGGCTTTGTACAGGTAACATTAGAGCGGGTAATGAATTAGCCGAATAGCCTGTCAGCCTGGATTAGGAGCAGCAGCACAAAAAGGGTCACCCAGCTGCTGTGTATTTACAGGTGAGGAATCAGTGATGGGAACAGAGTTGGCATATTTTGGATGTCAGCGAGCATTAAAAAGCGTGTCTCGAAGCCGACTCTCGGGCCACGTGTCTGCGCGGCACTGAAAAATGCATTACACCTCAGCTTGCAGTGCACCTCATAAATCATTGCACATCTGTTCACATCCAGTCTTTCTCGATCTCTCGTTCCCACAAGTACGGATACAGCAGTATATCCCTGTAGCCAGTACTGGATGTCTCACAGGTATACACAGCACGCACAGTAAATCAAAACAGCAAAAACAGAGCTGCAAAAATGAATCTATTATGCAAATGTTGAATCACAGCTAGTGATTAACGTGCATGATGTATCACTTCTTCAGTTTAAAAGTCTAATCGTCAGGGTCCGGAACGCTTAATCCGCGAAGGAAAGGCTACCAGTCAGAGATGGAAAAAACCTGAAAACAATGTGAATTCTGAGATTTTTGCTCACAAGAGTCACTGGAGTTTACATAGCATGGTGCAGAAAACAGAAAACATCCGGCCATCGTTGTTCGTGTAATCACTGTCACACGGGAATGTTCATCTGGAGCCAGCTGACATTAGGAGCTTCAAGTTTAATAAGACCCTCCAGCTCGTTACGAGGTTGTACTCAGGTTGGCACTCAGATAGTATACAGTCGCAGGCTGCATCCTTGCACACGCCAATGGTTTCAAGGTAGGCGTGTGTCTTTACACGGCCAGTGCCTTGGCACAGGGGATCTCGTTGAATATGTGGAGGTGGGTGTGTAGAACTCTCCATTCTTCCCACCATCTCTCCAGTAATAAATGCCAGTGGAGAATGGTGGATCTTGGGTAGAGACTACAGTGACCCGAATAACCAGTCTGTACAACCGTGGTGAGCAGAAAAGAACCAAAACGGGACATTGTAGCATGGCATTCCTGTTCTTACCTGTAAGGAGTGCAATCTGATGTTTAACGTGTTGTTTCCCAACGTGCAGGTGATCGGGTGTTTCTACTGAAGTGGATGGTGTGTGGAGCCCATGTGTCAGCACACACACCATAATAATAAAAGTGAAGGAAATGGAAGGTATGGAAGCTACTTCCTGTTTAGTCTTTGATCTGAGTTTCGGTATACCGGCTTTGACAGACCCAAAACACCTTCTGTAGACTTCAGTTTAAAAAAAAAAATAAAATAATTCCTCCAGCAAAACAAATCAGTTGACTTGTCAGTGAGCAGGATGTCGTCCGGACACGGCTATTTTCCTCACCAGTGCTTCAACATCAGGCACTTATGTCGTGTCATGTCAGCCGGGATTGGATTCAGGTCCCCCGCGATGGAGAAGTGGTGCAGAGGATGACTGGACGTCTCAATTCGATAATTTCTCTTCATTTCACACTTATTTAAAATAATCTCCCTTCATTCATTTTCTAAGCCGCTTAATCCTAATTCGGGACAGGGGAAGGCTGATGCCCATCATAGCCGACTCTGGGCGAAGGCAGGGTACACCCTGAGCAGCTCGCTAGTCTATCACAGGGCAGCACACATGCAACTATTCACGCTCACAAACACACTTTGGAGACGCCAATTAGCCTAGTGTGCATGTTTTTGGACTGTGGGAGGAAACCGGAGTACTCAGAGGAAACCTACGCAAGCACGGGGAGAACATGCTGAGTCCACACAGAAACGCCCGAGCCAGGGACTCGAACCCAGGACCTTCTTGCAGTGAAGCGGACGTGCTAACCACTGCGTCGTCGTGCCGCCTTAAAATAATCTTATGAACTACGTTACAAATCAATTCTTTTAAGCACTTCCACCAAGGAGATAAAATACTGAGCCTGATGAGATTATATAAAATGATGTATAATATTAGGTATTATATAATATATATCACGTAACAATTTTTTTTTAATGCAGAATCTCATGAACATTTATTTTTCTCCAGATGCAGATGTGTGGGTGTATGTGTGCAGCTGTTGTGGACTGCGTGCACATCTGTAACCCACCTCTCCATAGGCAGCGGGTAAGGGCTCTACAGGAGGGTAGTATTTGGGCAGGTCCCATGCCACCGTGTTCATGTACCATTTGAAGTCTTTACACTTGAGGTGCTTGCGCAGCTCCTTCTGAGCGGTCAGGTCTCCTGTGGAGAGGTGGCGGTATTCCGGTCGCCGCTGGTAGATGTACTCGGTGTACTCATCCATCCATGTCTCTGCCACACGCTTCAGATTCTGACAGGCAGCGAGAGAGAGAGAGAGAGAGAGAGACAGAAACATTATGAACCGTCACATTTATTTTTGATGTATGTTTATATTAACTGCGGGTGATAATTTCATGTCTGACATTTCTCATCAAATTAATACTGTATTAAATTGAACGGAGAGAGAACATGGAGGAAAACCGAGACATTCATTTACAAAGAAATTGAACCTGAACTCATAAATAAACAACTCCAGATGATGTTTTAGTCCTTGTGCTCATGCAGAACAGCTCCCTCCTCCTCTCCTCACACTCATTAATACTCAGTGCTACAGTTAACAGTCGAGGTTTCCTCAGTAAAGATTATTCCTTGCTATCAGGATCGAGGAACGCCGCTCGAATCTCCTTCCCGACGTCTTCTATACTCAATTTTCCTGCAGGTATTATCCCTGCTCCGGTGGTGACGTAAGCACGTAAGTAATCGTAGACAAAGCGCTTTATCAACACATCTAGTTTAGACGTCAAAGCTAAGGGTGCTAAGGAATATCTTTATTTCCGTGATAAATTAACCCCGGATCTGCCATGACGTCCGGCGGATGTGTATTTCAGAGGGATGCTCACCCGTGTAAGCTGCGTGAGACACTCCTCTTATATATCTCGCTAACACCTCGACTTTTTCGTGGGTATAAATTTGGTGAGCGTGGTGTTTAATTAGTTTAATCGTTTTATTGATTCCGCTAATTAACTCTATGTTCTCAGTGATTCCTGTTTAGTAACCTCATTAAGGAACCGCTCACACCACACTGGAGCTGATTATTTCCTGTGACATCATGTTCTGTTGTGGCTCATTTCGTTTATACGCCAGTAATGGTAGTGCTAATATTTTTATTTATTAAAGAATGACACTTTTCCTGATATCGCTTACAACTGCCGCAAACAGCCAGTTTCTCACTGACTTTTTAATTAAAAAAAACAACAAAACAAACAAAACAAAAAAAAACCCATACATTTTCTATGGATACACCTTATTATTAGCCTCGGGTTATGTAACTGTTCCTCCACGCGAGTCCCTGTTACTATAGAAACGATAATGAATTAGAACGGGTGTATTAATATAAACCAGTGACCCTTGCTGCTGTGCAGGCTGCTGTTGCAGGAAATTAATCACCACCTGCTGACCAACCAGAATCCAGAAATCAACAGCTCCGTGGTATGAAATAATTCGGTCAGTTGTATTTAATCCGATGCTCTCAGACATAACGTGAATAAAAATCAGAGAAAGAGTTTTGGCTTTGGGTCTGGTGTAAGAGGAGGTCTGGGAACTGATGAAGCTCAGTTTTGGAGTCGCTCCACCCGTGTCCTCAGAGGTGTTATCTTTTCTAGCCAGGCAAGAACAAGAAGAAAATGGCATATACCCAACCTAATTAGCAAGACGGCAGCGGTATACCACTAAATCACGGCTAAATCTGCACCAAACTAAAGCCTTGAGGCTTATGAGGAACATCTCAGGGCCCTTGTGTAGCTCTTTGATTTATTCAGGCCCCTTGCGTTGTATGGTGGTGTGTACGGAGCCAAAAGCTGAAGTTAAAGACATGCTAACAAGGTATAACTGTGGAATTTAGGACGTTTGGGCCATGGATGTTTTGTACCTAAAAAAAAAAATTTTTTTTATAAAAAATTATAATGCATTTCCCCAAAGCCCACCTGAGATGGCCTCCATGGCCCAAACATACTAGGGTGGTAGCCCATGGCCCAAAAACGTCCGTACAGCCCAAAACTTTAGTGGGATCCCAAGTTGGGGGGTTCAGCGGGTTGTCACTGCTGCCCCCCCAGTGCAGCTAACTGGGTTATCAAAGGCCCGCCGTGTCTCTCACTGTCTGTGGTGAGAGGAATGTAAAAGAGCCGTCGCTGATTTTCATCAAGAGTAGCTGCATAGCCGTCAGCGTGTTTCTGCCCTGCGATGGCCTGGTGCGCTGTCCAGGGTGTACCCCGCCCTCGCCCAGAGTCGGCTGAGATGGGCGCCAGCCTCCCCGCGACCCTGATTAGGATTAAGCGGTTCAGAAAATGAATGAATGAATTCTGCGGAAGTGTTGTGCATTAAATGCATATTACGTGTACATGTATACAACACGTTAACATAAACAGGCAGACGCCTACCTGATGGCGCTAAATGTAATGTAGTATTATGTGTAGATGTGCCTAGCCTTATTTTATTCAGAAGTTCACTAGTTTATATTTGATTTGTTTGCTTAATACTTTTACCCCGCCCTCGCCCCGAGTCGGCTGAGATGGGCGCCAGCCTTCCCGCGACCCTAATTAGGAATAAGCGGTTCGGAAAATGCATGAATGAATGAATAATTCTGCAAGTGAAATTTTGACTTTTGCATTTAACCCATCCATAGTGAGTGTACGTAAACAGTGAGTACACACACACGGAGCCGTGGGCTGCCACACGCACTGGCGGCACCCGGAGAGCAGTTGGGATTAGGTGCCTTGCTCAAAGGCACTTTAGCCATGAAGGTGGAGGAAAAGACGGTGCAGCTCACTCCCCACCACTGCCACACATTTTTAGCTTTCCCAAAGCTGCTTCTGGGACTATGAGGCCACGGCAATGTATTTCAGTGTAACAGGAGACTTTGGAATGCTTTTCTTACATTTTCCTTAACCAGAAAGAATAGTATGATATGGCAGTTGCGGCTTTGTGGTTCAGGCTCTGAATTATTGACCCAAACATTATGGGTTCAAGCCTCAGTATCACCAAGCTATCACTGATTGGCCTTTAAGCAGTGCAATTAACCCTTGCAATTAAAATTTACTACACACCTTTAAAACACACATACACACACACACACACACACACACACACCAAGCAACCAGTATTTGCTATAGTCTGTTCTTGGCAAGCATTCATTTTCTTAACCACTTAATCCTGATTAGGGTCGCGCCCATCTCAGGCGACTCTGGGTGAGGGCAGAGTACACCCTGGACAGGACAGACCATCGCAGGGCAGAAACACGCTGACGGCAATACAGCCTACTCTTAACAAAAGTCAGCAGCGGTTCCTGGTAATCACTACTGTTATAATTTTTGCTACACTGGTTCTTTACTTCAGCTGATATTCTGGTTTCTGTTACTGATACTCTTGCCCTGTCTAAGGTAACTTGTTTCATCATGCCTGTTTTTGACCTTTAACTGATATGGATTTGTTTATCTTGACTTTTTTCAATAAAGGAACTTAACATCAACTGTCTTGTTTGTCTGTTCTTGTATCTTTCAAGGCTTCAGCTGAGGTTTCACCTGCACAAATTAAAATCAGCTCATAATTAAAGTCAGTAAAATAACTGTACAGATTCAATAACACGTATAGTATTATAACTTTAAAATTGATGCCGTATAATTTTCACCACTCTAATAAAAAGGAAATCCCAGCTATGCTTTCCAGACCCCAGGTACTCCCTTGAGACCCACAAGCTTAAAGGATCCTTATCTTCTGCTATGTTCTGCAGATCTGACTTGTTTAAACCAAACTTTATTGAATAATTTTAAAGTTCTACTCATTCATTCATTCATTTTCTGAACCGCTTATTCCTAATTAGGGTCGCGGGTAGGGGGCTGGCGCCCATCTCAGCCGACTCTGGGCGAGGGCGGGGTACACCCTGGACAGCTCGCCAGGCCATCGCAGGG
>JBCNYG010000025.1:14162240-14176224 GCA_039654305.1 Porochilus rendahli
CCTCATCCAGAGTCGGTTGTGATAGACGCCAGCCACCCTGCGACCCTGTGATGGCCTGGCGAGCTGACCAGGGTGTACCCCGCCCTCATCCAGAGTCGGTTGTGATAGACGCCAGCCACCCTGCGACCCTGTGATGGCCTGGCGAGCTGACCAGGGTGTAAGGTCTCGATAGTAAGTCCATCATCTACACCACAGCCCAAAACTCGAACCCGGGACCCTCTTCCTGTGAGGCTGACACGCAAACCACTACATCACCTTGCCCTCCAATATATAGCACAAAATAATTTTTATAAATAAGAACCTTAGGTAAGGCAATGCTTTCGCGATAAGTCGTTGTACCGCTAAAGGTGCAATGATGTATTATTTCCTGAAAGTGTGCACCGACTCCGGCAGTCACAGATGCTCTATAAGTATTTATATCTGTTTTAAATGTGGAGAAAGACCCTACAGTCCTCTGCTGGGGCCGAACTGATAAGTGAAGGTAATCGGAGCGCGGGTCCTCTAGGGGAGAAACCCTGACGTGTGAGGTGTGCTCACTTCCTACGAAAGTGAGTGACAGTGATCAGAACAGACTGATGGAGCTGTGCTCAGACACAGAAACACAAGCTTTGTATTTCCCCGAGGAAACCAGAGGCTCTTTTCCCTCCTCTTTAAACACAGACACATCAGACTTCAGAGGATAGTTCCAGAAGGCGAGTGGTGGGCCTTGAAAAAGTATTCAAGTGGCGTCATGACTGACAAGAAGTCTGACAATTGCTTGTGCCATGGGTTATGACTTTACAAAGAACGCTGCGAACTGATTCACTAATGTGTTCATCAGACACGGGCGATGGAAGATATGTGCAATCAAAGAAAAAGAGAGCGAGAGAGAGCGAAAAACACAGGGTGAGAAAAGTGGGTGTGTGAGATGAGCGTTTGTTGTTGTCTGTTTCATGTCTAAGGCCGTGCAAGACAACACTTACTTATAACATACAACGTCAGATCTAGGAGTGTGATGTGCTGACAAGCTTTTCAGGGTGTACTTCGCTTTCGCCTGGAGTCGGGTGGGATGTGTGTGGGACGCACACACACAATATTAACAGTCACACTAACACTCACATCAAGGGGCGATTTCGGAACCAGTTAGCCTCATTGTGCATGTTTTTGGACTGTTGGAGGAAACCGCAGAACCCGGAGAGAGCCCATGCAAGCACGGGGAACAAAATGCAAACTCCACACAGAAGCGCCCGAGCCCGGGAATCGAACCCAGGACCGTGGGACGGCTGTGGGACGGACGCGCTAACCACTGCACCACTGTACCACCTCCTTGATGATAAATAAATTAAACATATACACACCTGTTGTTGAGATTTACTTGATTCTTTACTGCCATGTCTTTTTTTTTCCCCCACACAGGAGTTTGAGAAAAGCGCCCCGGGGTTTAAAGGGTTAAATTATGTTAAACTCTGGCTGGGTTCTCAAATCGCATATAAGGTCATATCTGAATATATCTGAATATAGATGTGGGACATGCGCTGGTGGGTGGGTGTGTGTTTGGAGGGTTGGGGGAAAGTGAGAAAGCCCTGGAGTCTTGAAGAGGCTTACTGAGGAGAAAGGGTGATTGTGATTATAGAGTCAGAACAATCCTGCTGAGTAAAATCAGCCTTAAAATGTCATTTCTGTCACTTTACATGGTTTGAATGCTTTCACTGGTCTATTTTTCCCCCTTACAGCAGAGCCGCACAATAAGCAGCATGATTGCTTATAATCAGACTGTGTGCAACAACTTTAATGAGCTTCATCATTAGCTGGGAGAGGGGGGGGAAAAAAAACCCCACGTTTTCAGTTTGCAGCAAACTATAAATTGTAGTTTAAAGGAGGGATAATAATAGAACAATTAAAGAAACAAAATAAAGCCTAATACAAACAGGCTGCGAATTGCTCCAGCTGCCGAATTGCCAAACGTTTTTTATATCATGACACATAAACGAAATTAATAATACTAATCCCGTTGCAAGTATTACCGTCAGCATTATAGTATTTTCCAAATATAAACAAAGTTGGAATTTGAAGCCTGCAACACACTCAACCAAAGTTTGGACAGAGGGACATGTTTCCGTTGTGTTACATCAGCTTTCCTTTTACACTTTTGGATAGATTTGAAACTGAAGACAACAACAGTTGTGGTTTTGCAACTGGAATTTCTGTTCATGTAATGTTGCTCAATACAAGACTTCAGCTGTCCGACATGTCCAGCGGGGTCACGACTGTGCGATTCTCCTCGTCATGATGCACCACACATGTTACGAAGGAGACAGATCTAGACCAGCAGCGAGCTTTCCAACCGTATGAAGCCGGTGTCTATGAAGGGACATAATTGTAGCTCATGCAGAATGGGACTTGGCATTGCCCTGCTGAAATAAACGTGGATTTCCCAGACGGAGATGTTGCCTTGACGGCAACGTATGTCTCTCCAAAATCCCAAAATATGTTTCCGCTTCAATACCGTCAACGGTAGTTTGACACGCATGCAACTCACCCATGCTGTAGGTATTGATGCACCTCCACCGTACTATCACCGATGTTGGATTCTGCACCTTTCGATGATAACATTCCATTCTTATTAAAAAATAAGATCAAATATGGACTCATCTGATCATACCCCAAGCCTCTGTACTATTTTTTTGATCCACCCGAGATGAGCTTTGGCCCAGAGAGCTGAGTATTGCTTCTGCGAACACTCCTGGCCAAAAAGGAAAGGGCGAACCCCAAAAAAGAAAATAGAGTAAGCTTTTAATGAAGTTAATAACAAATCACAGGCCAGAAAATGATCACTCATGAGGCCTGTACCACCACTTGCTCGTGACAGCTCACTGATGTTGCTGCAGCAAAGTGTCGGGTAAAAAAAAACCCTGGAAATGGGAAAATTCACTTACTGTACACGGTCTTCTTGCATGCAAGGATAACGTCATGCAAAAGCTCTTTAATAGAACCAGAAGTGTCAGACATCTACAGGTACAATAAAGTATGCAGTCCTGAGGTAAACAAGTAAGAAATTCTGCTCCAGAAATGCATATTTTACGAGCGTGGTTTGCCCCATTTTTCTTCCCCGGGAGTGTAGAATAAACCAGGCTTCCTGCTTGCGTAATAGTTTCTGGGTTGCTTTTCTGGATACAGTCGTGACTGTTTGAGGTAACGGTGGTTTTCTGATGTACTCCAGACTGTACGGGACTGTATCTGTCTCAAGTTCTCAGGTTTTCAATATTGAAAATCGACATATTTTTAATTAAAGATTCACACGAATTAACAAAAATTACAGACTTAAGATTGTATTGTGTTTTGGAAACAATCCCAACATTTCTGAAAATGATAATAAATAACTTAGGGGCAGTATTTCGGCCACACCTACTTCGATTTTAAATCATCGTACAAACGTAGACATGGACATTTGCAGGGCTAAACACACACGGATCCAGGCGGCGGAGTTGCTTTTACCTCTATTTTATACTAGAGGAATTACGCAACGGATTGGTAGCATACTTGTTTTCTCCCCTCTTCACTGCTGCCCCGATCCTCTTGCTGTCTGTCACGGTGCGAGCTAGCAATCTGACTCGTTCCACTCAATTCCTCTGTGAAATTGGATCTGATCCAACCATCATTGTGGCGCTCATGATGGATGAAACAGACTAATACACAGGTAAAATAAGTAGCGTCGTGCACAGCGGGTCGGGGTATCAAAACGGACTCGGGCCTGATTACTCACTTCAACCGTTTTCAATAAGCGAGATAATGAAATACCGAAGAAAATAACAGAATGACATTCCGCGAGAAACAGCTTTAATTACGCAGGAAAGATAAAGAAGAGAAGGACGGATGAGTAAGAGATATAAGAAAAAATGTGAGAGGTGGAATTGCTTTTCAGAAGACTGGCCGTGAATAGTCATGGTGTGAGGATTACTGATGAATACTGTACGGCACTGTGAAATGTTTTCCTTCCTGCTCATCCATCCATCCATCCATCCATCCATCCATTATCTACCGCTCATCCTTCAGGGTCATGGGAAAAGCTTACACCCTGAACAGGTACCCTGAACAGGCAATTTCGAGTAGACCGTTGACCTAAGAGCCTTTGGACTGTGAGAGGAAACCGGACTCCGCAGAGAAAACCCATGCAAGCACATGGAGAACATGCACGCTCCTCAAAAAAAAGGGGGGAGGGGAGGGGGCTTTGGTCAAGATTCAAGCCCTTAACCTTTGCACTGTGAAGCATCAGTGCTAACCACCGAGTCACCATGACCCCTCTCACCGTACAGCTAATCCGAATCCTCACACACGCTATCCTGAATCTTCACCCTTTCTGTTCGGATCTGCAGTCTTCACCTCACGACAAAACAAAAATAAACCCGGACCGGTAAATGAGTTGCTAGCTTTAGCTCCGGAGGAGGCTGGCCGCATTCCTCTCTGGTAGCGGTGTTGAGTGGGAGAAAAGGTGACGGCTCACTTTCGCTATTTCTCTCCTTTGTGACAGCTGCCACGTTTGATCATTCCCGCGCTCCTTCTCTTTCGCTGAATGGGGAAATGTAATGGCCACTGTAGCCATCATCAGACAGAAAGCATGGCGAGACAGAACATTTAGACCCTGACAGGTTTACTCTACCTTTCACAAGCAATCTGGAGTAAGAGGAGGAGGAGGAGGAGGAGGAGGTGCAGGGGGAGTTCGGGGAGTAGGTAGCTCAGAGGGATAAACTTCCTTTACTGTCCTTTTGAAAGCTAACAGTATAGTACGTCCACTCTCCACTTCTATTCTGTGAATGTACACATTCAGGTTTATTTAGACTCCACATGCAGGCGGCATAAATACGTATATCGCGCGAAAGTCACCGGAAGGTCACACGACAATTTTTGAGACTGATTTGCGATTGGTTTGTGGATATTTGCAATCTTCTGTCAGAAATCAGTCGCGTTTTGTTCACTTCTTGCTCTCAAGCCAATCGCTTCTTACTTCCACAATTTATAAGCAGGAACAAAATACAGACGATGACAAAATATCGTAACTTATCGGGTGCCAGCAGTTCTCAAACTTTTTGTCTTTAACTGTTTTTTTTTCTTTGCGCTGCAATTTTTTCTTGCGAGCGAATAATTCGCGATCAAAATGACAACGTTGCGACATCCGCGCTACATTTTCCGACGGTTTGAGAAGAGTTCGAGACGACTCCGCGTCAAAGCCGAAAGTTTGAAACTTTCTGCGATGAGTTCATGAACCAGGTGACCAGAACGTGATGCAGCGGGACGGATTCGAGAATGAGAAGACGCAGCCGCGAATTGCCATTCGTGTCAGTCGCTTTTCTATCGCACCTCTAGTGTGATCACCCCTTTAATGACCTCATGAACGAAACATACATGAGCCTCCTGCTGCAGCTTTTTACCCCTTTATCAAGGGAAAGACTGGCCATATTGCTCACTTTTCATCCTTTCTTGCTTGACGAAAGACCAATATGTCGTGAAATATTTTAGCTTGAGAGGTATTCTGCTTTTCGTGCCCCTATGTGTGAATGGAGTTTTTTTTTACCATCTTGTGCTAGGAAAGTGTAATAGCTCTGCACTGTGTGTCGATTTATCATATCCTGTTTCCTGCCTCCTTTTCTCTCTCTTTCTCTCTCTTTCTCTCTCTCTCTCTCTCTCTCTCTCTCTCTCCCTCTCTCTCACACACACACACACACACACCTTTTATGCTTAACTCAGATATCTCATATTAGGGCATTACTATTTCATGTAGGGTTGATGAGAAGATGCTTGTGTAGAACTGAGTCGGGGTTAAAGTGATGGAAAAGAGTAAAGAAAGGAAAAGAGAAGACCTTCAGCAGGTCGCGGGAACACCCTGCGGAGAGAAGCTCAAGTCAGCCTCCCTGTTCGGGGAGATAAGGATTAGGGCCCTTGGCACACGATGGAGATTTGAGATGATATCACGGCTGTATTATCTCAATGAGAAAATCCTCCAATGAACGCAGGGCAGAGAAAAATCAATACATCATCATAGCCGACACACACGCACGCACGCACGCACACACACACACTGTCTGGTGCCCTAGGGGTGAAGTGAAACAGCAAAATCAGCCTACTGTGTTTATTTTTTTTGGACTGTGGGATGAAACCGGAGTACCCGGAGGAAACCCACGCAAGCACGGGGAGAACATGCAAACTCCACACAGACGGCTATCTTATTTGATTGGCAAGGGCAGGGTACACCCTGAACAGTTCACCAGACCATCGCAGGTCTAACATACACACACAACCATTCACGCATATACCCACACTTAGGGGCAATTTGGAAAAGCTAATTAGCCTAATGAGCATGTTCATGAGCTGTGGGAGGAAACTCACGCAGACACGGCAACCTCCACACGGAAACGCCCTCGCTGAGCCCGGGACTCGAACCCAGAACCTTCCGGATCACACACAGGTACATAAAAACATGCCTTGTCGATCGATGTGCTCTGAAAATATCTTTCTATAACAATCCGAATAACTAACCACTCGCTCATTCGTCAAACCGATTAATCCTACAAGGGCTGCGGGGAAGCTGAAGCCTATTTCAGAAGTCACTGGGCGAAGGCGGGATACACCCTGGACAGCTCGCCAGGCCAAAACAAGCACACCAACAACCAGTTGCACTCACCACCTCACCTTGGGTCAATTTGGAACAGCCAGTTAACTAACGTGCATGTCTTTGGACTGTGGGAGGAAACTAGAGTACCCAGAGGGAACACATACAAACACAGGGAGAACATGCAAACTCCGCACGCAAATGTCCTTTCGAAGCCTGGGACTTGAACCCAGGACCTTCTGGATCGCAAACAGGTACAGAATAACATGCCTTGGCAATGGATGTGTTCTTAAAACATCTTCCTCTGGCAATCCAAATTAATTAACGTGAGTGGAGAAAATTCTCTCCCTTCCATACCAAGCGCTTTTTTTTTTTGCCTCCTTTGAGTGCGGAGTGAAACCTCACAAGCACAATTATATTCGTTTATATATCTCAATCCCTCATCAGCACCACAGATTTAAGAGATGCTTATTTCATTGTTTAAAAAGGGTGCATCTGGCAGTAAAGTGGCTACCGCAAACCTAAATAAATGTTTCAGCCTGAAAAGAAAACGCCTACAGATTCCTGTGCAACAAGGTCAGCTTCAAAAATAATGTTTACACTTTTCCAACGCTAAATAATGACTTCGCATCTTTTTGAAACCATAAGTAGTTTTTTAACAGCAAAAGAGGGTTTTTGAATGTCACAAACTGTGAGTAAATTGAGTTTAAATTATGGTAAAACAGGGAGCAGTGGTGGCTCGGTGGTTAAGGTGCTGGACTACTGATCCGAAGGAAAGGCACCTGCCGTCCCCCAGCGCAGCTGACTGGGTTTTCAAAACTCAGTCGTGTCTCTCACTGTCTGCGGTGAGAGGCATGTGAAGAAAACATTGCTGACTTGTTTCTGCCCTGCGATGGCCTGGCGAGCAGTCCAGGGTGTACCCTGCCCTCGCTCAGAGTCGGCTGAGATGGGCGCCATCCTAATTAGGATTACGCGGTTCACAAAATGAATGAATGAAGTTAAAACAGCACTCTTTCGGCATTCTTGGTGCTAATTTTTTTTATGTACCCAGTATGACTTCATGTTTCACTAAAAGACACCAATGGGGGAATCGCACCAGCCACTACCAACTTGCCATTATAAACCACTGCTGGCCATTTTTTTTGTTTCTGTTTCATTTGAACTTGACCTACAATGCCCTTTTTATGAACTGTTCTAAGCCTTTCCATTTTTGAAGTTGCTACCCTGTAAATCTGATGGTGGTATGTAGTAGCTCTTGAGATATAGGCATGGAAAGCCAGGAATAAATAAATAAATAAACAAATAAACAAACCCAACAGAGGTGAAAACAGTACCATCTACGCTATAACGGCTGATAAATAGAGGGTAGAGTACAAGGTACGACAAGGCCCAAATGGATTTTTATAACTTGGCATAGTTATAATGAAATGTCTCCCCCTAGTGGGCGTCTGAACAGCATTTCGCTGTATATTAAGAAAAGGCGTTTTACAGGATTTCAAGAATTTCTTCAACATGATCCCACGCACCGGTCACCTCTGAAATTTAGTGGTTTCTTACTTGCATCACAACCTACTCTAGAAAAGAACCACAAACAAACCTCCTGCAATCAGAAGTGTAAAACTTTACACAGTCTTCTAGATAAAGACTACTTTACATTACTTTCAAAATACTCATCAAACACTATCTTATGGAGAAGACTGAAAACCTGAGGTGTAATTATGAAGTGATTGGACGTTAACAGCTGTCCAGAAAGCAGAATAATCTTTTTTCCAAATTAAAAAATTTTTTTTTTCTTTTTTTAAAGTGACTGAACAATAATTGTAAATGTGTCGGTTACTTGTGGAAGTGTTTTCCTCCTCAGTTCATTGCATTTAATACAAAACATTACACAAATAGTGAGCAGTTTGTTAACCACTTAACCTGCAGTCAAAAAGTTTGGGAGCATCCGGTTTGCTATCACTGAAATAAAACTTAATTAGTACTGACATAGTAAAATCAGTAATTGCTACATTTTGGTCACAGAAAACAAAATTACTTTAATTACGTAAAATTATCCAAATATGCCAACGTTTCCCCAAACTTTGAACAAACAGAATGTAAGTGCGGGGGTTTACGAATACCCAGAGGGAAAACGCGGTGTAGAAAACCCTTTGTGTTTTTAAAGTCCTTACGTAGGGACCCTCTAATCAATCTCACCCCAACTAAAGCATTCAGGGATAACTGAGTGAAATAAAACTCTCACTTTGGCATCATGAATGCCCGAAAGCTCTTCAAAGGTCTTTTCCCCAACCATGACTGCAGCAAGGTTGGCAGTGTAACTGGACAAAACTAACAAGCAAAAGATCGCCCACAGGTTCATGAGGAATCGTCCTGTCCAGCACTTTGGCGTCTTACTCGATACCGTGCGACCAAACAGGATGGCGTAGCACAGGTTAAGAGCTGAAGAGTAGGAGAACACCTTCATGCGGTTACGTCCATGCGGTGTCATGCCAAATGGGCTTTTCCACTCATAGAGGGTGAGGAAGAGTGCTGTCATGTGCAGTGCTACAAAGATGCCCACCCACATGGACCAGTGCAGTGGCCACATGAAAGCTCCGATGGGTGCTGCCGTGTCCTTGCTGCGCACTAGGATGCCTAAGCTGGTGGAGAAAAAGGGGCTGGTGAAGTCCATGACTTTGCTGCGTGCTGAGTTGATGCTGAAGCTGGTGACGGCCATGTCAGCCACACCATTGAGCAGGTCTCCGACCAGCCCTGTCCAACGGCCGCCTTTCCATGCACCGTATTTCCCGTCTCCCACAATGTAAAGGTCGAATTCAAAGTTCATGTCCTCGGCCAGCTTTTCTAGCAGGTCGATGCAGTAACCATAGCAGCATTTGCTGTAATCCGCTGGAACAAATGTGTTATTCCCTTGTGCTCGCGTGGCAAAAAAACGATCCAGCATCTCTGAACTGTTGGTACCTGCATCCAGGCAGTACTGTCCAGCTGGGCAGTTGCCATCCTCGTCCCCCTCTCTCGTGAACACAAATGGGTGCTCGACTAGAGTGACTACACGCACGCGACTCCCTGAAACGGGGAAGCCAGGCCTCCAGCGAGTGCCGTCATGACCTTTTTGTGCCTCGGTGCGTTGGCGCGGGGTTGAGACCTGCCACAGACTCCGCTCCTCAACATCCAGCTTGGTGCCCTCCCAGCTGCCCACCGTCACCCAGGTGGGCTGGCCCACAGCATCACGCCGAAGCCTCCAGATGTGAACGCGCTGAGATGTAAGCACGCGTGAAATGTTCCTTTGCACACTGACTGCCCCGGTCAGCCCCATGAAGGACGTGTTTGAGAGAAACCTGAGGATGAAAGAACCGACATCAGAAATGCAGACCAAAACATTCTTTTCACGTCGGTAAAGACAAACAGCTTATGGTCAGGTGTTTACATCATAGAGTAGTACCTCTACACCTCCAGAAAGGTGGATAACTCTCACTGGAGACAGGACTGACCTATACTTGAACCAAAAGACAATAAATATTGCATATGTGGTCAGGGAAGGCCTGGGGAAAGGGATCTTCTGCATCTGGATGACTGACACAATCTGGCTGCTTGTGCACTGTTAACTATAGGGGCTCCTTTCATGGAGATGTGAAGCTCCATCTCTCTTAATAAATTAGCCCTGCTTGTCTGGCTGAGCCTGGAAACTGAGGTCACTTTAGACAAGGGAATGTCACTGTGGGCCAGACTAGCCACTTACATGGACTCGGAAATGAACATCTTCAGCCATCGTTAAAAGACATGGAATGTGTCCAACTGAAAGCTGCTTCAAAAAAAAAAAAAAAAGTTAAAAGAACAAGAAAAAAAAATATTGGAAAGTGCAATTTGGCCTGAAACCTTTTTGTCATTAATTTCGCCTGTGAGAGACGCAAGTTGGCCCACATGCAGACACCACTCCCCTAATCTCTCTCCTCCCCACTCATCATGGTGCTGAGTGATTTTTTTTTTAGGATGGCAGCTTTTAATTAGTTAAAACCAGCTCACATTCTTTTCTCTGCCAGGGCAAACAGTGCAATGAAAGGACCAATGAAATAAATGTTAATTCCACGCTGGACTTCCACAAGCCCAGGAGTCCGCCATGAACTAATGAGTTATAGTGCACACTTCCGTATTGATTAAAGGGAAAAGACGTAGAAATGGCCCATATGGCGAGTATGATGCTATCATTAGCGTTGGTGTTAAACTGTTCAGGAGGGGTGACTGAATCAGGAAACGAGCGCTGTTCACGCCAGCGTAACGGCGTAAGCGTTACTGAGGACTACTGATCCGTCTCCGGTGCACTGACACTTTGTCGCACACAATTGTTTGACATTGTATCCGGGTCTATTTGACAGATTTTATCCTGTCGTGCTGAGAGGCAGGATTCGCTGCATGGCCACAGCACTGAGCAATTCCTGCTTGTGTTTGGAGGGAGGGTTTGAGGGATAAAAAAAAAGTGAAACCTCGCTAATCCACATGGAGCAGTGGGCTGGTTGATAAGAGTGATCCGTGCCTCGTGGGATGATATTTGAGTGAAACTCATGAATACAGCTTAAAGCTCCAAAACATGTTTGCATCCCAGCTGCCAGACTAGCAGTTTCACTACAGACACCGTAGTCAATGGCTGTAAAACTCTGATGGACTAAAAAAAAAAACATGAAAAAGATAAAGTTACTTCAAAGACTGCCTATAGTTTAGAATTCACCAGGACTTTTATTTTCAATACTTGAAAAGCTGCTAGACCATGAATCAAACAGATGGTGTTAAAAACCCCACCTCATCTCCTGGATGAACACCAACGATTCTATTCTTTTCTTAAAGAATCAGCAATGTATTTTCAAACTCCTTTTAACTCTGGCACAGAACTTTATCAAGGGCGGCATGGTGGTTATAAAGTCCGCCTCACGACATGAAGGTCCAGTTTTCGAGTCCTGGGCTCAGTCTGCATTTTCTCCATGTGCTTGCATTGGTTTTCTCCAGGTACTCCAGTTTCCTCCCACAATCCAAAGACATAAACCTTACGCTAATTGGCTTTTCCACATTGCCAGGTGTGCTGTACTGGTCGCGGGGCCTAGGGTTTCTCAGCCGACACTGGACAAATGAGAGGGTTCACCCTTATCAGGTCACCAGGCCATCGCAGGGCCAGCACACGCACACACACACACACGCACATACACACACACACATACAACCATTCAGGGCAGTGGGGGCTTATTGGCGATGGGCGATGGGTTACTGAAGCGAGCCATTATGTGCATGTGCTAATCTTCATGTCTGTGGGAGGAAACTGGAATACCTGGAGGAAATCCAGGGAAGCATAGGGAGAGCATGCAAACTCAACATAGCAATGCCCTCACCTAGAGTGGGACTCTAACCCCGGACCTTCTTGCTGGGAAGCAAACATGCCAACCACTACGCCACTGTGCCTCATGGAAATTGCATTAATAATTAAAAATAAAGACATAGTCAACTTGTTCGACTGAGACCTTATTGAATTCTTTGGTCAAATAAAAAGAATAGGACATTTACCTGGCAATGTACTGTCCAGACGAAGGCAGTTCATGCTTATTGGGTTTATCGAAGCAATTCACCATGTTTTGGATGAGAGCAAGATCTGGCCGCACGAGTGTGGCAGCAGCAACTGCTTGACTGACAAGCTGTAAACTGTCGTGAATATAGAAGTCCAGAGGCTTGCGGTCAACCTCGCCATAGGCTAGTAGCCCCAGGGGTAAACCAATAGATTGCAAGACATCCGGGCTTAATGGATATCCCATAATCCAGTGGATAGTAGGCAGCGTAAGACCCAAGTCATGGGCACTGCGCAGGACAGCAGAAGCACATTGTGGATCGGACCCAAGAAGCAACACGGCAGCTGGAGGATGCTGCTCCTGGCTGAAGTGCTGCTCCAGGAAGTCTGATATACCTCTCTGGTCTAGCGCACTTCCCGAGAGGTTAAGGGCAGCACGGAGGTTCCAACGAGAGTTTCCCATGGCCGAGTTACCATGCAGCTTCAGGAGGTCAAGAAGGCCAGCTTCTTCCCAGCCCTGGCAGAGTACAGCCATGCCCTCATGCCAGCCACTCCGCTGAAGCACCATCAACAGAAGCTCTGCCAGGTCTGCCGCAGGGACCCGTGTCATCATCTGCAGGTGAAATCGGTTCTGTGAAGTAGAAATGATTAAACGTTAAAATGATTATAAAGGAAAACACTATTATACGTATTAGTCATCTCACTCCGTTCCACACTTGTCGCTGAACACTCTTAATCACACTGGGAGGTATTTGGCTGTTCCAGATCACCCCTAGGTGTGAGTGTGAGTGCGGATGGTTGTGTGACTGATGGCCCTGCGATGGCCTGGCAAGCTGTCCTGGGTGTACCCCGCCCTCGCCCATAGTTGGCTGAGATGGGCGCCAGCCTGCCCGCGACCATAATTAGGAATAAACAGTTCAGAAAATGAATGAATGAATGAATGAATGAATGAATGTGTACATGCACATTACTCCTGTAAACACGTTAGTTCTCCACCCAGTGTTTCTGGTATGTTTAATGTGTGATCTACTTCCAGGCCTAGAAATGAATTTAACAGGGTTCAATTCCTGGATTCGGCAATGGCGTTTCTGTGTGGCGTTTGTATGTTTTCCCTGTGCTTGCGTGGGTTTAATCCAGGCACTCCGGTTTCCTCCTACAGCGCACATTAGGCTACCTGTCTGTTCCAGATGGCCCTAGGGGTGAATGTGCCCTGCAGTGGTCTGGCGAGCTGTTCAGCTTTCCGCACTGCCAGCCTCCCCCATAATGTTAGTAAGATTAAGCAGTTCAGCAAATGAGTGAGTCAAACTAAGACTAGTACTTAACATGTATGGCAGGGATGGCTAAGGTTCTGGGTTATTGCTCAGAAGGTCAGTGGTTAAAGTGTCTGTACCACCAAGCTATCCCGTCTGGGACCTTGAGCAAATCCCTAACTGCTCAGTAAATGAGATAAAATGCTAAGTGTAAGTCATTCTGGATAAAAAAAAAAATAGTACTGCACTGTTGCCCAATGGTTAAAGAAGCGACCGAAGAGGTTTAAAAGGTCGTTGGTTTGATTCCCAAACCAGCAGGAAAAATGTGTGGCGGCGGCAGGGGGGATGAGCTGCACACTTCCTTCGTCCGCATTCATATCTGATGTGCACTTGAGCAAGGCACCTAACCCCCAGCTGGTCTCCGGGCACTGTCCACTGCTCGGAGTGTGTGTGCTCACTGTTTATATTTATACGTGCTTACTTTAGATGGGTTTAATGCAGAAGTAAATGTTTCCCTTGCGGAATTATTCATTCATTCATTTTCTGAATCGCTTATTCCTGATTAGGGTCGCGGGGAGGCTGGCGCCCATCTCAGCCGACTCTGGGCGA
>JBCNYG010000025.1:14185638-14196281 GCA_039654305.1 Porochilus rendahli
GAGAGAAAGAGAGAGAGAGAGAGAGAGAGAGAGAGAGAGAGAGAGAGAGAGAGCAGGCTAAATTAAATTTAGAGATCATTTACTCTGTACACGCCCTCATGGTGGGGGAAGTGATACAGGATTTATCTTTAATATGGAATGAGTTGATGTATCGGTAAAAACCAAAGATACTGTAAGTCGGAGATCCCTTTGGCTCGATGTTAAATAAAATAACAGCAGTCCTTTCTTCCTGGAGTTCAAGAAAATCTCAAGACTCACAAACCCATCAAAAAATAAATGAATAAAAAAGGGAGAGAAGTCCTTTGGTTTCGGTTAAAGATGCAAAAGAAATTCAACTTCATGAGAATTTTACTGAGAAGGTTTTCTAAATGTCACCCCGGTAACAACTGCAAGTAAAAATCTATGTTAGCGAATAAAATGAATGAGACCCGGGTTGCCACTGGTTACGGTCACACAGTCCACCCGTCGTAGCCAGCAATGCCGTTTGCAGACTCCATGCTTCGGAACGGCAGTTCCAGGTTTCACATCTCCATTTCCCATGACGCATCATCACATATAACGTATTCGGCATCGATGTATCCCAGCAGCCCTCTCACTCCCATACACATTCCAGAAACGCCCGGGAATCGAACCCAGGACCTTCTCGCTGTGAGACAGACGTGGTAACCCCTGCGCCACCGTGTCGCCCCACCTTCCACGTGTTTAAATCAGTAGATCTTCACTTTCGGTAAACTCCGCGGTGCGGCTCCTGCCTGGTTGGAATGAGAACCGGCACCCGCACGGGCACTTTACGGATAAGGTTGAAGGTCGCTGCTGTATATAATGATTTGTGCACATGGGATGTTTGACGGCGTTTCGCAAGCCGTTCATTGTTGCTATTGCACGATGTAATAGATGTGATGCCTGTGTTTATGATGCACGAAGCTAATCCTATACCTCCTAATTAGCAATAGCACGTTTGCTATCTATTCGTTAGCTGCACGGCTGCACGCTGGTGCGGTGGTTAGCACGACTGCCTCACAGCAAGAAGGTTCTGGGTTCCAGTCCCGAGCTCAGCGAGGGCGCATCTGTGCGGAGTTTAAATGTTCTTTATATGCTTATGTGGGTTTCCTCCAGGTGCTCCGGTTTCCTCCAACAGGCCGAAGACATGAGGCTAACTGGCTGTTCCGAATTTCGCCGGGTGAGAATGTGAAAAGATCTGTATGTGTGTGTGTGTGTGAGCGTTGGCCCTGCAATGGACTGGCAATCAGGGTGTACCCTGCCTTTGCCCCAAGTCGGCTGAGATAGGCTCCAGTCTCCCTGGCAGGCTAGTAGAATTATGGGGATTGGCTAATGGATGGATGGACTATTTTTTATATCTTTCTCTTCTATGCAGTGCAACTTCCTGGTTAAAAAATATTTTGGCTGGTGAATGTTTTTCTGCGTGGTGATAAACGGCTTTTAACGATTCCTTTGAGTCCATTTTATTTAATATTTATTATTTTTTTAATTTTGGCTATGTTAAGCTGTTATCAGGAACTACTTTACTACAGGAAGTAAAGAGGCCTTAGCCCTGCCAGGTTAAAAGTACAAAATACATGTTGGAACACTGCTGCATTAATGATCTAAGGGGGTGGATGTGAATTTTTGATTGTGTACAATATATATAAATATATATATATTTCTAAAAAAAAAAAAAAAAGGAAAAAAAAAGAAATTTTTGTCCAAAAACAACAGCTCAAAGAAATGGGAGGAAGCCCAACACTGCCTATGAAGAGTGTATATAAAGTGTAGCCAGATATCGCACATACAGTATGCACCTTATAAAATATGTATAAGAAGAAGAAATGAGTACAAACATGATGAAAGATTGAACAGAAACAGTTTCTCGAAAGGTCCGTCTGAGAAGTCCATCCATATCGCGAGGGCGAAACCTATCGCTATACAACACGTAGCTGCATCTCTGCAGGCGATGTTACGAGGAGACGGATGTGGGAACCTTCCTCCTCACCATTCAAAGGCCATGCGAAACAAGAAGAGACATAAAGAACTGAAAGCCAAACCGTAGGCAGATCACCTTCTTGACACTAAACATGGGCTGCTGTTGCAGAAAAGTATTATTCTCGGGAGGCCATGTTCATCGCAGTCAGCCCCGCCCCGCAGGCCACTGTGCACTACAACGCAGGAATCGTGAGACTCTCGAGGGCAGTCAGCTACACAGCTACAGTCATTTACATACTTTGTCATTTTTATAGTGGCTGCATGTTCTCCCAAATGAAAGACACGGCCATCTCCAGGCTATTGAACGAATGTTTTCTTCAGTGAAATATGTTTTTTTGTTGAGGAGGAAAAAAGAAAAGGGGGTGATCACGCGAGAGGTGCGATAGAAAAGCGAGTGGAGTGAATTGATTATTATTATTTTTTTTTTGCTATTTTTTTAATTCTCAACAAGATGTTTTGCAAGCAAATGTTCAATGATTCGCTTATTCCTAATTAGGGTCCCAGGGAGGCTGGCGCCCATCTCAGCCGACTCTGGGCGAAGGCTGGGTACACCCTGAACAGCTCTCCATGACAACGCAGAGTCAACACACATACAACCATTCACACCACTCACATTCACGCCTAGGGATGATTTAAAACAGCCAGTAAGCCTTCTGTGCATGTTGTTGAACTGTAGGAGGAAACCGGAGTACCCGGAGGAAACCCACAGAAACAACCGGCCCGGGAATCGAACCCAGGACCTCCGTGCTGTGAAGCAGATGTGCCAACCACTGTGACACTGTGCAATATTTTGCGGCTTAAATACATATTTCGTACGAATGTCTCGCCACAATTTTTATGATTTGCGAATAATTTGCGATTGGTTTGTGGATTTTTTGGCAAAAAAAAAGTTAATGTCTTGTAAATCAGTTGTGTTTTGTCCACTCTTTGTCCACTCTTTGTCCACTCTTTGTCCACTCTTTGTCCACTCTTTGTTGTCAAACCATTCGCTTTTTATTCGTGTATTATTAGCGTGAACAAAATGCGAATAAAATACGACGGCGTACGGCGCATGCCAGCGTGTCTCAAACTTGATGTGTGGAGGTCTACAACTTGTCGCTTTTCCTTGCCAACGAAAAACTAAAAATTTGTGAGAACTTTGCAACCCTCTCAAGGCAGGTGACGGTTTGAGAACAGTTTGAGACTACTTCACGTCAGGGCCTCGATTTGAGACACGCGCAGAAATTTGGAACATGGAATGAACCGGGCGACCGAAATGTGCTGCCTCGAATGTCGCCTGACGAATTTGAGAATGAAAACATTTCTACTCACTTTTCTATCGCACCTCGAGTCTGATCACCCCCTTAATCATATTTTGCGGACAGGATACTCCACAGGACTTTTTTTTTTGAGTGTCAACAAGTCGTTAATTACCGTGAGCCCATGCAGGTGCTTCCTCCGTTTGGAAGGACAAACATGCTAACATGTGACTGAGTTACAGCTGCAGTATGAACCAGCGGGTTGAGCGGCTCCTGGAGATCCAATATGACAAACAGATAAAGTTATTCTCCTTTATTCGATTCCTTTCTTGTCTAATATTATTTCTAACATTTCTATCCTCGTTTTAAGTCACTGGTCCGATCTTCCTTTTTTGATCTTCGGAGATTACGTTTAACGAGACTCTGAGTAGCGCCCGCTGGATCCTTATACAGTACATCAGACTTCACTTTAATCCTCGGCGCATTGCGGTGACTCAGCCGCTCAGAGTTTCTAATTCCAACTTCGCTGTTATTAATGTGGGACATTGACGTTGCACTCACTCAATACGACACACTGTGTAAAGTGTGCTGTGAGTTATTACACTGTTGCACTGTTAGAGTGATCGATTCTGATTGGTCGGGAATTGTTGAGTTATTTCTTTGACGGAAGTGTGGATGCAAATACCAGGTTTAAAAAAAAAATTACTCAGTCTGATATGATATGGTTTCTAGGGTAACAGCTCTAAGACATGATTTATTTATTTATTTTTGGCAGAGTATAAGTGAAATACACAAGCTTTAATAATAAATGGATGTCATTATACTAATGTTATTATAATATTATTATCGTCAAAGTGATGAAGCTTTTTTACTCTTTATGGAAAAACTGTCTAGAGTCAATAGTTTGTAAACAAAGTGAGAGTGAGTGAGAGAGAGAATGATTGAGAGAGAGAGAGTAAGAATAAAAGAGAGTGAGTGAGAGTGTAAGGGACAGAGTGAGTGAGAGAGTATGAGTAAAAAAGAGTGAGTGAGTGAGCGAGTGAGTGAAAGTGAAAGAGACTGAGTGAATGAGTAAGTGAGAAAATAGGAATAAAAGAGAGTGAGTGAGAGTGTTAGAGAGAGTGAGTGAGAGAGTACGAGTAAGAATAAAAGGGAGTGAGTGAGTGAGCGAGTGAGTGAAAGTGAGAGAGATAGTGAGTGAATGAGTGAGTGAGAGAATAAGAATAAAAGGGAGTTATTAAAGAGAGAGAGCGGGTAAATGAGTAAAAGAGTGAGTAAGAGTATGAATAAAAGGGAGTGAGTGAGTGAGTAAGTGAGTGAGTGAGAAAAAAAGAATAAAGGGTGAGTGAGTGAAAGAGGGAGAGAAAGTGAGTGGTAAAAATATTAAGAGAGGTAAATAAAAATAGTGAGTGAGTGAGTAAGTGAGTGAGTGAGTGAGTGAGTGAGTGAGTGAGTGAGAGAGCGCATGGGTGAGAGTGAGTGAGTGTGTGAGAGATTGAGAGAGATTAAATGGGTAAACAAGAGAGTGAGTGAAAGTGTGAGTGAGTGAGTGAGTAAGAGAGAGTGAGTAAGAGAGTGAGTAAGAGAGAGTGAGTAAGTGGCAATGTGAGTGAGTGTATGTGTGAGTGAGTGTATGAGTGAGTGAGTGTGTGAGAGAGAGAAAAGAAGAGAAAGAGAGAAAGAGAAAAAGAGAGAGAGAGAGAGAGAGAGAGTGAGTGAGTGAGTGAGTGAGTGAGTAATAGATAAAAACGAAATAAAATAAATTGGGAGAGGAATAAGTGACTCTGGCTTGGTAAGACCACCACCACAACATGTTGATAATTTTTTCTCGAACGGTAATCCGAGTCGTGTTTCATTCCTCCAGCACTGTAACTATTTTATGTAGAAATGAAACTCCCATCCTGACGATAATCTCTAATAATTACCACCAGCTTCATAAGTGTAATGGAATGCTGTTCTTTTTGGATTTGGGATTTTAGAGAGGTTAGGATTCCGACTGCACACCGCAGCACATCTGGATTCAGAGCACACAACCTCGAGCAGAATGGGATATGTTTTAAATCCTGAGTGTCAGAGTTTCTTGGTATCGATTAAAATATAAATGTCTTTCTATAACTATAAAACAGCAGAACAGGGTGAAGAAGTACAAAGTTTAAACGAAGTGGAAAAAAAATAATACCAAAAAAACAAGCATCGGGAGTGGAAATGACAAGTCTGCCAGCTCATCTGTTCAGTGCCCCAGCGGACCGAGGTGGGAGCCATCGTTAGTGTGAGCCTCCCGCCAGCAGCATGGAGACTCACAAGAGAGAGAGAGAGAGAGAGAGAGAGAGAGAGAGAGAGAGGAGGAGAGAGAAAGGGAGAGAGAGAGAGAAAGGGGGAAAGAGAGAGAGAGAAAGAAACAGAGAGTGAGAGAAATAGAAATATATAGAAAGAGAGAGAGAGAGATAGACAGAGTGAGGGATAGAGAGAGTGAGAAGGAAATAGAGAAAGCGAGAGAAAGGGAGAGAGAAAGATAGAAATATATAGAAAGAGATGAAAGAGAAAGATAGACTGAGAGGCAGAGAGTGAGGGATACAGATTGAGAGAGAGAGAGAGAGAACGAAATAGATTGAGAGAGAGAAAGGGAGGGTGAGAGAGATAGAAATATATAGAAAGAGAAGATATATAGAGAGATAGATAGAGAGTGAGGGATAGAGAAAGAGAGAGAGAGAAAGGGAGAGTGGGAGAGATAGAAAAATATAGAAAGAGAAGAAAGAGAGAGAGATATAGACAGAAAATGAGGAATAGAGAAAGAGAGGGAGAGAGAGAGAAAGAGAGAAAATGAGAATGAAATAGAGAGTGATAGACTGAGAGTGAGGGATAGAGAAAGAGAGAGAGAAAGAAAGAGAGAGAGAGTGAGGGATAGAGAAAGGGAGAGAGAGAGAAAGAAATAGAAAGAGAGTGAGGAATAGAGAAAGAGAGAGAAAGAGAGAGAGAAAGAAATAGGGAGAGAGTGAGGAATAGGGAAAGAGAGAGAAAGAGAGAGAGAAAGAAATATGGAGAGAGTGAGGGATAGAGAAAGAGAGAGAGAGGGATAGAGAAGGAGAAAGAGAGACAAAGAAAGAGAGAGAGAGAGGGATAGAGAAGGAGAAAGAGAGAGAAAGAGAGAGAAATAGAAATATATAGAAAGAGAAGAAATAGAGAGAGCAAGTGAGGAATAGAAAAAGGGAGAAAGAGAAAGAGAGATAGAAATATATAGAAATAGAAGAAATACAGACAGACAGAGAGAGAGAGAGAGAGAGAGAGAGAGAGAGAGAGGATGAGAAAGCAAGGCAGGGGGAGTTGAGACGTTAGCTGTAATTGTTGGTTAGGGTGGGATGTTACCATCAGAAACTATCCAATCAAAAGTGCGAAACAGATCATGTTCAGTAACAGCAGTAAACCCTTCACACTGCAAGCACTCTGCTAAAGACAAGGTACTGTACGATGTGGACTCTTTCCGGATGAAATGCTTTGATTCACACAGGAAGCATTAATTGGCACACCAGAGAGGAAGTCTATTTTATTCTAAAAGAAAAACCCTGCTATATTATATTTTATCATAGTGTAAGGCTGGACTGGTGGTGTAACGGCTAACATATCTGCATCACAGCAATAGGGTCCTGGGTTTAAGTCATGGGCTCTGGGGTTTCTGTGTGGAATGGTCTTGATTTTGCATGCGTGGGTTTCCTCTGGGTACTCCAGTTTCTTCCCACAGTCCAAAGACAAGCACATTAAGATAACTGGCTGTTCCAAATTGCCCCTCTTTGCGGACATGAGTGTAAACGGTTGTGTGCGTTGGCCCTGCAGGAGATTAGGGAGCTGTCCAGGACGTGTCATGCTTTTGACCAGTGCCGGCTAAGGTAGGCTCCAGCTTCCCCAAGACCCTAACAGGACTGAGCGGCTCGGTAAATGAGCGAATGAGCGAGATGATTATATGCCAACGCACAGGTATTGGTTGATCGACACTGTGATCGTATTGGGCATTACCTCACTGCATCGCATTACCTCACTGCACTGTATACCGACAGAACTTCTGACTCTATCTCTAAGGGAGAGCTCTGCTACCCTGCGAAGGAAGCTCATGTTAGCCACTTGTATTTGCGATATTGTTCTTTCGGTCACTACCCAAAGCTCGTGACCATAGGTGAGGGTAGGATCTGCTCCCTCTTTTCCACGACAGACAGACAAGCTCCCCTTTACAGCAGAGGCTGCACCGATCCACCTGTCGATCCCCTGCTCCATCCTTCCCTCGCTCATGACAAGACCCCGAGATACTTGAACTCCTTCACTTGGGACAGGACCTCAATCCAGACCTGGAGGGTGCATTCCACCATTTTCCGAATGAGAACCATGGCCTCGGACTTGGAGGTGCTGAGTCTCATCCCAGGCGCTTCACACTCGTCTGCGAATTGCTCCAGCGAGAACTGGAGGTACTGGCATATGGAAGCGAGTCCAACCCCCAGTGGAACATGTTACCAATGCGGACCAAGCTCTGGCTCCGGCAACATAGAGACCGAACGGCCCGTAAAAACCTTGAAAAACCTTTTCAAGGCCAACCGATAGTCTTTTTCCAGGCACTCACTTAACTCCTCCCACACCCATGATTTCGCATTAGCAATAGCCCGGGCTGCAGCATGTTTGGCCTGTCAGTATCCATCCGCTGCCTAGGGAGTTCCACAAGCCAAAATGACCCGATAGGCCTCCTTCTTTAGCTTGACGGCACCCCTCACTGCAGGTGTTCACTACCTGGTTCGGGGGTTGCCACCACGACAGTCACCGATGACCTTCTGGCCCCGGTTTCGGGCTGCAACCTCAATAATTGAGACACGGAACATGGAACTCTGGCTCCAATTCGTATTCCAATTCTGGCTCATCCATTGGGATGTAGTTGTAGCTCTAACGGAGGGGGCAGTTGAAGGCCCTTCTGACAGGAGAGTCCGCCAAACGTTCCCAGGAGACCCTATATACATGAGTGGGTGTCCCAGGTCTGGAAAGCAGCCTCCCCCAACATCAGTTTGGTGCACAATAACAAATGATTTTATGCCTTTTGGCTCGACTTGTGCCATGTTTTTCCATGCAGACCTCACACTCAGTTAATGAATAGTTTATATTCATAAATACACAATTTAGCTCAGCAGAAATTGAAGAGTAGGAATTATTATCATTTGATAATGTTATCATTCATGCAGAGATTTCCAACCTTAGTGAGCATGAGTGATGATTTTGAGCTTTGCCTTATACACAGTGTATTCCAGAGCAGGAACACGGAGCTGTATTTCTAATCCGAATCTATGCAGGATATCTGTACAGGTTTGAGCTGACGTGCTGTTTCTCATCAATTCTAGGTAATTCTGCTGCCCCTAAAAAGCTGCTTTTGTGCGAGATATTTGAAGCGCAGGGACTCGCTGACCCGCCAGCCGTATTTAAGCCTTCTGCTCTTTTTAGGTCAAAATAATTCCCAAAATCACATACAAGTGTGGACAGTTTTTTTCTACTTCAACCTATTCAACTGCCCAAAGTCAACATAACTTGTCACTAGTACGTCCAGTGCTTAATAATGAGCAGGAGGGCAACCCCCCCCCCCCCAACACACACACATATGAAACTGGAAAGATAACAAGGTCTGCTTTCCGGCAGGTAAACAGATTTCCTTTGTGTGTAGGGCGTGTAGAAGTGAAACTGTGAGTACGACTTTACTCAGATTGGGATAATGCGGAAGTGAGCGCTGGAATGGTCTCAAGACAAATGTTTAAAAAAAATCTGGGAGGAAGCAGCAGGTGTGCGTCAGGCTCAGTAAGCACAAAAGGGATTGAAGAGGGGGCGCTGCCGTAACCACAGATGACACCGAGCTTCAGCGAGCTGTCATCCGTCTGCAATCAGAAAAGCTGTGAGGCTCGGCTAAGGCGCTAAAGTGGTTTCTGTCTGCATGCTGTTCTGAATGATGGTAATTGGTAACCCATTTCAAAGCCTCGGTTCGCGGCGAATAAAGAAACTCCCGCTGAAAGTCACACACACATCAATGGCCTGAAAACGAAGTGTGTTGTAAAAGGATGGATGTAAATTGAGGAGGCTTTTGTGTCGACATGCTGGATGATTACTATGCAGACAGACCCCTGGCTTTAGCCTTCACTCTGACAAAAATCAACACAATCTGATTCTAGCAGGACAAATGGAGTAGTCCCACGTTTCCCCTGGATCCTGTAGCTGCTGCTGAAATCATAAACAGTGTCCCGGTGCTCGTCCTGTGCACACGCTCGTTCCGTTTTTGAGTTTGTTAACTCTCCTCCCTCTGTGAGAGTGAGAGAAAGAGTGATTGAGTGAGAGAGAGTGAGAGATTGAATGAGCGAGTGAGAGTGAGAAAGAGTGATTGAGTGATAGTGAGTGAGAGATTGAATGAGCGAGTGAGTGAGAGAGTGATTAAGTGAGAGTGAGTGGGAGATTAAATGAGCGAGTGAGAGTGAGAAAGAGTGATTGAGTGAGAGTGAGTGAGAGACTGAATGAGCGAGTGAGAGTGATTGAGTGAGAGTGAGTGAGAGACTGAGTGAGTGAGAGTGACTGAGTGGGAAAGTGAGAGTGCTTGAGTATGTGAGAATGAGTAAGACTGCGTGAGTGAGAGTGAGTAAGAGAGAAAGTGCATGAGTGAGTGAGAAAGAGTGCATTGAGAGAGTCAGAGTTCATGAGTGATTGAGTGAGCCAGGGAGAAAGCGTGCATGGGTGGGAGATAGTGTGAGAGAGAGTGTGAGAGAGAGTGAGTGAGTGAGTGAGTGAGAGAGTGAGTCAGTGAGAAAGAGTGTACGGGGGAGAAAGAGCGTCTAAGAGAATGAGTGAGTGAGTAAGTGGAAGAGTGAAAGAAAGTGCATGAGTGAGTGATTGAGTCTGTGAGAAAGAGGTATGAGTGAGAGAGTGTGTAAGAGAGTGAGTCAGTGAGTGACTGACTGACTGAGTGAGAGAGTGTGAGTGAGTGAGTAAGTGAGTGAGTGAGAGAGAGTGAGTGAGTAAGTGAGTGAGTGAATGAGTAAGTAAGTGAGAGTGAGTGAGTGAGAGAGAGTGAGTGAGTGAGAGAGAGTGAGTGAGTGAAAGTGAGTAAGTGAGTGAGTGAATGAGTGAGCGAGTGAGAGAGTGAGTGAGTAAGTAAATGAGTAAGAGATTGAGTGAGTGAGTGAATGAGTAAGAGAGTGAGTGAGTAAATGAGTGAGTGAGTGAGAGAGTGAGTAAGAAAGTGCGTGAGTATGTACATGAGTAAGAGATTGAGTGAGTAAGTGAGTGAGTGAGTAAGTGAGTAAGAGAGTGAGTAAGAAAGTGCGTGAGTAAGAGAGTGAGTGCGTGAGTGAGTGAGTGAGTGAGTGAGTGAGTGAGTGAGTGAGTGAGTGAGAGAGTGAGTGAGTGAGTGAGTGAGTGAGTGAG
>JBCNYG010000025.1:14556082-14566342 GCA_039654305.1 Porochilus rendahli
CTCCCCCCACTGGGAAGATCAGGCCACAACTTAATAAATCTTTCTTCATGCTGTGTGTCTGCCTGGGACTACAAGGACTGTTAGGAGATGGTCAGAGGAGGCGTTGGAGAAATTACAGGACTATTTTGAAGTGACAGACTGGCAAGCACTCTGTGAGCCCCATGCTGAATACATTGATGAGCTCACCGAGTGTATTTTACACTACATAAATTTCTGCATCAATGCCATTGTCCCAGCTCAGTCTATTGTTACCCAAATAACAAGCCGTGGGTGACTAAAGACATCAAAGCCCTCCTTTACAATAAGAAGAGGGCATTCATGGCTGGCAACAGAGAGGAGGTGAGAACGATCCAAAGTTTACTGAGAGCCAAGATCAGGGAAGCTATGGACAATTACAGCTTCTAACATAACAACATGAGAGAGGTTTGGAGTGGTCTGAAGACCATCAGTGGTTTCACGCCATCCAGCAGCAGAGGAGCTATGGGCAGTGAGGACAGGGCCAATGAGCTGAATATGTTTTTTGACAGTTTCAACTCTGTGGCTACTGCCCAGCCACCTTCTAACTTGCCTGGAGCCAGCCTGAAACCCCCTGCCACACCACCCTCTCTCCCTCCCTCTCCTTACTGCACCTCGGTCTCATGTGATAGACTTGACAATCCTCCCCACCTGTCAACTTCACCAATAATCAGGTTGAGAAACAGCTGAGAAGACTACACTCACGCAAGGCAGCAGGGCCAGATGGGCTCAGCCCCCGTGTCCTTAAAGTCTGTGCCCCCCAGACCCTGAGTGTAGCCTATATCTATACGATGAGCCTGAGTCCACAGAGGGTGAAAGACATAATACCTTGTTCCTGTACCAAATACCCTACGTCCCAGTGACCCCCAGGATTACAGACCCGTGGCACTGACTTTGCAAGTCATGAGACTCTCGAGAGATGCATACTGGATCATGGCTACACCACATGTGTTCAGATTATTATTATTAGTATCATCCAAATTTCTTCAAACTAACAAAACATAAAGAGATATACATATATATATATATATGCAATTAATATGTTCTTTTGCAGTTTAGAATACAGTCTGAATTTACATGATGATCTTCGTCAACAAGTTGTATCCTGTAAGTTTCAGTTGTACTTAAAACTCACGTTAAATGTTGGGGTCTGTTTGGCAGTGTGTACAGCGATCATGTCAGCGTTTTTTTTTTTTTTTTCACCTTTCAGTTAAAATTGATGCATGCTTTATCTTCTCGAGTCCTGTTTCAATTCTAAATGTTTCATAAACATCAATTATATTCTAATAGCAAGAATAAAAAAGCAGTGTTTTGGTGCGAATCTTGTGCATTTAAAGTTACATTTAAAAATACGTAATTTTTTTGGCCAATATTACCCTGATTGCGAAGAATCCAATCCAGTCACAGACTATTTTGCATGTTGTTTATGTAACAAGGGTTTTACATGTCGACCTACGAATACCCAAGTCTCAGATACCGGGGTGTGAAGTGTTGGCTAATGGCCCGTTGTGGCGCTATCCTGTGTCTTTGTTCTCAGGTGTATTTAAAGAAGACATTCTGTAGTTAGAGTTGAGTTACATGGAGAGAAGACTGCAGTGAACAGACTGGGATTTAATAAAAGACCTCACATCACGTCAACTTGGTAAACTTTTCTTTTTTAAATTAAGTAAGTAAAAAAATAATGAATTTACATTTGCTGTATTTACATAAGCTGTATGTCCGTGCATGCTAATCTGATATCAGAAATTCCACAATAGCAATAAACAATAATCAATATAAGATGTTATTATCCATCAACCTTTTTATTACTTTGTTTATTTCCCATGATTTTTATTTTGGAATTGTTTTTGTGATCAATGAAGATATCAGACGGTATGTGTTTTAATTAAAACATGATGGCTCTATATACAAATTTGGGTTTTGATCTAAGGCAACTAGTGTTTTAGTTAATAGTTCAGAAATAAGATTGTAATCACCTTTATACTGAAAGTTTGAGGTCATTGCAGATGAGTTTCAGGATTTTTTTGACAAATTAACAGTTAAGATGTTAAGACACTTTGTTTGCAGGTAGGTAAAATGCATCATTGTGAGGCAAAATATGTAAAAACTGTTGCTTTTTGTCCGCTGCTACAGGTTAAAGTATCACCCAAAGTTCTTCAAGCTAACAAAACATCATAGAGGAATAAATTTCACTGCATACCGAGCGGGATTATGGTTCACAAGAAACCTCTCACAAGACACAAACTAACCCCCCCTGGAGAGAAACCGTATCACTGCTCACAGCGTGGGAAGAGTTTTACTCGTCCACACGGTTTAAAACGGCACCAGCGGATTCACACAGAAAAAACATACAGCTGTGCACAGTGTGGGAAGAATTTTGTTTCTCAGAAGAATCTAAAAGAGCACCAGCGCACTCATACAGAAGAAAAACCATATTCCTGTACCCAGTGTGGGAAGAGTTTTGCTTCTCAGAAGTATTTAAAACAGCACCAGCGCATTCACACAGAAGAGAAACCACATCACTGTACCCAGTGTGGGAAGAGTTTTACTTACATGCATGCTTTTAAACAGCATCAGCGCATTCACACAGGAGAGAAACCATATTCTTGTGCACAGTGCGGGAAGAGTTTTGCGTCTCAGAAGAATTTAAAACAGCACCAGCGCATTCACACAGAGGAGAAACCACATCACTGTACCCAGTGTGGGAAGAGTTTTACTTACATGCATGCTTTGAAAGCGCATCAGCGCATTCACACCGGAGAAAAACCATATTCTTGTACACAGTGTGGGAAGAGTTTTGCTTCTCAGAAGAATTTAAAACAGCACCAGCAGGTTCATACAGGAAACAAACCATATTCCTGTACACAGTGTGGGAAGAAATTTGCACACCGGCACACTTTTAGAGAGCATCAGCGCATTCACACAGGAGAGAAACCATATTCCTGTACACAGTGTGGGAAGAGTTTTGCTTCTCAGAAGAATTTAAAACAGCACCAGCGCATTCACACAGGAGAGAAACCATATTCTTGTACACAGTGTGGGAAGAGTTTTGCTGCTCAGAAGAATTTAAAACAGCACCAGCGCATTCACATAGGGGTAAAACCCTATTGCTGTACACAGTGTGGGAAGAGTTTTGCACACCGGCACACTTCTATAGCGCATCAGCGCATTCACACTGGAGAGAAACCATATTCTTGTACACAGTGTGGGAAGAGTTTTGCTTCTCAGAAGAATTTAAAACAGCACCGGCACAGTCACACAGGGAAGAAACCATATTCCTGTACACAGTGTGGGAAGAGTTTTGCACACCGGCACACTTTTAAAGAGCATCAGCGCATTCACACAGGAGAGAAACCATATTCTTGTACACAGTGCGGAAACAGTTTTACTTATCAGAGGAATTTAAAAAAGCATGAGCGTATTCACATCGGAGAGAAACCATATTCCTGTACACAGTGTGGGAAGAGTTTCATGTACAAGACGAATCTCCAAACACACCAGCGCACTCACATAGGAGAGAAGCCGTATCAGTGCTCTCACTGTGAGAAGAGTTTTATTACAAATAGTCATTTCAGGCGACACGAGCGCACCCACACCGGAGTGAAACCATATCAGTGTTCACACTGTGAGAACAGTTTTACTACGAATAGTTATCTCACACGACACGAACGCATTCACACAGGAGTGAAGCCGTATCAGTGCTCACACTGTGAGAAGGGTTTTACTACGAGTAGTAATTTCAAGCAACATGAGCGCACTCACACAGGAGTGAAACCGTATCAGTGCTCACACTGTGAGAAGGGTTTTACACAACAGGTTTCTCTCAGAAAACACCAGCTCGTTCACACAGGTTGAAATGCTGTATGTTTTGATTTTTGTAATATGTAATATTTGAACTGCTTAATCCTATTAGGGTTGTTGGGAGGCAGGTGCGCATCTCAGCGGCACTGACCAATCAGACCTTAAGCAGTTCAGTGAGTGAGAGAGAGATTTACAAAATTCCTATTTTAATTTTTATTTATTTATTTTTGGATACACAGATATGTCAATATTCAAATATTTCAAAGATGATATTTTCTGTGTGTAACCTATCCATCCTGTTTCTCTCCTGAGAAGGGGTTTCCTACATTTCGGAAAATGTCAGTAGCTCTCTGCATAAATTAGGTGCATCATTTCAAAAGTTCCAGATGTGGTAGGGATGTCCAACCTTATCTGCAATTGGCCAGTGTGGGTGCAGGTTTTCAATTTAACCGAGCAGTAAACACACTACCTGTTTCAATCACTAATCTGGAAAAAAAAGGACAAGATTGCGCATCAGTGTTTTAATTGAAGCTTGTTGGCAGCCATCTTGGTGAGACCTCCTTGCTTTTAAGATCTCAAAATGGAGCAAAAACTGCACAAAAACACTTCTGAATACCATAAATTCATAACTTTACCAATAATTTCACAAAAATTTTAATTAATATAATAACAATCAAAAGCTCTTCATAGCTGAAATTTTGCACAAAAAGGGTTTTAAAATGAAATTTATATCTTGGATCTTTTCATGCTAATTGAGAGTTACTTTCAACAGTAAAGTGGTCTCATCAAGATTTGATGCCCAACCAGCATCAAAATTTAAACAGTAATGTGCAGTAATGTAGTCTTTTTTTATTATTTTTTAAATTAGTAATTGAAACAGGCAGGAGGTGTCGCTTTTGTGGACAAGTTTGGCCATCCCTAAGATATGTTAATGAGTATTAAAACGTTTGTGCTTTTCTTATTTAAAAATTTAATTTTAGTTTTATTTCTGTGCTCTCATTTATACTACAGTCAGTCTTCAACATTTTGCTTCCTAAAACCGAGAAATAGAAATCAGTCTGGTGTAAAGATGATTTAGCATGCATGAAAGTTAAGTACCTTGTTTACTTGCTACTGTTTGTGGGTATTCTAAATTGTGAGAAAAAAATGTGAGCTGTAATAAGCTGTTCTATTTGCATGTTTTATTGAGTTCCTGCACTAAATAAGCTTGAGGTACACATTTACAGGGATCAGTTTATAACTAGTTGTGTACATGTAAAACTCTTTGTTGTGTATTCTTTGTGATTATAAAGACACACATCATAAATCATTTCATCTTGTTGCCTTTTTTTGACTGGCTAGCAGAAACTACTCAAGGCCATGCTGATTAAAGTCTTTGGGTTTTTAGCATCTGCTTGTTTTGTTGCAGTACATTTGTTTATTTTATTGTTTTGACAAAAAATGTGCAGATATGGTCATTTTTAAAACTTTTTGAGCCTTAAAGTGTCATAAAACACTGGAGGAAGACCGTTTTAAACAAACCCCCATTACCAGTTTAAGCTAATAAGAATTAATGTTGGGCGTTAACAGTTTCTCAATGACTGAATGTTGTAGAAACTTATAAAACCATGACCAATTTCATATTAGCCAATCCATAATTAAACATTAATATAACTCAAGTATCACAGTGATAATTTAAGGACTGTTAAGAAAACCTGGGGTAATTTTTTGAATGCATATTGGTATGACCAAGTCTGGTTTATCCTGAAACTGAATGTGTGTAATTAATTAGTGGTAATGGAATATATTAATGTGATAAATTATTTTCTTTCTTTTACCACACTGAATCAGCTAGAAGACTGCTATTTATTCAGCCAAGTATAACAATTTTTTAAGCTCATGTTCTCCTCTCATTAAGATGTTTGTTAATTTACATGTTAGTGTACCTGGAACAATTTATATTACTTTATTTGTAACAGCACACAAATTATTATCTGAGAAGTCATAAATTGCGACCCTCTAACACATTGCTCAAGACTGAACTGCTTGCTATGGGTCAGAGGCCCAAGGACCAGCTCAGTAATATGCACAAAGATTGGACTCAATTTCACCATCCCAAAACACAGCAATGGAAAACACCAAGAAGAAAAACAAAATAAACAGAAAAAAGTATTGAATAGAGAATAATGGAAAACAGGGAGAGGAACTTCGGGTCACAGCGAGGGGTAGCAATGGGTTTACAGTTAAATTAATGAATTAAATAAAAAAAATAAAAATTAATGAATAATTATTAGTGATATCACACTTAGAGCTGGTCCACTGTTGTACGATACGAATGTTGACATTGATTATACAAATATCACATACATTCCCCTGCAATGTTATAAATGAGTAAATAAATTATATCTTAATGTAAACCCTTGACTTTGTAGTACACTAGGAATAAAATATGTAGTAGAAAGCTCACTGTAATATTTGTAGTACACTGACCCAAATTGCTTTAGATAAGCAAAGCTCAGACATTATCGGATATCATCCTAAATATTACAAATTTCTCTTGCCTGATTTATCTGTCTCTGAATTTGATGAATCATTTCTGTCAACTGTTCTAGCACTGCTTGATGAGACGTCTATAAATATTTCCGGTTACAAGTCGGGTAAATCATATCCGTGTTGTGAATAGACAAAACACGTTAGCTGAAACCCGCTGAGCACAAGAGTATTCTACCGGTGACGTAGAAGGAGTTATGCCATTTCAGCTCTATGTGTCTGTGAGTTAATAAAAAATACTATATAAATAGTAATTTTAGATAATTGTGTGGCGCTTATCTGATTGCTGCTTCTTTTCTTTTCTATATAACCCTCAGTATAATGCATTTCTATGTCCAGCATGGGGGGCAGAGAGCTACAGAGACTAATCATGGTGTTGATGGTTCGGCTGGGGTGCCATATTACACACGTTACTCACAAAGGACTCATGAAGAAGTTTTCTGGACTTTTTGCCCTTCTTTGTGGACTCCTGCAACAGATTTTTTAGTTATTCTATACAACCATCCTGCAAACTGCAACACTGTGCTGTGTGTGTTAAAAGTGTATGTATGTATGTACATGTATATGTGTAGTTTGCCTAATGTGCATGTCTTTGGACTGTGGGAGGAAAACCATGGAAGAACTGGAAGGAACATGCAAATTCCACAAAAAAAAACGCCCTCGCCGATCCCGGGACTTGAACCTAGGACCTTCTTGCTGTGAGGTGGTTGTGCTTGATCCACAACCACGAGTTAATCAGTGAATTAGCAATAAAGGTATTTATGATGCTCATGCACTTTAAGTTTGGAAATGTTGCATATCTGATATTTATTTTAAGAATAGAAGTATGGTACAGTGTTTAATTTATGCAATAATACATTATGAGAGTTTTTTACAGGAATTTTTAATTAGTGGCATTACTGGCTATTGTAGTGTAAGCTTTCAACAACAATATAATAAATAGAAATATTAAAAGTACACTGCTTCATGAGATCTTCCCTCTGTTGACACTGGTCAATCAATTTTTAGTTGATACCTTTTCAAAAAATATGTATATATGGTCCGAGTGTCAGTAAGATAATTATTGAGATAGGGTCTGAGCCTCAATAAGATAATCCTCTGGGGTCTTGAAATGGCCCAGAGGTAAATGGAAGGTCCTTATATTGCAAATCTTGTGTTCATCTAGCCAGCGGTTAAGAAGAACAGGAAAAATAAATATCCAAATAATGCATTATTTCACTTCTGCAATTTGAGCTCTGGTGTTTTTTGACATAAACAAATTTCCTCCACAATTTAGTTTTAGAATACACCAAAGGTCCTATAAGTGCAATTTCATTAAATTATATATATTCTTACCATATTAAAAAACATTTAAAAAATTAATGTGTTTGTGGAATCTTTTTTTTTTTTTAAATAATATATATTTTTCTATAAATTGCTTTCAAATATCCTGCAAAATAAGGCCTTGTCCTTGAGAACCAGAAATTTTGGAATTGTTGTAGCAGTGGTAATTGATATTGTCTCAAGCTCATAAATAACTAATATATTTGTGGGCTCTGGGTGCCCCGGTTTCACACGGTGTGTCGGCTGGGATAGGCTCCAGCTAACCCTAGGAGGATTAAACGTTTTGACAATCGAGTGAGTGAGGCATATGTTGCATCGACAAAACAAGAACACTTTTATAAGATGTTTGGTGTCACAGTTTTTCTTATTTCAACAACCCCCATCCCCCCCCCCCCCCTTCCCACGCGCCACCTTTTTTTGTCATCAAAACTTTAATTATCAATAGTACAATAGTGGTTTCCCCAGAAATCCACTTTTCCACTTGTAATCTCGGATATACCAGAATTTCCTGAGGTAGCGAATGCAGCATGAGTGGTGGGAAGTTTAATGATGTGGTGAGGAGGAGACTCCTCCTCCTCCAGGAAGTCCTCCTCCTGTTCACACTGCTGCAGAAGGTAATGTGTGGGTTACATTACACTTCTGTATTGAGTGAGTTACTGTGAGGAGCTTCAGCTAAAGTCAAGATCATGTTTGGTGGGCTGTAATTCCAGGTAAGGTAGAATTTTACTTGTGACACTGTCACTGTGCATTTGCTGATTTGTATTCATTTCAGTCCAGTTGTATTTGTGTGTGTGTGTGAGAGGATAGAAGCTCATAATTAAAGTGTTATAAATAAATGTGTAGCTTCACAAATTTAAGTAATTGTTTAATTTTATTAGTGAAATTTAGGTATGCTTATTAATACAGAAGTTAGGTTTTAAAATCAATATTTTAATCTTATATTCGAGGACATTCCCATAATAATTAATAATAATAATTGTCCTATTACTTTATAGTATTGTTGTTGTTTATATAATCTCTGTACATTGCTGTATGAAAAGTTGACACTGTTTACTTTCTTTAATTTTTCTTCTTTTCTACCCCCCTCCCTTATACAAAGCCTCACATGTTTTGACCTTGCGCATGCGTAGATGAACGCGTCCTAACTATTCGCGCATGCGCAGATAACCGCTCTCAAACCAGCACATCCCTGTGTTTGTCCGGAATGTCCGTTCCCCGTCAAATGCACCTTTCTTTAAACAGACCAATCCTGTGCTGCCTTACCACATAATGATTATCTGTGTAAAAAAACCCCTGAAGGTTGCAAATAAACTACAGAGCGCCTGTAATTGAAGAGGCTGTGTCCTGCCTACTGCGCATGCGCCTCTTTTCACAGAGGCAACCTGGTAAACAAGCGCACGTGAAGCTACTAGGTATCCTAGTTCAGGGTTTGACCCTGGCATAAATAATTTTAAACTAAATATTAGTGCAAAAGACTGGAGAAATGATCGATTTTACAAAGCAGAATTGCACCACAGCGGTGAGTACATCATGAATTTTTCATTTTTCTTTTTCTTATCATGCAGGTAGAGTTTAAAATAAATAACACAGATGAAAAGAATTAAAAAAAATCCAAACCTTATAAAATCTTGTACACATGGAGACATGCTACTGTTATTACAAGCTTCTTTGTGAAGGAAAATTACAAGTAATAAATTCACACACATTGTACTGTGAGAAGTTGCACGCGATTCACGCGTATCCAACAGTAAACAGTGGAGTCATTTGAATATGAGTAAACGGCGGGTTATACCCTGTGACTCAATATAGACTGAAATAGACATTGGTTAAAGGTTCCGTCTTACATAAAATATTTAGTCATGTTTTTGTTGCTAATAGTTCATGGTGACTTAATAAATCAAACCTTTCGGTTCCAACATTTATCACGGCTGTGCGTACTGTGATATTTGAGTTCAATTTTGTGTTTCCCGGCTCTTTAAGCACACAGCTACCAAACAGGCTAAACAAGGTCATGCCAGGTCACGTGGTAGGTGAAACGTCACACACTGGACGCGGCAAAAGTGCGGAAGTGAAAACATCCTGTATGACTGAAAACGGTCCTCACGCACGCAAAATAAAAAAAACGGAAAACGAGGGGCATATACTCAATGGAATTTTGTAGCAAGTTCATCAAGGAAGGATTAAGCTTTATAAAGTTCCCGCGAGAGGACTGGATTCCCGAATAACAACCACAGCGTTGGGCGGGCTGGGAACCGACTCCGAGAAGACTCGATTCACTAATTCAGATATACATAAAGTGTATAGGCTTATAAAGGCTTCAGAGTCGATTCCGCCCCGTTTGAGGAAACAACTCACATGTTAAAGAAGCGTCTTTTACATTAATAAGAAATCCTAAGGTTAGTTAATATTTCCTGGATGATTAAATTATTTTAACAGATTGTAATGAGCTGTACCATGCATTTATAACATGCATCTAAAATAATAATTAAAAGTTTTATTTATTTAATATATACATCGTACTGCACCCTTTATGTAGCTACTAATTTTTATAGATGCTTGAGTAGATTTAAATACGCTATATATATATATATA
>JBCNYG010000025.1:14618787-14631660 GCA_039654305.1 Porochilus rendahli
GAGCTGGGAATCGAACCCAGGACCTTCTTGCTGTGAGGCGGACGTGCTAACCACTACGCCACCGTGCCGCCCTTTTTGATGTCACTTGTTAGTTAGTTCTATGCGTCAGGGGTTAGGGATCACAACAGCAGATCATCCTTGTCCATGTCGCTCTGTCCCCTGCAAACCCATCATCCTCTCTTTCCGTCTGTGGTTGTGTTCTATCAAATCTGACTCATAACAAATCTATTATCATAGAGTTTCTTTGGTATGGTTGCCAGATCTTTCCCTTATCCTCTTTAAAACATCAAGCCAGGACATGAACAGGATGTGCTGCAGTGACTCCAATAAACGGTGTGTCTAGTGATCAGGGGACAAATTGAATTGTATAAATGGTCTCAGTGAACTTTAGAAATCATTTTTATTCGTAAGCAACGCATTGTTTCTGTTTCGCTATACAGAATCCAGTAACGTCAGTTTACGAAGCTGAATCTACAGATGTACATTCAGCTGCTGCCTAATTAGTGTTAATTACTGTATTTGTACTACAGAGACATGGAGTTTAAAGTCTGCGGACCCAGAAATAATGACTTCACTAATATAATAATTATATCACACTTCTGCTTTCAGTGTATCACTTACACAAAGATTAAACACTTCAGCTCTTGTAAAGAGTTTCATCACTTCCCATCCCACAGCCATGATGTCTTAGCCCATTGTTTTGCTCTCTGTTGCGAATTAAGTTTTTTACCTGAGATGGTTGCGAGCCCTCTACAGACCATTTACACTCACATCTAGTGGGAATTTGCAATAGCCAGTGTACATAACTTTAGAAAAGGACAGTAGTAGAAACTGGAGCACTCAGCCCGAAACAACCTCACTGAATCCAGGACTCAAATCCAGGATCTTCTTGCTGTGAGGCATACATGCTAACCACTACACCCCTGTACCACACACACATAAAGTGTCCGTATTTCAAAGGAAAACTGCTCCAGCTTCTTTAGGAATTTGCCTTTGTTTTACAGTATTTCTTCAATTCTGACCAATTTCACAGTCCCCGACACTGAAAAACAACCCCACAGCATCCTACTGCCACCACCATGCTTCACTGTGATGATGGTGCTGAGAGGTTATGGATCTGCACCAGATATAGGATTTTTCTTGATTGTCAAAAAGTTACATGTTAGTCTCATCAGAGCAGAAGACCATCTTTTATTTATTTACTGTATATCTGATGAATCTTCCTCATGTCTCTTGGCATGAAATTTCATTACAGTGAGATTAGAAAATATGCGAGTTCAACGTTGACCTTAAAAAAATTACAAGCAATGTACAAAAGTCTGTAAGAGAGAGCTATAATTATTTTTATCTAAAGAAGAAAACCTATTTGGACAGAGCTACAGATATTCCTTAGGAATGAGAGAGAGAGAGAGAGAGAGAGAGAGAGAGAGAGAGAGAGAGAGAGAGAGAGAGAGAGCACATGGTAGTCTGCATTGCTTCTTGGACTTTCCACAGAATAATTATTCAGTGTAACTGTTCACTCACTCATTTGCCGAACTGTTTGATCCTATTAGCGCTGCAAGAAGGCTGGAGCCTATCTCAGCCAACACTGTGCAAAAGCAGGGTACACTCTAAACAGCTCACCAAACCATAACAGGACCAACACTCACACTCACTTATTCTCACAACATGGGAAATTTGGAACAGCCAATTAGCCTAATATGCTTGTAATTGGACTGTGGGTGGGAACAAAAGTATCCTTAGAAAACCCACCCAAGCACAAGGAGATTATGCAAACTCCACATAAAAAGCCCTCACTGAGGGACTCAAACCCAGGACCTTTTTACTGTGAGGCTTATTTCTAATGGGATTACGTTTATTGCTTCTTTTTTGACACTATAATAACTGAGAATTTTTTTTAGAACACAAATATTAAAACAGTGTAGTGAATGAATGAGAATAATTACACAATGCCCACATGTGATATCTATGAAAAAGAAAATAAATAAATAATCATAAAGAAAATAAAATACAAAACTCAAACTGACAGAATTGAAAACATTTCCAGCTACGTTATTATGGTTGGTAATCACACAAAAAAAAAACAAAAAAACAAAAAAACTTTACAGTTCTTAAATAAGCTGCTTCCCCACCGCCCCTTGAAATGCTAATTCTGGGTGTTGTTTGGCTTCCTCCTCCTATTTATGTCCATTCTGCTCTTTGCACCTGCTCTGTGTTAATTGGTTTCCTGAAAGTGCCACAGCCAGTGTGAGAGACTGGGATGGGTGGGAATACTGCTGTGTAGAAGGCACAGCACACTGTCATGCCCTAGTGTATGCCCCCCCCCACCCCCCCAAAACAACCAGCCACCTCCACCCAAAAAAATGTAATCAAATATATTTTAAAATATGCGGAAGCCTTGTGTTTACAGCCCACAGGAAAAACTGTAACATGCACCAAGCTCACTGTTTTACACTCTGGCCTCGTCTTACACAACTATGCAACACTGTAAGAACATTTAAAAGACTAATATACCCCCTTTAATGTTAGGGCTGATTGGCGTGTTTTAAGCTACAGTAAGAGTAGAGTATATAATGGTGTCTGCATTCTGTGATGGAAATATTCTTCAGCTTCGTGATCTTCATTCATTTCAAACTGCGTATCATCCATAACTCAAGGTGTTCGAGCTGTCCGTGTCTTTTTTACACGGAGAGGACGATCAGATATGAAATATTACTTTCCTCTGCCTCTCACCCATTGAATATGTCACTTTAAGATGATTCATGTTTCCCCTCTCACCACTGTGTAGGAACGTCCATCTGACTGAACTGCAGGGTCTCCGTTCTGTCTGATGGAACAGCTTTTCGGTTCAGCATGGCATCAGTTTCACAACGAAACACGAACTCCAAGTGAAGCTCTGAAAGCACGTACCCTGAGAATGTACGGCTCAGTGTTTTAAGTGCACTAATATTTCATGTTGTGCTAATGAGTGGATCTATAGAGAGGTGTGTGTGTGTGTGTGTGTGTGTGTGTGTGTGTGTGTGTAAAGACCTTCAGCAGGTCAAGGAAACAACCTCATGAGTGAAGCCAAAGTCAGCTTCCCTGTTCGGGGAGATAAGGATTAGGGCCCTTGGCGCTCGATAGAGATTTGAGATGATATCACGACTGTATTATCTCAATGAGAAAATCCTCCAATGAACGCAGAGCAGAGAAAAATCAATAGACCATCAGAGCCGAGAGAGACAACAGCTTCTCATACATCCAGGCTGGGAGTACTGGGGAGACAGAGCAGCAGTTCAAAAGTTCAAGTTTTTTTTTTTTTCATTCTCTTCTAGTCCTCATGGTTTGTTTTCCAAAAAATGGCCCATGATCCAACAATGACTCACTGAATTTAATGCATCAAATAATCTACGAACCCTAACCCTAACCCTAACCCTGACCCTGACCCTAACCCTAACCCTAACCCTAACCCTAACCCTAACCCTGACCCTGACCCTAACCCTAACCCTTTGTCTATTAGGGTCACGGGAAGACTTTGTATCTCAGCCGACACTGGGCCAAGACGGGGTGCACCTTGAACAGATCGCCAATTCATTGCAAGGGCAAAACATACACAACCATTTGAACTCCTGGCCACACCTAGGGTCAATTTGGAATATCCAGGTTATAATAACCGGAGTACCCAGCGGAAACCCACGCAAGCACAGAACATGCAAACTCCACATAAAAACACCCAAGCTAAGGAATGGAACGCCGAACCTTCTTGCTGTGGAGCGGACATGCTAACCAGTACGCTGCGGTGCTGCTCTTGCAATATTCAGCCTCTGTAGCGTGATATGAATAGAGTACATTTAATTTAGCAGATTTATAACAGCGAAACAGAAAGAGGAGCAAAAGTGAAGCGTTTAGTAATTTAACTCCTGCCTGAGTGTGGATCTGAGTGTTTTTATAAGGCTGAGTTTCACCCTAACTCCCTTGTTCTTCTTCTCCCCGGCTCTCTTTAACACATTACTGTAATCAGCTGAAGCACGACGTGTCTGTTCGACAAAACGGCATTAGCCTCCCTCGCCCTAACACCTTAAAGGAAGGAAATAAATTCATTTGTAACGTGTTCTCTAAAACGCTACATCACAAACTTTCTGCATGCTGAAGCATCAGTTTAGCTTCTATTAGTGCAGAAAGGCGAACTGAAAAGCTTTTTACTCACACAGATTAACCAACACGACAGGAGGCATTAAAGTGCATTACTCAAAGTATGGTGCCTCGTATGTATTAATGAGAGTCGTCGATCACGTCAGTGTTTACCTCAACAACACCCCCCTCTGTATGCAACAGATTTATGGCTTCTTTAAGAGAAACTCAAACTAAAGCGGCAAATCTTTTCTTGGATCCGATTTAGACACTGCAGGAACCTGCTTTTTTACTTTAGACACAAAATTGAATGGTTTAAACCATTGACTGTATGAATGCGGCCAACACGTCACGTCTCAAATCTGAAGTCACTCTCCTGCTGGTTGGTTGCAGTAAAAGTTTAGCTCCTCCCACATCTCCATGTACTGTACTTGAATGAAACTTTCATGCCCCTGTCCATGTCCAAGTCTGTTTTCTCATCCAAAGGAATGTTTTTCATAAGGGCAGTATGGTCGCGTAGTGGTTAGCATGTCGACGTCACAGCAAGAAGGTCCTGGGTTTGAGTCTCAGTCCTTGCAAGGGTGTTTGCATGTTCTCCCTGTGATTGCGTGGGTTTCCTCCAGGTACTCCGGTTTCCTCCGTCATTCAACAGACACGCACGTTACGCTAACTGGATGTCGCACAATGACCCTAGGTGTGAGTGTGAGTGTGAATGGTTGTGAGTGTGATGACCCTGCCATGGTCTGGCAAGCTGTCCGGGGTGTACCCCGCCCTCTCTCAGAGTCAGCTGAGATGGGTGCCAGCCTCCCTGTGACCCTAATTAGGATTAAGTCACTTAGAAAATGAATGAATGAGCTTTCCCTATGGGGGCATGGTCGCATAGGGGTTAGCACCTCGACATCACAGCAAGAAGGTCTTGGGTTTAAGTCCCGGGCTCGGCGAGGGCGTTTCTGTGTGGAGTTTGCATGTTCTCCCTGTGCTTGCGTGGGTTTCCTCCCGATACCCTGTTTCCACCGACAATGCCACATTAGGCTAACTGGATGTCCCAAATTGACCCAAGGTGTGGGTGTGAATGGTTGTGCGTGTATGTGTGTTGCCCTGCTATGGTCTGGTAAGCTGTTCAGGGTGTACCTCGCCCAATGTCGTCTGAGAAGCTCCCTGCAACTTGAATAGGATTAAGCAGTCCTGAAATGAGTGAGTGAGCTTTCTTTTTTAATAAATATGCACATATTTTACGTTCCTCCAAAGATGAGTTAATTTAAAGTACCGTCATCTCCGTAATAAACCCGTGACTGATTCATGCAACATTCATCCTCTATATACAGGCACCGTAGTCAGAGATCCCTCTCGGAGCCCTGGTGTCATTTTCCACTGAATTATGCAGATAATTTATAAATAGATGGATTTGATTGAAGGGCATGTATAAAGGTTTTCATGTTGTCTATGATTGATGTGAATTTATACAGAGCCATTGGCCATTTAATCATCAGGTTGCTCTGCAGGGTTGTCCCCTGTCCTGCTACACACCATCTGGTTGCATGCTACATTAGCGCTGCCATGTTATACTAGGTATGACATGAATATTTCATTCTTCCAGGTGGCAAATCCACTGCGAGTTCATTTCAACTTTTATCACTGATGTACACACAGGCAAACTCAGGCTTGTGTAGTGATAAAAAAAAATAACGCACAGCTACTGACCAATCGGGTGGTACGTTGGTGTAGTGCTTAGGATGTCCGCCACACAGCAAAAATGTCTTGGGTTCTAGAGTTTGCATGTCCTCATCGTGCTTGCATGGGTTTCCTAACACAGTCCAAAGATTAGGCTAATTGGCTGTTCCAAATTGACCCTAGGTGTGAATGTGAATGGTTGTGCATGTTGGCCATACGATGGACTACCAAGATGTTCAGGGTTCAGGGTGTACCCTGCCTTCACGTAGTGTTGGCTGAGATAGGCATATCCCTCCCCATGACCCTAGTAGAATGAAGCGTGAGTGAGTATTGACCAATTATGATCCCAGGGCCGTTTTGCTGAAACCCCTACCCAATGTGCCACCACTGGCGGTAAAGTCCGAGCCTACTGGGTCATCGGGCCACGGTTTCCTCAGCGTGAAGCAGCTAGGAGTTCGACTCCAGTACGGTGGGAAGCTAGTCCATCGCAGGTTACCTTGCCGGAATTTTACTGTTACTCTATTACTGCTGGTTGAACAGAGGCACACTTGTGGTTAAGACCTTGCCTGAGGCAAGCGTAGTGGAGGTCTAACAGGGATTCGAACCCACGATCTCTCAATAAGGAGCTCAGTACCCTAACCACCACACTACTGGCCACAGTACAAGTAAATACATAACAAATACATGTTATTGCAAAAACTGTGCCTGTGGTACGATGGTGAAGTGGTGAGCACATGTACCTCACAGCAAGAAGTTCCTGGGTTTGAGTCCCAGGCTCAGTGACGGTGTTTCTATGTGGAGTCTGTAGGTGGGTGGGGGGGTTGGTTTTGGGGGAATATTAGCCTTGGAAGCAAATTTATACCAGCTGCCCCTGCACTAGCATGCTCATGGGAGGCAAAGAGATATCTCTGGCCTTTGTTGAAAGCCACTGAATCATTAGAGCTGCTGTCAGAAGTGAAATGTCACTGTGAGACAGCAGCACATCAATCAAATCTTCTCAGACCCCAAACAGTGAAGCCAACAAGGTGGTGTTTTTCTGAAGCTCAGGTGGTGCTGCTGTGGAACTCCCATTAAATTCACTCCAATTATCTTCACATAAAACACACATACTGCAGTTTGCAAGCCACTTACCTGATTCACACCTTGGTACTTCATAGTGTTAATGTTTTGACTGGAAGTTCAGTCCACTGCATCTGTGTGCAAAGCAATGGGGAATCCCTTTGTGCTATTTGAAACCATGACCTAATATATATATATTATATATATATATATATAATATTTTTTTTATAATATTTTTTTTTTCTTTTTACCATGATGCTGCTGGGGATCCAAAATGAGTTTTCTTTTAGCGAGCCACTTCTCCTCTGCAACAAAAGGAGTCCGTTGAGGTGGTTTGGATGTTTGATTAGGATGCCTTCTGGTGGCCTCCCTTTAGAGGTGTTCTGGAATTCCCGACTGGCAAAAGGGCCCCAGGGGCAGACCAGGAATTTGCGGTCTGGCCTGGGAATGCCCAGACATACCCCACTAATAGCTAGAGAGTGTTGCTGGGGAGAGGGATGCCTGGGTTTCCCCTCTTAGACCTGTTGCCTTGTTGCCTTTGTGGAAGATGGATGTTGTTAAGGACAAAAGCTGGAACTTTTTTTTTTTCGTATGAATTCTTTGCATAACTTTTTTCCCCATAGAGATGATACTTGACGACCCCCCACGTTTCCTTGTTGGCGGGTTTTATCGACCCACGATGAACCCATACAGACGTTACACCTTTGAGTTTATCACTTGTTGAGTGTTTGCTTTATAAAAATTGTATACTGGGGAAATAATTGGCAGTTAAATGAGATGTAATATTTGGCATAACAGGTGATGTGAGGCAGGAAGTAATACACATGTACATCACATACTCCTTCCTGAATAAATCATTTCGTGCAGGATTTGCTCAGAAACCAAATCTAATTACCAGATTTGGTTGAATAACACTGAGATAGCGAGGATTTTATTTTTTATTTATTCATTTTTAATTAATTGATTTATTTATTTTGGTTATCGTTAGTTGCCATCTGGGAGATTAATCAAATTCCAATTAATAAGACTAAGATTTGAAGTCAACTCACAGTACAACACTGCTGTGCAACTGCTGTGCAGAAAAAGATGGAAAGATTTCAACACATTAAGTAATTGATTCGTCTCACACTCATTAATCTTACATCACATCAGGAAAAATGTGTTTGTCATACTGCTATAAGTATGCATAGCAGTGGAGGCTCGACATTTAGGGCTCTGAGTTGCTGATCGGAGAGACAGGAGTTTCAAAGCTGCCACTGTTGGGCCCTTGAACATGGCTCTTAACCCTATCCAACATATTCATGTCCACCCTACTTACTCTCACTCACTCATTCATTGACTGCTTAATCCTATTCTGGTTGAGCGCCCGAGGGCAGGGACCAAAGCCTGGACCTTCGTGAACCGTGAAGTGAACGTGTTCACCACTAGACCACCATGCCACCCTCTACCCCACATAGACCATAAAAACACTCGTACTGCGTGTAGCCTTTGCAAAAAGCTGCATACAGTACTGTGATTAGGCATTGATGGCAAGTGGTTAGCAGTGTTGTCTCACAGCGTGAAAGGTTTGGGGTCAAATCATATTCCGGGGAGGGCATTTCTGTGTTAAGTTTGCTTGTTCTCCCTGTGTCTGCATGTGTTTCCTCCGGGTATTCTGGTTTCCCACCCACAGACCAAAGACATGCACATTAGGTCAACTGGTTATACTAAAGCTATATGTCAATATATGTCTATATGTCTCAATGCTGACAAATAAGTGGTAAAGATAATGGATGGATGGTTGGATGATCTCCAAACAATTCTACTGTAATATAAAAGACAACCTGATTGAAGAAAAATACAGTTTTTATATAATCTTGAAGGGTTCCTGTCAGGAGGCATAACTTCATTCATTTGTTTATTTATTGCTCTTTTTTTTGGATTGTTGTGCTGCTAAAGATACACTTTAAACTTCACATCACAGACTGATGAGGAGGCATCAGTCCTTTAGCATATGGCTGAATTCAGTCTTCTCTCAATTATGGAAAGCAGCTTATGCCTAGAAACAAGTACCCCATATCATCACACTACCACCACCATGTTTGACTGTGGGCGTGATGTTCTTTCTGTGGAAAGCTGTATTAAATTGTGATTTAACAGGAAACAAAAACAAATTCAAAGTTTTTTTGTTTGTTTTGTTTTTTTTTTGTTTTGGACTAATCAGTCCACAGAGCATTATTCTGAAAGGCTTTTAGATAATCTTGGAGTTTTTGGCAAATGTTTGACAAGCGTTTTTGTCCCTGTTTCTTAGCTGTGTTTTTATCACACTGAAACTCTCCCATATGTACCATTTTTAGGGTCATGCAGGGCCCTCGTAACGGTGAAATCGTAAGCACTGATAAACACTGACATTGACTGAGCTTTTTAGGAAATTTTTACCCCATTATCAATTTCCATGTATGTCATTTGGCAGACTCTTTTATCCAGAGCTACTTAATTTTTTTTATCCTATTTGTACAACTGAGCAGTTAAGAGTTAATGGCCTTTCTCAAGAACCCAAAAGTGGCATATGGTAGCACTTAAACCTCAACCTATTGAGCTACCAAAGCCCGTCTAATGTATGTATGCCATTTGGTAGACACCCTTATCCAGAGCAACTTACAATTTTATCTCATTAATGAAACCGATCAGTTGAGGGTTAAAGGCCTTGCTCAATGGCCCAACAATGGAAGCTTAGTGGTGTCAAAAAAAAACCCAACTCTAAAACTAGAGTCTTAAACCCCCAAACTTTCAATCATTAACACAAAGCCTTAACCACCAAGCCACCACTTCCAACCACCAATTTCATTTGTGCTGGCACCATGGCATAGTGTTTAAGATTGTCCTCCTTACAGCAAGATGGTCCTAGGTTTGAGTCCCAGGCTCAGTGAGGGTGTTTTGCTTTCAACGTGCTTGCGTGGGTTTCCTCTGGGTACTCTGGTTTCCTCTAACAGTCCAAACACATGAATATTAGGCTAATTGGCTGCTCCAAACTGCCCCAGATGAGTATGAATGGTCTCACCCATTCTTGGCTGAGATAGGTTACAGCATCCTTGTGACCCTAGTGGGCAAAGCAGTTCGGCAACTGAATCATTAATGGATTAAATTTTGTTTGAGTGACTAATAGGTTTTATTCTGATGTTTAGTGAGTTATTGCCCTTCAGTAAATCACAAAATTATTTGCAAACCTAAAGACCAGAAACATTTAACTGTATTGACAGTCAGACAGGGGCCAAGACTTTTTAACGGCACTGTATGCGGTTTTATTGGCCATTCGTTTACTGTAAGCAGAAGCTACCGAGCTGCAGTATTTCAATTTGGTTGTTTCTGTCAAGGCTACAAACGCTGGAGGCAATTTTTATTCTTCTAGCTCAATTTCTGTTGACAACAGTGAGAGAAACAAGCACTTGATAACATATCACCACACAGCGGCCTCAACCTCGTCGTCAACGATGGAGCCAAGCCCTCAAGGTCAGTCATTACATTTGAGCAACATCCATCATGGCTACTTTCAAATGCCCACATGAAGGTGGATTTCTCTCTGCTGAGACATCCCTGGATTTTTCCTGGGCAGTAACGACTTTGTAATGAACAGCAGAACAAATCGCTCGGAATGGAGAGTCGTTCGTTTGTCTTCGAAGCTGCTAAATAGTGATAAATTTGTCTGCAGGGTAAATAGGCTGACCAGCTAATGCATTTGGGCTGTTTGTTTCCTGTAAGAACGTTCCACTTCAAGGTTGTAAGAAATTAAAAAATAGCAGCAATACGACCGTAATGGGTTTTCAGCAAAATGACTGCACCCTATGATAGAACAGTCCTGAAAAGAGCCCTCGGCTCGGGGACGGCTGTGTTTCACTATACAGTTCCTGGGAAGGTGTTTAGCAGTCTATTATGAGCAAATGCTGTTCTGTCTTTTTTTTTTTTTTTTTTTACCTGTCCTGTCCAGCATCATAGCAAGCGGAACGGCAATCTGGTTGCAGTGTTGTGCCGAACAGATTTGCTTTTTCAAGGGGAGGTTTTACGAGAAAAAAAGCTCCTTTTGATAATCGGATTTATTTATTTATTTACTGTTGATTTGTGTTATGGAATCCATGCAATTCCGCCGGACCTGACAGGAGGGGACAGATAAAGAAAGTAAAAAGAAGAAAAAGGAGACCAAGAAAAGCACCAGTGATATAAAGCAACGACCCTTAAAAACTGCTATATCTGTACATAAACACAATATTAAATTTCCTTTGGCTTTTACAGACAAATAGAGCCAACACTAGTCAAGAATTTAAATAATAATCAGAACAAATAGACATATCACAAAAAAATAATAATAATCAATAAATAAATACACATTCACATAAACAACAGTAAGAAAGAGAATACTTAAACAAAAAATAAATATATATACACATATATACATATACATATATATATATACACATACATATACATATAGACACATACACATACATATATATACATACATACACATAATATGTAAAAAAAAAATGTAAAAAGAAATAAACATAGTGACCGCGCCAGCATGCAAAACATGCGGAACAAGTGAGTGATCGGCAACAAGCGACGAGCAACACCGTGCATTTATGATTTAATTACTTTTAACCAGAATGAGACCCAACCTATTCTTCTATTTTACATTCTTTGCTTTGGGAATTGTTGAAAGCCTACTTGAGTGGCGTAATCATTTCCTTCTCTCTGAAAAAGACTCGTAAACACAACCTTGATGAGCTTTCAAATAGCATAGCTAGGATTAATCACCAAATTGCTGCAGCTCCTTCTCCCACCTACTTAAACAGAGGACGGTTTTGCTGATCGAGTTTGATTTAATCACTACCTCTGAGGCTGAACGACTTTTTTTACGCTCCTGTGCCACTTATTATGAACATGGTGATAAACCAAGTCGTCTCTTAGCTCACCAACTGCGTCGGAAAGCTGTTTCACGTTTAATTCCCCAGATTAAAGATGCGTCTGGCCTGTTGCACATAGACCCTACAACCACTAATTCTGTCTTTTCAACTTTTTACTCTTCATTGTATAAGTCTCGTCCCACTCCTGATAATACAGATATGACTAAAACTTGATTCTAAGAATCATTAACTACTCAGGAAGTTAGTCAAGCTATATCTAATATGCAAAGTAATAAAGCTCCTGGACCCGATGGTTCAGTGGAATTTTTCAAAACATTTCAATATAAATTGGCCCCAATCCTGCATTCTGTTTATCTTGAATCCCTACAGCAAGGTTCTATTCCTGCTACTTTAAGTCAAGCTTCCATATCTTCTATAAAAAAAAAGATAAAGATCCAGAGCCCTGCACCTCTTACAGACCTATTTTCTTAATAAATGTAGAGATAAAGATTCTTGCAAAGATCTCCCCATCTCCCCTTTATTGTTTGCCCTGGCAATGGAACCATTGATAATTCATTTAAAATCCTCTCCTACCTTCATTGAGATTTTCAGTTCGGGAATGGAGTTTAAACTGTCTCTTTATGCGGACGATCTGCTTTTATATGTCTTCAATTCAAAGAACTCAATTCCAGAAATTATTTCTACTATACAGGGATTTAGCAGTCTACAAAGTTAACATCTCTAAAAGTAAATGTTTTCAGGTAAACTCCAAGGCTTTACTACTTACACAATCAGATCTTTCTTTCAAACTTAGTGATTCTGGATTTCAATATCTGAGGATCAATATCACTAGGACATTGTCATTTCAATTTTCTGCTCATTTCTCAGCTGCAATTTCTAAAATGAAGTAAACCATTGATTAAAACATATCATGTTTCCTGTGGCGTGTTAAGACCTTAATAATTCGTAAGTCTGTTCTTCAGTGTTGCAAATTTAGTGGAGGACTGACTACAATTTCATCCCTACATGCCTGTTTCGTGATTGCCCACTCATCAGGGGATTTAAATTCTTCTACTGCCTATGTTCTTCTACTGACATTCTTCCGTCACTTTTTTTGGCACCTATCTACTACCACATTTTTCATCGTAGAAACGTC
>JBCNYG010000025.1:14715673-14727736 GCA_039654305.1 Porochilus rendahli
TAGCATTCAGTGCAGTTCAGTTCATCCTTATTGTCAGACTTAAAAAGTCCATTAAAAAGACACTCATAACACAGAGAGAGAAGGAGAGTAACAGAGAGACAGAGAAAGAGAGAGACAGAGAGCAAGAGAGAGAGAGAGAGAGAGAGAGAGAAAGAGAGGTGAATAGAAACACTGAAGCTTCACATAAAACACAGTTATACTAATGTTTCCAGAAGCATGAATGGTATTGTACCACAGACTAACAAGGATTTAGAGATATAATAAAGTTATAATAAAATAAAGATATAATAATGGAGTTCTGAAAATCGTCATTAATTTCATTTCATTCATTTTCTAAGCCGCTTAGTCCTAATTAGGGTCATGGGGAGGCTGGTGCCCATCTCTGGGTGAAGGCGGGTTGCACCCAGACCTGCTCAGCAGGCCATTGCAGGGACAGCACACACAACCATACCGTACAATATGAGACATTGTGACATCAACAGAGAATAAAATAAATGCCTTGCCAACATATTAGCTTGACCATCTAATACATGACACTGTCTATATCTGTCATCATCATCAATCATTTGATCTGTAAAGAAGTGCTGCAGATATTTAATTGTTTGGCTAACACAATATATTCAAAAATAGCCGTCAAAAATAGCCGTTCTATAGAACGTCCAAACCCATCAGCCAGGATGCCTGAAGCACAGGACAATTTTAGATGTTCAAGGTCACTGTGCCAAGGTCAAAGGTCACAAATGTAAATTGGCTAGCACACACACAGGTTTGGGTCAAAGGGAGTGCTTATGCAAAATTTCAGAAGCTACCATGCATATAAGCTGAGCAATGGCCAGGACAAACCTTATAGGTTCAAGGTCACTGTACCAAGATCAAAGAGCACATATGCAAATTAGCCACCCCAAGCACAGGTTTGGGTCAGTGCCTATGCAAAATTTCAGAAAGCTATTATGCATATGAGCAGAGTAATGGTTGGGACAAGCTTTACATGTTTAAGGTCAAAGGGCACATATGCAAATTAGCTAACACACACACATTCAGGGCATAGGGAGTGCATATGGCCAATTTTTAAAAAGCTATCATGCATATGAGCCCAGCAATGGCCACGGCAAACTATATATGTTCAAGGTCACTGTGCCAAGGTCAAAGGTCAAATATTCAAAGGTCCATATGCAAATTAGATACTACATGCACACCAAGGTTACTGTGCCAGGATCAAATGTCTCAAATGTAAACTGGCTAGCACCCACACAGAATTAGGTCATTTGGAGTGCTAAGGAAAAAATTTCAGAAAGCTATCATGCATATGAGCTGAGCAATGGCCCCGACAAACGCTATATGTTCAAGGTCACTGTGCCAAGGTCAAAGGTCACATATGCAAATTAGCTACCCCAAACACAGGTGTAGGTCATAGGGAGTACATACGCAAAATTTCAAAAAGCTGGCATGTGCATGAGCTAAGCAATAAGCCGGGACAAACTTTATATGTTCAAGGTAACTGTGCCAAGGTCAAAGGTCACATATGCAAATTAGCAAGCACACACAGATTGAGGTCATAGGGAGTGCTTATGCCAACTTTTTTGAAAGCTATTATGCATATGAGCCGAGAAATGTCCAGGACAAAGATTATATGTTGACGGTCACTGTGCTAAGGGCAAAGGTGCAATATGCAAATTAGCTACCCCACACAGATGTGGTCATAGAAAGAGCCTAGGCAAACTTTTAGAAAGCTGGCATGCGCATGAGCTGAGCAATAGCCGGGACAAAATTGTCACGCCGCCCGCCCGCCCGGCTGCCAAGCCGACGACAATACCCCTCAAGCCATTATTAGCTGTGGGGTAAAAACCATGTGAATGCCATTCTGACAAATAAAGGTCCATCATCTATTAAATTCAGTGTAATGAGTTCAGTGTACATCAGTGATCTCTTAAGCCACAAGATCTGAATTCGGTGGTATGTCTTAGAAAAAGAGATTTGCTGCATTAAAAATGGTATGGTGCTGACTTACTTATCTGAAGGTCGGGGGGTCCGAGCCCCACTGTCACTGAGTTGTCAGTGTTGTCCCCCCAGTGCAACTAATTGGTTATCAAAGGCCAGCCATGTCTCGCACTGTCTGCGGTGAGAGGCATGTAAAATAACCATTGCTGTCATTCATAAAGTGTAGGCCACTGGGTTGCCGTCAGCAGGTTTCTGCTCCGCAATGGCCTGGCGAGCTGTCCGGGGTGTACTCTGCCCTCACACAGAGTCAGCTGAGCCTGCCTCACCGCGACCCTAATTAGGATTAAACGGTTCAGAAAACGAATGCATAAAACGTGAAGCTGAAAAATCTGCACAAAGTACTTTTGTACTTTTTATGACACAAAATGGCAGAGCTTTACTTTCTGTTTTGGAAGTGGGTTTTGTGTTTTCGCAAGCTACACTTAAAAATGAAGGCAATTTTCAGGGTGTATTGTGTCTGAACCGAACCGTTCCTTTATGAAAACAAATCTCATACGACACCAGGAGATTTGTATGAAATGATCGAATCTAATAGCCACATTAGCACCACCACTGAAAGCAGGTAAAATACTGTTCTAATGACAGCAATGTGTCTCTCTTTTGTGGCATAGTCGCAGTTGTAGCACACAAAACAAAACAAAACAAACAACAACAAAAAAAACGCAAAATAATAAATAATAATAATAACCCTGCAAGTATATTTTATTGCTGTATTTTTCTAAAATATTTCAATGAAAACTTTTATCAACAGTATTAGTGTAGCTGTAGACAGATCAAAGCCAATGAGGCAGCAACTTTACAGGAAAGGACGAAGGCATGGGGGGTGCGATCTGATTGATGATGGTCTTCCTCATAAATGGTGTGGAATTAGAGAGGGCTGGGGGGGAAAAAGTTTTTGTACACTTTGATGGACAATAATGGGGCAAAGAAACAGTTTGCACAGTAAATCAGAGACTGGTCAATTTAGGCGACGATAGTTCATCCTTTAAGTTTACACATTTTCTATCATAAAAGGAACACTCAATGTCGTCATTGGCCATAAAATAGCAGTGAATAAGAACTTTTATCTCTCTCTCTCTCTCTCTCTCTTTCTCTCTCTCTCAACTGTGTGTCTTGCATATATAATAATGTCCAGAATCCTGCTAAAGGCCACATTTTATTAACCCGTAACACCTCCTACAGCATACTGATGCTGATAAATATGCGATTGTGGAACCATTTTTATACGCTTACCTATTCTACTCATAGCTACCTCCGCTGACACAGTTGGCTGTGGGGTTTAGGGTTTAAACACCCTTTCCCATACTGAATACTGTTGCAGCTTATGAGAAAGAAAAACTAATATATGAGCTACACACGTGGAATGAATAATGCACAATCATTTTCTTTTAAAATGAAAAAAGAAAGTAGCGTCTGTTCTACCACATCAACAGCTTATGCATATACTCTACTTTAATGTGAGGCCATGTCCACACCGATGCTATTACGTTTATAAACATACTAGACTTTTTTTTTTGTGTTTTGGGTCAATGTTAAGAGGTACTAAACTATATGAATTAGTTTTTAGAGCTGTAAACTACAGAAACGTTATGATGGTACTGGAAGGAAATGCCGACAAAATGGACAAAATGGACATTTTGATTAAAGATGGATGTCTGTGATGTGAAAATGGCTCAGAACACTGTCTGCTAATTGACATGAACCTGGAAACCTTGGAAGGACCATGTTGACTTAAAGTCAACCACTTGGTTCTTCTTTACATCATTCATTTTCTAAACCGCGTGATCCTAATTAGGGTCACAGGTAGGCTGGCACTCACCTCAGCCGACTCTAGGCCCAATGGCGTATGGTCTTTATGAACGACAGCAATGGTTCTTTTACATGCCTTTCACTACAGACAGTGAGAGACAGCTCGGTGATAGTGGGGCTTGAACCACCGACCTTCAGATCAGTAAGCCAGCACCCCACCACCGGGCAAAATAAAGAATGCTAATACAAGTCTTCAGGGTATATCGCACCTTCACCCAGTGTTGGCTGGGATAGGCTCCAGCCTCCCTTCGACCCTGTCAACCCAGTAAGTTAATACAAACTCTGGAAACCTTAGGGATCCCTGTCAAAATATGCCTCTGGTGGTGGTGACAGAGACTCCCTAGGCTATTTCTGGTGGTTTTCATCATCACCGAGGGTTTTTCTGGATATCCGTCATATTGTTTCTTGGCTGATTCTCGCTGTTGTTTTTAAATTATTTCATTGGTTCAGTTTTAAACTACTTCAAAAGACCTAATTACTTTTTCAGCTGGAAATTTTTTTTCTTTACTGCCAAATTCCTACACATTCAGAGGCAGTATAAAGAATATGTTATCCATATACACTATTTACTGATTTAGTTGGATTTAAAAAACAGCTCACCCCCGCTGCATTTCTAAAAAAAAACTCCATGTAATGGTGCCCAAAGCACCTGAGTAGCGGAAACTTCCGGATATAGTCGAGGGAGTCCTGAATGGTTATTACCCTGCAATCAAAAGGAGTTGGCCCACATTCCTAACACCACCCCCACACTTGCGCGGGAGCCTGTAAAATTGACCTACCGCCTTTCTGACGGTTCCTTCTTTGCTTCAGAACATTTGTCACAATTATGCCATGGGCGGAGTTAGGCTGAGAAATAAAAGATCACAAATTACAGTTTCAAAGTTTTTTTACCATTAAAAGAATTAACCATTTTACAAATACTCCCAAGACAGCAGTTAGCATGGCATTATTATAAATAAAGGTGTATAATTAAATACACAGAATTGTTTTTTAAAGTCTTTTAGATACACAGAAAATGAAGCTATGAAAAAGGTTTATTGTACGAGACAAAGCGCAGCAGACTGACTGCATGTTTGATGTCATCATTACTGATCACAGTCTTTATTAAACCATCTTCAAATCACATCAACCACATAAACAATAGAAAAAATGATAATAAATGGCTTAAATCTTTAAACTTATGTAGCGTACACGATCAACATATGGACAAAACAGGTGTTTTCCTCTCGTATCTGCCCACTGATGGATAATAATAATAATAATAATGTTTAGACCTGATCTAAAAATGGAGGCAGAATCCTTTTTTAAATGTGACTGTGGTGTTGTTCGCTGTTGGCCACTGAACCGGAGGACGCCCCTGACTTAATCCTAAAACTTGACCCAGGATTAATTGGCCATGTTTATGGTTTGTTCTCATTAATCAAGGATCGATTATCTTGCCAGTGCCTTTTCAATGACTTTTCATAAGGTCATATACATTTAGCATTGATTTGTGTCTCTTAGCGTAAGCACTATTGGTTAACAGTTCGTCTCCATATAATTACCTTTCTCATGTGCACAGCGCAACGGTCGGCTGTATGTCATCTCGTCTACCTCTCTTAACACTTTTGGTAAAAATAGTGCTAATATGTTTAGCAGTGCATGGCTAGCGCACACCACTCATCTGAAAGCTGTAATTAATTATTAGTAGTTATCAGAAGCAGGATTCTTTTGGAACTCAAAATAAATATAACAGTTTTTTTCAGCATTCTATCTAATACCATGGCCGAGAGTGTCCACAATAACACAACTAAACGAGAGCAAACTTCATTGTTCATTTTATGAAGCACCCTATCCTAATTCGGTGACTCTTAGCGAAGGCAGAGTCCACCGTGGACAGCTCGCCAGGCCATCGCAGGGCAGAAACGCTGATGGCTATGACGCCTACTCTTTACGAAAATCAGCAATGTTTTTTTTACATGCCTCTCATCACAGACATTGATGACAAATGGCTGGCATTTGATGGAGCAGCCAATTAGCCTACTGTGCATGTTTTTGGACTGTGGGAGGAAACCGAAGTACCCGGAGGAAACCCACACAAGCACGGGGAGAACATGCAAACTCCACACGAGCTGCGAACCCAGGACCTTCTTGCTGTGAGGTGGACGTGCTTACCACTACGCCAACGTACCGCCCCATTATTATTATTATTATTATTATTCCTTCAATTTGAATTTCTGTTGTAATGCAAACAGCCCTGGGTCAGCATGGTGCCCTAGTGTTTAGCACATCAGACTCACAGCAAGAAATGAGTGTGTTTGAACAACTGAGCATTGGCCATGCAATAGTAATCTGTTCAGGGTGTACCCCAATTTTCACTTAGAGTCGGCTCCAACCTTCATAAGAAAACTAGGATTAAGAGGTTCAGTAAGGTAAAGTAAGCATTGAATACTAATCAGAGGCGGGAGGAGCACCTTGAGTGGGAGTCTGAGAACGTGTGCTCATTTTCAAATATATGCTGATCACCGTGCCGTTCTTGCCTCACACAGACTACACTGTTGCATTAGCAGCAGTAATTTAGAAACTTTTTCCATCTAGCAGTAGTTAGCGTGTGAAGCTATTAGGCTGTGGTCATGCGCCCTCTGGAGGAGGAGAGGGAGTCAGGCAGTGCCGGCAGGTATCATGATGAACTACACCTATGGATAATTAATAGCCTTATTTATGTGTGCTCTCTGTGTCTTTGCAGATGGAATGAAGCCATGGACTAGAAGAGAGCCGGGAGCAGCTGTGTGTGACTGAGTGATTGTGTGTGTGTGTGCGTGTGTGTGTGTGTGTGTGTGGGTCTGGTGCATTAAAAATATTAAGTGAGAGTTAAAGGGCATCTGAAAAGTGCTCTAAAGTGACTTAGATTCTACAGAGCAGGGGTGTCCATCTTACTTTCATTGAAGGCCACATCACTGAACTTAAAGGTGATCCAGAGCTGAATATTCACTGAGCAAATGATTTGTTTAGGTATTTTTCAGATTTTCCTTTATTTACTTGCATTTTCTGACAATTCTTAAGTGACAAGCTAGCATGCAATCTTTCTTCAGTCAGCTGTTTATTTGAAAGAGGCTACTCCCCCACCCCCCAGTGAAAGGATAATGAATTAGGTTACCTTGTAATGGTCGATGCAAAATCTCTTCATTCATTCATCCTAATTTGGGTTGCGGGTGAGCTGGCGCCCATCTCCGCTGACTCTGGATGAGGGTGGGGTACACCCTGGACAGCTTGGCAGGCCATCGCAAGGCCTACACATACAACCCTTCACACTCACATCCTTGAGTTTGAAACCTGTGAAGCAGAGTGAACTCTATATTATTAATTATTAAATTCATAGTAATTATTATTTAAAACACATCAATGGAGCTTATTTTTAACAAGGAAACTTCATCATCATCATCAGTGTCTTTTATTGAGATGTGGTAGTATTTTTGCCGGAGGTGGGGGTCGAAGGCCCTTCTGACAGGAGACTCTGCCAAACGTTCCCAGTCGACCCTAACTACACGTTTGGGTCTCCCAGGTCTGGAGGGTGGCCTCTCCTGCACAAGGAAGCTTACGTTCATCATTTTTTTATCATCCACTTCTGTGTGTGGGTCGTGTCCATCCTTCTGAGCCGTACTCGTGACTTTGTGTGTTGGTGTTTGTTTGTGTTTATTCAGCCTTTGTGTGGGTTGGGATGTGGTGAAGCGTGCGCTTTCACTCTTTTACCTCCACTCAGACCTCAAGAGCTGCAAGACTAAGCATCATTATGATCCTAAAATGACAGGTTCCTTAATCATAATCCTTTAAAAGACTCCATCATTCTAAAGTACACCTTATTTTTTTGTAAACAAAAAAAAAAAATACCGATTAACTCTTTACATTCAGTTCACCTGCAAAATGCCACGTTCATAATTTGCAGCTGTTACTCAGCAAATGAAATGTGTATAAAATCAGTGAGCTTTATGTGTATTTTAGAGATAATTGTATTGAATTGGAAATAATTCTGGGATTATATCCACCGCTGACTGACCATATCCCAGCTGCTATAGCCCAGAAATAAACCTACATATTTGTTTTCATCAGCGTTGGTTAATTGTTTATGTCATTTATGTGAAAAAAAAAATACATTCATTCACCCTGGTGTTCCAGAAAAGGCACCATTAATTAGAACCTCCTGCAGGTGGAACTGCTCTCATCTCACTCATTTGCTGAACTGTTTATTCCTACTAGGGTTGCGGCGAGGCCGAAGCCAAACTCGTTTGGGTTCAGCCGCGGCCTAATGGTTACAGAAGTGGCTTTGGGACCAAAGGTCGCTGGGCTGGATTCCCGAACCAGCAGGAAAAATGTGTGTAAATAAATAAAACATTTAAATCTCGACCAACACTGCGCAAAGGAAAGGTACACCTTGACCAGACCATCGCCGGTCCAACACACACACAACCATTCACACTCACATCCACATCTAGAGGCCATTTGGAACAGCCAATCAGCTTACAGTTCCAAATTCCACACAGAAACGTCCGATCCTAATGTGCTCGTCTTTGGACTCCAGGAAGACACTGGAGCACCCAGGGGAAATGTACGGGAAGACTATGCGAACACTATACGGAAACATCCAAACACAGGACCTTCTTGTTGTGAGGTAGCTGTGCCAACCACTATATCATTGTAGAGGATGGGAACCTGACGATGGACCTTGCAAGCCTTTGAGAAGATATCTCAGGACCGAAAGCTCTGTGATGGGACAGCTGTGTTCCCATGCCTCACCCGAGGCCAAGGGCAGGGCATGAGCGAGTGAGTCATTGTTTACATATGAGTTAAACAGCTGCAGGGCAACAGTAGAAACTACAAATATTGCTCAAACCAAACCACTTACTCCTTTCAGGGTCACGAGAAGGCTGGAACCTCTTTCTGCCATCACCGGGTGAAGGCAGGGTACACCCTGAACAGCTCGCTAGGGCATCTCGGGGTCAACACACACACACACAATCATTTACATTCACATATACACCTAGGGGATTGTGTCTTTGGATTGGGGGGGAAACCAGAGTACACAGAGGAAACCCACGCGAACACGGGAACTAAATGCAAACTCCACACAGAAATTCCCTCACCGTGCCCAAGACTCGAACCCATGAGCTCCTATCTGGGAGGCAGACGTGATAACCACTACAGCATGCCGCCCTCCTTCTTTTCAGCAGGCTTTTTTTTTTGTTGTTGTTATTTTACTTCTCAGTTTTTCTGTCGTGATGTTCTAATTAAAATTACCCCATTACCCAAACAAGGTACTGCAGTGCATTATGGGAATAAATACGCTGCTTCTTTTCTGTGTGCTCACCTTTAGACTGAGCTTAGTTCTCATTACACGTATACCAGTGTTGCTCAAACTCGTCTCCAAGAGCTGCAACTGTGCACCGCTCATTATGAAGCTCTCTGTTCGCTCAATTAGCGCACTGCAGTGCTCTGCCTCTCCGCCACTGAAACAGCGGTTAGTAATTTTACTGTCTGGTTCGACTTAACCACCACAAAAGAGAAGGTTACATGGCAGGACATCATGCGGTCAGCAGAGAGGATCCCAGCCAACGTCCCTCTCATCTGAATTATACTTCCAGAGTGACGCACTATAACTAAATATAAACTCAACACATGCAGACGGGGACAAGAGTTCACAACAAGACAACAATTACTCACTCTCACTCACTCATTTACCGAACCGCTTAATCCTCCTAGGTCACAGGGAGGCCGGAGCCTATCTCAGCCGACACTAGGCGGCAGCATGGTACATGCTGAATAGCTCACCAGGCCATCACAGGACCAACACGTACACATCCATTTTTGTTTACACTCACACCTTGGGTCAAACTGGAACAGCCAGTTAGTCTTAAGTACAGGACTGTGGGAGGAAACTGGAGTACCCGGGGGAAACCCACAGCAGTATTAATATAATAATGTTATATTAATGTTGGATGGCTCATTGCTGAAGGTCTCATGTGATTATGCGGAAATAAAACATATAATCAAGAAAATATGTAATATATAATAAATATTAAATGTATTAAATATGGCGTCCTAGTGGCGAATTTGTTAGCACATTCGCCTAACAGCGAGCAGATCCTGGGTTGGAGTCCCAGGTTCGGCAGGGGTGTTCTGATGTGAAGTCTGCTTCTTCTCCCCGTGCTTGTGTGGGTTTCCCACTCCGGTTTCTTCTCACAGTTCAACGACACGAATATGAGGCAAACTAGCTGTTCCAAGTTTCCCCAAGGTGTGAATGTTGGCCCTGCAATGTACTGGTTCAGGGTGGACCCTGCCCTCAACTAGAGTAGGATTAAGCATTCAACAAATTATTGAATTAATGAATAGGATCACAAATATAAAATTAAGCAATGTATGAAAAAATAATTTTAAATTACAATAAATAAATAAATAAATAAATGTCAGAGTCCAAAAATGTAATATAATTAACATTTTTACGTTTGGATGCTGCCAGTAGGGATGTTTTAATAAAAAGAATTGGATCGAAGACAAAACCACAATTTAAAAATAATACACATTAATAATCCTCTGTAAAAAAAATTAAAAATAAAAAGCAAAACAAAAAGAGAGAGTATATATAAACATACATACATACACCAGGCGTTTCTGGTACCTACCAGCAGGGGGCAGCAAAGCTCAGAAACTCATCCAGACACCATTTCCCTGACTTCAAAGGGGCTTTCTCAAATTTCACCATCGGGTGTTCAACAAATAAAGCATAAATGTCACCAGTTAATATGAAAAGCTGTGACGCATCCATGCACAGTTTGCTAATTTCGCTAGATTTAAATTGTTTTATAGAACAAGTTTCAGATTGTGGAGTAAGAACTAGCATCACTTACTGTCTAGACATTGTGTGATTCGAGATAATGAAAGGCATTATGAGGCTATTATGTAAAGCCGCGGTTCACAGCTGCAGCCCAGGGAGCTCCCCAAACCTCACAGAACTGTTTTTCCCCCAATGTTAATACACCAAAGTCGACTTTGTTTGATCGCTAACCGAGCGTGTTTTTTTAAAAGGGGAAAATTTTGCGATCGTAGCACCGGATCCTGAGAACCTGAACGTAATTTCAGTTCTACACAAACACTGAGCACTGACGTATGAAATGAAAACATGACTTTTATTAAATAACTATCATGTCACCACAGTGCTGCTCAGTTCTCATTGCTTGGTTCATTTTCGCTAACTCTGTCTGCAAGGTTTATATCTTATTATTTCTATAGTAACAGGTCACTCTTCGGGCGTTGTTGCAAAAAAAATGTGAAAATCCCGACCAGCACGTGAGTTCCATGTGGGTGGTAAGTGGGCTAATAATTGGGCCACATGTGGGATTGTCTGTAGGTTCTATAATCGCCCCGATGTCAACATGTAGCCTCTGCAACCGCACCTTGATTGCAGAGGCTACATTGGCCCCAAATAGGCATCTTAACTGGGGCTCAACTAACAGGGCCAGGGGTGGAGTAGTTAGTGTGCTGGACTCATGATCAAGAGGTTGAGGGTTCGAATCCCAGTTAGACTCCCACTGTGCTAAGACCCCTGGGCCCCTGTCCATCCATCAGTGAGTACCAGTGGTATAAAAGGGTAGCAGTTAAAATACTCCCAGCTTAACTCTTCGTCGCTTCACATCACACCACAGATAAGGATAAGCTCCAGGTTCACTCGGGTGTTAAAAGCACAACAGATTCCTGGGTCAACAAAGTGCGTCCCCCCTATGTGGATCACTAATGGGAAGTTACTTCATGTGGGTAGTTGACATGGGACCATTGCGGAACCCAGGGGCAATCCCATATGGGAAAAAAACTTCTCAGCCCACATCCTTCCCACACACAAGTGCCGGAGTTTACTGTATGACGCTTGATTAACATTTTTGGATTTTGGGGCTTTGAGCAAGTCAGAGGTGAAGCTATAACTTTCCTGCCTTTCTATTAACTTCTGCCTACAGAACAAAGGTCACATGACGTGATAATAGGAACATCCAAGGGACGATATAGCGATATCTACTGACCCTGAGGGGAATCATTGTTTTAGTATATACTACACAAGAATACAAGAAAAGTAAACTAAAACAAAACTTTTTTTAAGTGGCAGTGGTGGCCTGGTGGTAAGGTGCTGGATTACTCCCAAGGTCAGGGGTTCGAGCCTCACTATCGGCGGGTTGTCACTGCTGTCCCCCCAGTGCAGCTAACTGGGTTATCAAAGGCCGGCTGTGTCTCTCACTG
>JBCNYG010000025.1:14758596-14769265 GCA_039654305.1 Porochilus rendahli
CCACCCTTTTCCGGTCGAGAACCATGGCCTCGGATTTGGAGGTGCTAATTCTCATCCCAGCCGCTTCACACTCGGCTACACACTGCTCCAGCGCATGCTGAAGGTCCTGGTTTGATGGAGTCAAACCATATTTTAAATATTCATACGAAATATATAAGTAGATAGTGTAGGATATGTGAAAATTATCCTAGCCACTTGGTGAATCAAGATACTTGGAAGAGGGAAAACTGAGCAGAAAGGAAGAAGAGCTGATGCATTAGCTGTTAGCGATATTAAATATACTCACAGTCACTAAATAAAACGAATTAAAATATTTGAATGCAAAAGACAACAGTCACGTCACTATGTCGCTAGCCATCTATTTAGTGTCAATGAGCTCTATGAGGTTAGCATGCTATAAAGCTGGCACCATTTTAATTCATCGTAAACAACAAAATATGGAATTAATGTATTTGATGGTTTAAAAAAAGACAGTTTTAGAACACAACTTTATAGCCTTTTTGCGATAATCGGTAAGTCTTGAAAGCAGGCATACGATAAGACAGCTCCGCCATATCTGAAGCCCTGAGCTGTTAACTTCATTTTAATCTTTCAATATGTATGCTGTTATAAGCTTTTATGTCCATCTCTTTGCTTACAACAGCATAAACACTGAGAAAATGAAAAGTTTACAGCTCAGGGCCACAGTGCTTCAGCAGTTTGCCACGGTGTAGACGATCTTATAAGATGTCTATATGGAAGAACATTGGAAACAATCATCCGATGGCTACGATGCAATGATTAATTGATCCCATAGCAATGACGTAATATCAATAATTATTTGATGGATTCCCTCCAATCAGGACTGAGAAAATCTCTTGAATGAATAATACTATTCAGTAATAGCCACCTTATTTTTACTGATTCAATCAACACATTAATAAGATTTACACTGTTGCCTGAACTTTCCCAAACACGTGTCTCAAACAACACACTCGTATTATCCTGAATGCATAACTGTACCACAGGACATCCCTTCCTGTTAAATCATTATCAAATTGTACTGGGAACTACCTTCAACTTGTCCTCACATGCTTAATACTACTTATAATATTATTTATTTAGGCACAGGATTAGATAAGTGCATTTTATGATACACAGTACAGTCAAGTAGCCACTGACTGCATTTCAACAAGTATCTATGGCTAAAAACTGTCCATGCTGTCTGTATCTCTAGAAATTCAAGTCTGGTTCACTTTCTAGTGAAACGAGAATAAGCAGATGATTTCATTCCCTATAGGACTCTGTGTGGGCAGTACACAATAGTGTCAGGCAGATCTAAAATTCCATTACGGTCAGGAATTTACAGCTTTTTTATTATTGTCACTTGAATACTCAAACTTGAAGACTGACATCTTCCAAAACAATGTGTTATATAAGTAAGAAACAATGACTGGTCATGGGGAATAAAAAAGCATTCAGTTATCCTGTGCTGCAGCTGGGAAGATAATAAGAGCACTGTGTCAGACTTTCCATAGACTTTCTGCTACAGATATTTCTCCATCAGCTGAATTGTATGGGTGACTTATAACTATTGTATGACTATATACTACTGTCATTCTGACTGTTATACTGAGGGCAGTCTTTTATTTTACAAAACTGCACAATCTTCTCTAAAGTCTACAGTGTTTATTAGCTACTGTCCTTGCAACATGAACGCCATCTTAAGAATGCATTTAAATTTCTACCATTAAAATGCTACAGAACCCATTCAGGGTTTACAAACATTTTGATTCATTCAACCATAAAATAATATCCGTGGTCCCCACAGATTTCTTGCATTCACACAATCACACACCAATCAGACATATCACTTCACCCAACTAGCTTGCAGCGAGGCAGCCCCATATACAACAAGCTACTGTGTTTTGACTCCTTTTTATCATATACAACATAAAATTTTTCAACAGTTTGAGCTACAGCAGTTGTCTGTCGGTCTGTCTGTCTGTCTCTCCATCCGTCCGTCCCAGACATTCTAGCCTTCACCCTCCATCAGTAAGCCTAGAGCATCCATCACACTTTTGGCAATTCCCTCATTGTCCTTCTTAGGACCACAACTGGTAGGTACTTACCACTGCACAACAGGAATACCCCAAAAGACCTGCTGTTATGAGGATGAATACATCCAGTCTTTTAGTCATAACAATGCGTCCTTGCTAAAGTCACTCAGATCCCTACAAAAATATTCACTTTAAGAACTACCTTCTGAATTTATGACTGATATATCCTATTTCTTGGTCACTGTTATGTCATAATCCATGTTACTTACATCACCAGGCAGTGCTCATAACGTTTTTAATGTTATGGCCGATAAGTATAATCTAAATGTTAATATATACGGTTTATTGTTTTGACTACTTAATGCAGCTATAGTGCTTTTTATTTCACACCAGGGTTGTGGGGAGGCTGGTGCCCATCTCAGCCGACTCTGGGCGAGGCCGGGGTACACCCTGGACAGCTCGCCAGGCCATCGCAGGGCCATCAGTCACACAACCATTCGCACACACACACACACCTAGGGGTGATTTGGAACAGCCGATTAGCCTCCTGTGCATGTTTTTGGACTGTGGGAGGAATCCGGAGTACCCGGAGGAAACCCACACAAGCACGGGGAGAGCATGCAAACTCCACACAGAAAGCCCGAGCTGGGAATCGAGCCCAGGACCTTCTTGCTGTGAGGCGGACGTGCTAACCACCATGCCGTTCCCGTGCAGAACAACAAACGCAAAAATAAACCATAAAAATCTTCGTTTAATTTGCTTCTCTTTTGTTTCTTTGTAGTATATACCAGAACAGTTATTCACCCCAGGATAGGTGGATATCAAGTCCCTGTAACAGAGACTTAAGCTAGTTATTTAGTTACTGTATTTACAGAGCTCCAGTGCAATAATCATCATCATCATCATCATCATGTTGTTGAAGCAGCACTCCGGCAGTGCTGGCGTTTAAACTCCTCCCACTTCTGGTGTCAATGCATCCCGGCACGGTCACTGTTTAAGCACGAGGTTTAAAAAAAATAAAAAAACAAAAGGAGAAGAAATAAAGCACACAGACACGTAGCCCTGCCATTCCACTGTATTCCATCTTTCAAAAAAGAAAGACAAGATTTTTTTTTAATATTACTTAACAATATGTTAAAAAGTAGCCAGTCAGGCTTCAGTGTTAATACAATATACACTCTATAACAGATCGATAGTGTGAGTATTGTTCTTTTCTTTCAATTCGATTCTGAAAGTAGTCTGATACAAGCTGGCTACAGGATGAACAAAAAAAAAAAAAAAGAACCAAGGGAAAACAAACAAACAAACAAACAAACAAACAAACAAACAAACCCCTAACACTTTTACGGAGTCGTTGTTTTTGGAACCGAATAACCCAACAAGAACGATCGGTCAAGTATTAGCCATCTTCCTGGAGTGGACCGAGTCCCAAAGGGAGGGGAGCCGGAGTGCCCGAGTCCCGATCCCTGCTCAGCTATCTGTACTGAAGTGCAAAAACTGATCCACAAATACTGCGAATAAAAGCTTCTATTTTGACTTTGCAACAACTTTATCCCATGTTTGGATGTTTCACACGGTCTCCATTCAAACACACATCGAGCATTTTGATAGGAGGAGAACGAGGAGGAGGAGGAGCAACAGTCAACTGGTAGTTATTCAGAAAAAGAAATAAAATAAAAAAAATAAAACGGTAGAGTGGCATTTTGTGGTTGTTTTTTTTTTCCTGTCTGTCCTCCTTCCTAAAATTACTGCAAAGCTGAGTGTCTGGATTCTTCTGACGCACCGTACAGCGACAAGGACAAGGCAAGGCATTGTGGGTAATGTAGGTCGGAGGAGCAGTTGTTCGGAGCGTAGCAGCACTGGGATCAGCAGTCAGCCTGGTGAGAGAGAGAGAGAGAGAGAGAGAGAGAGGAGAGAACAGAGACAGAGAGAAGAGCGCTGATTGAATCCTGACACTCTCTGGAGGAGGAGCTCGTCTCGTCTCGTCTCGTCTCGTCAGTGAGCCGCGAACGTGGCCTTTTTCAAGCTAAAGTTGGACCAGTTGATTGACAGCCTCTGTCTTGTCTGCCGAGCAGAGTCTAAGCAGAACCTGGGCGGAGACAAACGAGAAAATAACAACCGTGTTGGGGAGAAGCGTCAGCGGTTTAACACGTCTGCGGGAATTCTGTACGCGGGACACCAACGCACCTTTTAAAGCATTCCACCTCGCGCTCCGTCTCGTCCATTTCGACGCTGTCCAGGTCGATGTCCTTCGGCAGGAACACGTCGTCTGAAGATGCACAGATATCATTACTATTATTATCATCACAGATCAAAACCTAATTCGGAATTTGGCATTGATGGTGCAGCAGGTAATCACATTGGCGATGATGTTCTGTATAACATTATACATATATATATATATAACATACTATATAAGAGTGTGATCGTCTTTACGCGTCAGTAATCAAGCAATAAGCATAAAGGAAGTCTTTCTCTGTCTGCAAAAAAACCCAACCAAACAAAACCCGACCCGTTACAGCATGCTAGCTAGCTATTAAATAGCTATTCTCCCGGTGAAGCAGATGTCCTGTAGAGTGAAAACCTATTAGGGGTAAAAAGAAAAGGGTGGGAAAAAAATCCATCCGTTACTAATCTCGATTTGTCCGCGTCGTGATTCATGTATCGACACGATGGCTCTAAACTCGTATGTTTCAACTCGGGGCAGTGGAACATCGCTATTCCGCGACAGCCCTGTAGGTGGCGCCCTCTATTTTCTATATTCGGACGTTGCCAGGCAGCACCGCATCTCGTAGGCTCGGAGTGAATTATTAGCAAACACTGAGCAGGAATAACAATTAAGCTTTTTTTTTTTTTTTTTTTTTACACGGTTCGTCATTCCAAAATCCTAACAAAAAAATAAATACATAACCGTCGATACAATATCGAACGGCGATACACGTCGTATCTCTAATTTCCGAATTCTCTACGTTGATGACATTCCGAATACGGAATGTATCCGTCGCACTCTGAAGCACCGGGTGTATGATGGGCACGCGTGGATGACGTGCACCGTGTTTACCGATAGAGTTATTCGTCTTGTCTGCTTTCTTCTTCTTGTTCTTCTTGGCCTTGCTTTTGGGTTGGGGCGACTCGGCTGGCGCGGCTTTCCCGTTCTGCTCCACGGCCGGAGACTCCATGACGGGCGAGTTCCTCTCCTCCTTCGTTCCGTTGTGCTGCTTCCTGCCGTTCCGCTCCTCCTTCCTGGGTTCGGCGAGCTGCTCCTCGGCCGGCCGGGCCTTGAATTTACTTTCTGTGTGCGACGGCGCTGACTTGAAGGCGGGTTCTGGTGCTCGGGACGTCTCGAGTGGCCGTTTTCCTGCCTCGCCGTTGGCTCTCGAGCTGCCGTTGGGCTGCTGTTTAGGCTTGGACCTGGCGGCGGTGGTTTCTGCGTGCGGCAGGGTGCCGTTGGGTAGACAGGGCGGGACTTCCGCGGCTTTCTCTTTGCAGCGTCTTGGGCTTGACGGGACGGTTTTGGCTTGGGGTAACGACACGAGTTCTTTGAGGGGCTCTTTGACGGGCTCTCTGAGGTGGACGAGGCCGTGCAGCAGCTGCGCTTTGCTGTTCCGCATGTTTTCCAGAACGTTCCGTGCACTCTGGCGTAGTGGCTGGGGGGTGTTCGTGGGGGCGGGCGACGGCGACGGCGTTTCGGGCTTGAGCGCGGCTGTCGGAGCTTCTCTGGCCTTGTTTTCCCTCTTTTTCTTCTTGGAGGTGGATGTGTTGGTGGTGCCGGAGGAGGCGTGGAGCTGCTGCATCTCCTTCAGACGGAGCAGCTCCTGCTTGAGAGCTTCCTCCTCTTCCTCCTGGTGCCTCTGCTGGGCCTCCAAAAGCTGCTGTTGCTGCGCCTCCAGGCGGGCTTTCTCCTCGAGCTGAAAAGAGGACGCACGGGAGTCATTTCACTGATTTCGAATAATTCCACCCGCCAGATCGTCACTCGTTTTTAAAACTAACTCATCGGGTTAAAGCAGCCGACAAGCTCTGAACAGTGAAACATGACCTACGATCAGCACACAGCGCGGCTATCTGCTAGAATCATCTCAAACGCCCCCCTGAATGCCGACAGACACTCTGCGTTCACGCTCCGCTCCGTTTTTACCTTTTTCTGTTTGTGGCGTGCGCGTTTGGCCGCTTTGGAGCTGGAGGCGGGTTTGTTGCCGCCGCTGTTGATGAACTGTAGCAGATCCTCCACTTTCCGGTGGTCCTCCATGCCGTCCCGCTCTAACTCCTCCTTCTTGGGCTGCTCCTCTTTACGCTTGGTGAGACGCAGCCGGAGCTTTTCCCTCATCTCGGCATAGTTTCTACTAGTTGGAGCTGCAGGGGGCTAAACACACACACACACACACACACACACACACGTATAAAGATAAAGACAACGAGCCGTTATTTTACGTAAGCTTTGGTAAGAGAAACCCCTTAAATCATCCCTCACCCCGCCGTGGCCAAAGAATTCACAGTAGCAGCAGTCGCAGTATTTTCCTTCCTTCTGATTGGTGGAGGTGGAGGTAGAGGAGCTGTGTTCGGAGCTGCTGTCCTCGTCCGGACTCTCCTCGTAAGCCTGGTGCTCGTATGATCCGCCTCCTTCGCACCGGTGGCCCTCGCAGTCCGGATCACTGTCGCACACACAGTACAGCGGCGTCACGTTAACGTAAACTGGGAGCACTGACAACAGAACTGGTTCATACGGGTGGCAAAATTAACCCTTCGACTCCCAACTTTGGAGACATTTCGAAATCCGGCACGGACGACGGACGGGTGAGACGGAACGGGGCGGGTCGGGAACACTGACCTGCACACGCTGCTCGTCCCACTGACGTGCCCCTCGGCCGAGACGGGCGGCTGCTCGCCGCTGCCCGCGCAGAGCGTCTGGTGGGCTTCGAGGAAGCCCGGGCCCGGAGCTGCTGTCTTGGTTAAGGGCTGAGGGGGGAGATGCGTGTTGGGGACAGTGGGGTGGGTGGCACTGCTGAAGGGGGGCAGGGACGCCAAAGCGGTGGGGCTGTTTCTAGGAGCGACGGGGCCGGACTGTATATGGTCCTCTTTAACTATATTATGGAATACATCACCTGATAAAAAAAAAAAAAAACAAAAAAAAACAAATGAACAGAAATAAGAGAATAAAGCTATGAAAGTGCAGCGCTCACACGCGGCGGTGTATCTACCTAGTGCGGCAGCTCTTTTGGACGAAGCGTGGATGTGATTGCTGCTGGACTGGACAGTGGTGGCGGTGCTGGAGACCGAGGAGATGGCCGACGACGTCGCCATCACCACCTCGCCCGCCTCCATGAAGGCATCTTGGTAGTTAAACAGACACTTCTTCTTCTGAGGGACGCTCTTCTTCTCCTTGACTTCGGGAGGCGGCACGGACGAGGGGCTGGATGCAGGAGGGGCGGGGTCTAAGCCTAAGGGAAAGAAGGGGCGTGTCAGGAAAGAGGAACCGTGGCGAAACAATTCACATCACGATGAAGGCTCGAGACGTACTCAAATCTAAACGACGCAATCAGCTATTAGGGTACTGTGATTAAAGAGACGACGCAACGCCAGCACCTGCTAACCATCACACCGCCATTCAGAGATCAGAAAAGAAAAGAAAACATCCAAGTAGTAACATCTGGTAAGGAGAACTGCTGGAGCGTGGACCAGCTGTGAAGCCCGGGAGTTACCCCGTCTCTGAATAAACCTGGCGCTGAGGGCGTGATTTTAAACGACTGGCTTTGCTTATGGTCTGCGACTGGAAAGTGAAAAGGGAACTGGGACGGTCACCGGGTAGCGGCTCCTGCAGCAGTACGCTCGGGTTCCAGTTCTTCATCATGTGGGTGTCCCACAGGTTCTCGAATTTGAGTGAGGGACACGACAGAGACGCGCTCCAGTCTCCGGCTCCACCGCTGAAGCAGCTTTGATAAACGTGTTCAGGCAGAGCCGGGCTGAACACCTGCTGCTGCTGCTGCTGCTTTACTCCTGTGTGATTGGATACCGGTGCTGTCGGGAGGGTCTATAACACACACACACACACACACACACACACACAATAATAATCACAAAATATTCATCCAACACCATCCTCGACATTCATAACAACGCTCACACCCTAATTGGGCAAACTGGCTGTTCCAAACAGCACCTAGGTGCGGGTGTGAACGGTTGTGTGTGCTGCCCTGAGACGGTTCGGCGAGCTGTTCAGGGTGCGCCCTGGGAGTCGGCTGAGCTGCGCTTCCCCGGTAGGATTAAACAGTATAAACAATTGTGAAGAAAATGTAAGAAAATTATAAATAATTAACGAGCCAGAACCTAGACCCAATCATTAACCAACGTTGCCGTGTCGGCGCGGCTCAAAAACTTCATTTCATGTCATGTTGATACTTGGCACCACCTGCTGGCAGTGAGGTGGTACTGCAGCTCAACACATCTTACTCCAAGTACACGTCTTACTCTGATAATAAAGACGTATTGTAGATAAACAATGATGATAAATGTGTTATATACTGCACGGAAATGGCGCGATCTGATTGGTCCGCTGCTTTGACATTCTATATTGGGAGACTATATAACGAGGTCAACCACTCGTTCGCTTAATACAGTAAGTCCTTGACTTATGACGGAGCCGACATGCGTTTCTAAGTTACGATCCTCGTGCCATAAGTCATTAAAAACTGCTGATCCAACTTTGGACGCTTGTGTCGTGAATACGAACTAGGAGGATACGTCAGGCCTGTCTCTCCTTTCATCACGATGCCTTTTCCAGTGCGCAAGTCAACCGCGGAAGTAAAAGTAAGGAAGTGTTCTCGTTTATTGAATATTTTGCCCCATGTTTAACTTACTGCAAGTTACGTGTCATAGAAATATGTTTTTATATCCTAGATTATGTTTCCGCTACTGCATCAGCATGATTAAGTGGCGGGATCCGACTTACACCCGACGCAGGAACGGAACACAGTCGTAAGTCGAGGTCCCCCCGTAACAACACACACTACGGGTGTTAACGGGTTTCATATCAGAGGACAAATAAAATACATAGACGGTGGGGATGAGTTCGAAAACGATTAACACGTGACTGTGAGCGCGTGTGTGAACTGTGAGCACCTGACCTTGTTGTGTGTGAGGGGAGGGCTGGAGTACAGTGTGGGCAAGAGTGGGCGGGGCAAATGGGGCAGGTTGTGCATGGGCAGGTGTCCGTGGATGTGTGGGTAGAGGTGGAGTGCGGGGTGAGCCGAGTTCTTGTCTGTAAAGAACTGGTGCGGTGTTGTGTGCAGGTGCCGCGGAGGCAGAGCGGCGGTGCCCAGTCCTGCTGTACCGCCATCCACGCTGTCCTGATTACACACATGACACTCGCACGGGTGCTGCACCTGCTCCACCTTAACATGGAAACACACACACACACGCGGGTGAGTTGAGTGTTGAAGACTGTTTTGATTTTTCCGCATTATTATTTGCCCCACCTGTGTGTGTGTGTAGGAAGGAGGAGGACTGTCTCGCTTCCCGCAGGACAGCGCCCCCTGCTGGCCTGGCGGCTGAGCGCTGCTCTCCCCTTCCACTTCCTCCTCGTCTCCCTCGGAGGAACTGCTGCTGCTCCCTCGTGGAGACTATGAGAGGGAAGCGAACAGGAAAAAAACAGCCTTTATATCGCTTATAACGTGCAGACACGAGCACGGAGCGTGTTCCTAAAACCTTCTTGCTGAAGGTCGGAGTCGGAAAAGTTGATGCAAAGTGAAAGCAAGTGATGCCACAAGCAAATAACATCCTACACATAACTTCACACATCCTTCCCCTTGCACACAACTACCCACGTGTGATCTGAATGATGTCATCGCCAACCTCCACACCCCCCCCAACCCCCATCCCAAGGCCTGCATTTCATTAAATTCTGCTGAAGGTCTGTTCTGATGTCTGGATCGAAATCTGTTATCTCCAGGATGCCCGAGGGAATCCCGTGTTCCAAAAGTACCCACAATCCCATGTGCACAAACGCAACAGGATGAGAATGACTCGCCTTGCACATAGGACATCATTCTCTTTTCTTCCTACTGACATTTCCACAAGTTTTAATAGCTCAGGACATCCATCCATCCACCCATCCGTTTAAGCACCCATCCATCCAAGCATGCATCTGTCAATCAATCCTTCTGTCCGTCTACATTTTAAGATGACTATACTCAAGTGACACGCCAACAACCATAAATGTGACAAATTAGAACACTCTGAATAATAAACAGTAAAATCATATCAATACTCTCAATCCATCAAACCACTTGCCCACCCATTCATCCAATTCAATCCATCCATCCATCTATCCAACCTATTCATGCATCAAATTAATCCTTTCAGTCCATTCAATCAACCCAGACATCCACCCATCTCAAAAGCCCATCCATCCATCCATCCAATAATAATCCCCATTCATCCATCCATCAACATTAATCCCCATTCACCCACCCATCAATATTAATCCACATTCATCCACCCATGCATCAACATTAATCTCCCCACATCCATCAATATTAATCCCCATTCATCCATCCATCAACATTAATCCCCATTCATTCATCCATCAATATTAATCTCCATTCATCCATCCTTCCATCAATATTAATCCAGATCGG
>JBCNYG010000025.1:14828945-14839274 GCA_039654305.1 Porochilus rendahli
CCCGAGCTGGGAATCGAACCCAGGACCCTCTTGCTGTGAGGCGGACGTGCTAACCACTACGCCACCGTGCCGCCCTCTGGGGTAGTGAGAGTAACAAACCGAAGCACACTGTAGATTATTGACCATCACTCCCTGAAGCATTTGCTTTCTTTCTTATAGAACGGAAGGGAAAATGCTGAGCAGAAGAACATTTAAGAAATTGGGGGATATAGTAAATATAATAAATAAATAGATAAAACGTCTGGGAATTGAGCGCAGCTTTTGAGTCATGCCTGAGTTCTCGAGCTTGTTATTTTGTGAGTCATTTTAAATCCATCTGTGTGTTTACTCCTCTTTTCACTGCAGGATGTTGCAGTGCAGCTCTTATTTTCTTCATTTAGGCTTTATTACTATACTGATTCACCTTTCCTGATATATTTAGAAGCTGTACACGAGCATGATGACGTTCGCTAAACACATAAACTGTATATTATTTCAACAACCTTCTCGGATGGAATAGATTGTTTGAAGATTGTTGAAAGATATTTATTAGACCATAAGTAATAATTTATAAGCCATATGACTGATATCACATGCATGACTAGAATCCTATTTACACCCAACCCTTGTGGAGCGAACGTCCATCTGAGCGCCAAGTAAAAGAGGGAGCAGGTGGCCATTAACAGCTGCTGATGCGTAAGGCTGAATGATCTAAATGCAAATAATGCTATAACATGCGGCGTCTTAACTTAATACTCCGTCTTGCTTAATGTCATGCACAACGGTTGCACATGCTGGCGTTATGCAGTGGTCCAGAAAACCTACGGTCTTTCAAAGGATGTAATTGTGACAAAAAGAATGGGCGGTACAGTGGAGATTGGTAGAACAAGAAGGTCCTGGGTTTGCGTTATCTCCCCGTGCTTGCATGGGTTTTCTCTGGGTTCTCTGGTTTCCTCCCACAGTCCAAAGACATGCAAGCATTTGTTTGCTAGGTGGCATGGTGGTGTAGTTGTCAGCACATCTGTCTCACAACATGAAGGTCCTGGGTTCAAGTCCTGGGCTCGGAAAGGGCGTTTCAGTGTGAAGTCTGCATGTTTTGCATGTTCTCCCCGCACTTGCGTGGGTTTCCTCCGGGTACTCTGGTTTCTTCCGACAGTCCAAAAACATGCACAGTAGGCTTACGGGCTGTTCCAAATCACCCCTAGGTGTGAGTGTGAATGGTTGTATGGGTGTAGGTCCTGTAATGGTCTGGTGAGCTGTCCAAGGTGTACCCGCCCTCTCCCAGAGTCGGTTCTCCCCGCACTTGCGCGGGTTTCCTCTGGGGACTCTGGTTTCTTCCCACAGTCCAAAAACATGCACAGTAGGCTAACGGGCTGTTCCAAATCACCCCAGGTGTGAGTGTGAATGGTTGTATGTGTGTTGGTCCCGTAATGGTCTGGTGAGCTGTCCAGGGTGTACCCGCCCTCGCCCAGAGTCGGCTGAGATGGGCGCCAGCCTCTCCGCAACCCTAACTAGGATCACGCGGCTTGGGAAATGAATGAGTGAATGAATGAGCTTTTTTTCCCACTAACATCCATGAGTGATAACTGATGTACCCTCGTACCTGCTTCCCATCCAGAGTGTAGAGTCTCTTTACAACTCCTGAGTCCAGTTTGATGGCATCGCTGATGTCCGTAAGCACTTGGTCGAACGAGTGAGCCGTCTTTTTGTTCAGGAGAATGCGCACAGCCTTACGTGGCTTCACGCCACTCCGGATCACCGTCACCAGCTTGGGCCGGATGAAGTCCTTGTTTTCCCGCTCCCTTAGCTCGTTCTTTAGTATGGGTAAAGACGAGAGAGAGCGTGACGTTCTGACGTTCACTGACCAGTTAGGGTTCACGTTCTTGGTGTAGTCCACTTTGCGGTAGGGTTCGTTAGAGGCGCAGACGTAGCTTTCACCTGTCGGGGAAAGAATAGGGGGACAGTTAGATCTGTATGTTTTGATGTTTTTACGTTTGTGAAGAATATTTTATCATGTATCATAATCTTGATGATGAACCATTTGATATGATTTGGTATATCATATGAAGCATTGCATATCTTTGGAAGTAGGAAGAAACCGGGGTACATGGAGGAAACCCACACAAGCATGGGGAGAGCATGCAAACTCCACACAGAAACATCCAAGTCCAGGACTCAAACCCACGACCCTCTTGCTGCGAGATGAACATGAATCTGAAATTGTGTTATTTTTTCAAACTGGCTAATGCAACAAATACAAACTATCAAATGATTTCAGAAACTTCGAAAATGTAAGTAAAAACCACCTGATAATGAAAATATACACATGTTCATGAGTAACAAGAGAGTTTGGAAGGCTTGCCGTTCATTTCACTTTAAGGGTTTTTAGCTTCCTAACGTGGTCACATAAAGCACTTTCAGACTTTTAAATAGTTCTTAGAACTACTGGAGGTAATAACCCCTTTTTTGTGTGTCCACACTGTAGAAACTGAGGAGTTTCAGTGGGGAGTTTGCATATTCTTCACCATGGGCAATGGTGGCTCAGTGGTTAAGACAATGGGTTACTGACTGAAGGTTGGGGGTTCTATGCTCAGTTGTATATAAAATGATAACTGTTAGTTACTGTGGCCAACTGCCACTGCGAAATGTAAATGTGCTCGTGTGGGTTTACTCTGGGTACTCCAGTTTCCTCCCACAGTCCAAAAAGACATTCACAACAGGCTAACTGGCTTTTCCAAATCGCCCCGATGTGTGAGTGCATATGTGAATGGTTGTGTGTTGACCCGTGATAAACTTGCAAGTTATTCAGGGTGTATCCTGCCTTCGATCCAGCCTCCCGACGACCCTAGTATGATTCAACTTTTTGGCACTGAATAAATGAATCTTAAAATAAATAGCAGGGTATTATGTTATGCATTAAATCATGAAGGCAAATGCTCGTTTTTTGCTTGTAGGCCTCATTCCTCTGATATCCACATACAAGCTCTTTTCCACTAATTGGGTATCTCCAGGAAGACTTGCACTGTGGATGAAAGAGGCTTTCATAGCCTGCCACAATCTGTGGAATGCTCTAAAAGCGCTATCAGAAATTTACCAGCTCTTTTATCTCACAAACACACACTTCCTGTGCATCGCAGGGACTGCCAGTTTTTTTTTTTTGTTTTTTTTTTTTCACACATCGGGGGACTCTTGAGTTCACAGAGTCTCTTGAACAGTTCACATAACCAGGAGGAACGCAGAGCACGCCGAGGCCACTTCCCTCTCCTCTCTCCTCTCTTCTCGTCACTTACTCTTGTGGTGTTGGCTGCCGTCCCAAGTATTTTCACCGACATTCCAGGGGAACAGTGCTAAATCAAGCCCTCCCTTTCCCAACGGCCTACTCAAATCCAAACTCTGATGGTAAATGGAAACCACGAGAAGGGATAATTAAATCAGTGAATGAATGAAGAAGCTTTTCCGCAAGAAGACAATCTGTACTGCATAACTCGAGCTCAGTGTACTCATGAGATTAAACTGCTGCGTACTGTGGTTAATCCACACAGCTGAAGTATCTGAAAGTTTACTCTGTGTGTGTGTGTGTGTGTGTTGGGGGGAAGGCACAGCTTGGCACTACAGCACATGCAGCTGCTCTGAAAATGGACCTTTGTCACACAGGGACCGACAACATGGACGAGCATCGGATGAGAAAAAAAACCACAATATTTTATCGGAGCTGTATCTCTTTGCTCATGATGCATGATGGAATTTCAGTGCTTTTTTCTGTTGCATTCAATTGGGGAAAACACAAAACACTTGCTGTACAAGTGATAATACCGTGAGAACATTGTTGCTAGGTAACTGGGAAATGTGAACATAGAGCTAGGTAATAATTAGCTAGCTGTCACATACAGTAGCCATCATGTGTCTTGTTCCAGTATAATCGCAAGGGATCTGATGCATTTCATATCTGTCCATCCATCCATCCATCCATCCATCCATCCATCCATCCATCCATCCATCCATCCATCCATCTTTATTCCCATTTCGGACCATTGTAAATCAGGTCGCTTAATTAAAAACAGGGACTTTTATTTTGAAATAGTATTAGGAACTTGCCTCCAATCTGTGTGACCATTCGGAACCTCATCGGCTGTTCCCAGTGGGTTCCACCATTCGAACATATGCTTGGGTGCATTGGGCGCTATTTTGCTTTGGTTTTAGCAGAAATGTGGCAACTGTGAACTGTTTTTTGTATTCATCCAACACAGGAAGTTGGATAAATACAAAAGCATTATACTGAATTAACACATTCTTTTCACTTCCTGTCTACAAATGTAGATGTTGAGCACTAAAGTTAAACATTTTAAGGCAAAAAAAATAATTAGTTTGTTTGAGGTAGGTTATTACTAAGCTAATTCATAAATTTATAATCAACACTATTTCCGAGAATCAATATTGCCGGCATTCGGGAAACCCATGTCAATAGCAGAAACCGTCGGAAATAGCCGAGGGAGTAGCACAAACCGGTGGAAATAGCCTGTCCAAAATGCCTCTACCCCAAGTATAAAAGTTGTATTGTTGTACAATTACACACAAATACAAGACATCCTTTCAGCGCACCTTCAGGAGCTACATCCCCAAATTATTAATGAACTCACAATGCCAAAGCAATGACACTAAGTACGTTCCACCAAAGCACCCCTCCCCCACACACACCCTGTTGCTGATTGGCTGGAATAGTGTTGTGTGGCTGCATCCAATCCATACTATTTGGTTCCCATCTAGTGTGCAGAGTCCAGGATATCAGATTTTTGTCAGTGACCACACAGGACAGAGAGCAAACGGCCTGCAAGAAAAGCAGCGGCAGAAAGTGATACAGAAGAAGAGTTTCAGGGAGAGAATCAGGGAGGTCCCGAGAGTGAGAGGAGTCACAGCAGTAGAATGGTGCTTCGTGTTAAAACTCAGGTGGCTATTTTCTGTCCTTCTTCCGCAATGCCCTTGAAACTTATCAAGACTCTGTGAGACTGGAGGCGGTGAAAGTGCTGAGCCTGCAGCAGGACTTTGGATGGGTTTCAGCATTTGAGTGAGGTGGTGGCTGGACTGGGTCTATGAAAGCCCGCACATGACGTGATAGAAAGTTTGAAGAAAAAAATGTAACTGAGATCAGGAGGTGTGTCAAGTAGATGGAAAAAAAATAATTGGAAAACACACCTTGGTTCGCCACACAAGACTATACAAAATGGGTCGAGGGGGCGGGGTTTCAAGGGGTGTCAGTTAATGAACCACTGTCAATCATTCAATATTGTCAATATGTCAATTAGCTATTCTGGCTTTTTTATTGGGAGGTGTGGTTGAATATTCTTAGCTTTCGTAATAAGGGTGGCACGGTGGTGCAATGGTTAGCATGTCCACCTCAAAGCAAGTCCTGGGTTCGGGCATTTCTGTGTGGAGTTTGCATGTTCTCCCCGTGCTTGCATGGGTTTCCTCTGGGTACTCCAGTTTCCTCCCTGGTCCAAAGACATGCAAATCAGGCTAACTGGATGTTCCAAATCGACCCTAGGTGTGGATGTGACCCTTCCCACGACCATAAAAGATTAAACGGCTCGGCAAATTAGTGAGTGAGCTTCCTAAATAGGTGATATTTGGAACACAGGGGGAAAACCCTTTTAGGGTTCCATGTGGAAACTGTCGGATTCCCCTCGGCGTAGTGATGAATGAGCTTGTTGGGTCAGGCAGTTAGACCCACATTGGGTTTATAATGGGGAAATACAGCATATTCAGATTTGGGACTTTGGAACATAAAATTCATTTTCCGGAATGTACCAGGGTGCGTCATAAGAAAAAGTAGCAACCAGGTGAAGTCTGGAAACTAAAATATCAAAATCAGTTACAGCTACATACGCAATTTATGTTTTATTTTAAATTTAACGTTATCTGTTAATTTAGTCAAGCCATTTGAAGTTATACTACAGTAGACATTATATATGTAATGATGTTTAGTATGTTAAGTTGTGCTGATAGCCAAATGTTAGCATGTAATACATAAGATTTTTTATTTTTAATTTTTGGAGAAAATATCACAGATTAGATGAGTAGAATAATTATATTTAAAATTACACATTTTTGGCTGCTAGTATAAAATAATTACTATATTATAGAACAAACAGTAAGTGTACCATTAAAAGTAGCTAACTAAAGTTACAGTATTCTCATCCTACATTTGATAATCATTACACACATGTTTGTAAAAATAACGTATTATTTTGTAATAAAGTGTGTTTTTAGAGAAAAGAGTGCTACCTGAAGGTCCTTTTGCACTGATATAAAAATAGCTTTACGTAGGATTGACGTATCGGACATGCAATATAACATCCGTGGTCCTGCATGGTGATCATTTTTACTTAAAAACTGGCTTTCAAATTCAGAATCCTGACCCAATGTCACAGGCTAAGACAATCCAAGCTGGATAAAACTGCTGGTTATCCATTTTGACCCGGATTAGCTAATTTTAAGCCCAGTTTTTTTAAAAGTGTCCATAAAAATATATTGTAGTTTTTCCTGTATTTTTGAGTAGTATGCACTAAAATGCATACCTTTACGAGAAAACATACCTTTACGAAACTCTCGTTACTTGTAGTATATAATATATAATATATAATCCATATAATCTCGTTACTTGTAGTATATAATATATAATATATAATCCGTGTAATATATAATCCATATAATCTCGTTACTTGTAGTATATAATATATAATATATAATCCATGGAATATATAATCCATAAAATCTCGTTACTTGTAGTATATAATATGTAATATATAATCCATGTAGTATATACCAAAACTCTTAACTGACCTGAATCTCTCATGGATAAAATATGTAAAAACAACTCACAATAATATTTATGTTTAGTTTGTTTTTCTTTATGTTTTAATGTAGTATATACTAGGAATTTAAATGTGTGCAAGAAGTCACTGTTACACAGCACTAACGCACTTGCTCGTGGAGCTCAGTATGGCGTTTTCCTGTGTCGGTCACGATTTAAAAAAATGTCACTAATAATCCATAAAATTCTCATTTTAATCTGCTTTTGGCTTATATTCTTATGTAGTATATACTAAAAAAAATTACTCGCCTCAGGCTTGACTGATATGGATGAATTAAATGATCGCATCGACATCCATCAAACCTTTGACACATAATTGTTCACTAACCAAAAATATCGGTTCACTGGATTATTATACTGGAACCTCTCTGGAGTTTTGTAAACATAAAAAAACAATATTTTTAAACTGTGGATGCATCCAGAAGTCTCTATATGTCACACAAATACAAGATTAGCTTTCAGACGTTGAATCTTGCGTAGTAATAAGGTCTTTTCCAGTTTATTTATTTATTTTCCATTTTTAAGGGGTACAGTGATGCCACAGTCATGAGGGTCAATCATTTTGAATCAAGCATTATTCACCCCAGATAATGTTTTTTTAATTCCCGAAAGCGGACCAATCAGATCGCTTTGTTCCTGTGTTTTATGTTCTTATGGACATTATCCACCCTAAAAACTCGGGATAATGCTTGAATCAATGAAATGTAAAAATAAACCATAAAGTCTGGTTTTCTTATGTTCCAGTTCCTATGTTTGTATAAACTAAAAACAATTATTTACCTCAGGCTTGGTGGATATCGCTAAATTGTCCCATTGACGTTCCGCCTTCAGTTAGTATTTGTTACGTATGTACGTGCTATTTTTCTGCACCTTCACAGGTTAAGCTATTAAAGTAATATAAAGATTTATGCAATGCCTGCAAGTGGGTGTCTGAAAAAATTACATTTTCTTGATACAAGGTTTCAATGTGAATTTGTTTTGATGACGCCATCAATGACTTCATGTCATGTAACCATCATGTTGTAACCGTCCCCTCTCCAAATTTATTTATATTGTCTGCAAGTGTTACACTGTTAAGATAAGGTTAAGCGCCAACTATAAATACACTTTAAAAGCTTCATATACACACTGATCATATTAACAATAAATTAATATTATTATCATCATTATAATAAAGTCCCAATGCCATTTCAACATAACAGGAGGACAGACTCCCCAAACACCCAGCTTTATTAAGCTAACGAATTACCAAAAGACTAAATTAGCTGCTCTGCTCCAGATGGGGGTCACAGTTACTGATGAGAAGAGTGACACAAATGAGCAGTTTAGCCCATAAGGAAGGGACGGGATCCGGTAACGATCCCAGCGGGAATTGTCAGACACAAAGGCGGCCTTGACGTGAGACTCCGGTGTGAAATTCCCACAGCGATTAGCGACCGTTGCACTAAACAGGAGTTCTCCTGCTGTCCGGCTGAGACGTCACGTTTACTGGTTTTTAAACATCAGCTGGGACGCTTCGACTGTCATCCTGATATACGATGCATAGCCTTTGAGGACAATCAGCTGCTGTGTTTGCTTTAACACGGACTGAAGTCTTTGGAAAATAGGTGATGTAATAATTGGGATAGATCTGAAATAACAAAAATGAATCTGTTTGGAAACTAGATAAACATTTCACACATTTCTACATCACATTCTTTAACTAATTTACCAACAAGTAAAGGACACAGAAGAGGAAGTATTGTTATCACCCTGAAGTTTTATAGGATTATTTTCCTTTGACAGCACTTCCTGAAGTGTTTTATTCCCCTTACTGCATTTGTAATTCATTTTAGAAAGGCACATCATATTTATAGGTATCCATCCACTGCTGCACACTCTGTGTATTTTATCTCTTATTATCACTTCACTTTGGCTGAACACAAAGGCGAAACTACCCCAGCTCACGGCCATGGTGTCTCCTATTCACCCGTTTTACATCTTGTTTTGGTTCTGTGTCTGTTTACCAGAAGGATGAGCTTGCGCACGATCCTGTGCATGCACATTAACTTGGCAGTGCAACACTGAATAGTAAAATGTGTAAAAGTCAGAGATGAACAGAAGATGCTGTATGATTTCAAGAGAATTAAAGAAGATTGGTGAAGTTTACTCATACCATGGCCCCCGATGCAGGGGTCATTGACACTCGCATGTAGGAGTAAGCAAATGGTTTCAGAAAGACGTTGTGGCCGATTCCATTTAATTTTTAAGAGATAACTGTTATTTCTTTCAATAGCCGGTGTACCCCGCCTTCGCCCATTGTCGAGTGAACTACGCACCAGCCTCCCCATGGCCTGACTAGGATTAAGCAGCTGAGTCAAAAAGAGTGAGTCGGCAAATAAAACACATCCAAATGTGTAGTACCTCTCTAGATATTCTCTCAAAGTAGACAAAAAGTAATGCAACGATTACATTTTTCGTTGCTCATAAATAACCTTAAAACCTTTTGCTGACATCTCGATCTTCTCCAAAAAACTGAAAAAGAAATGTTTAAAAACTCAAACCTTACGTATTTATTCCCAAATCAATGACTGAGGCACACTTCACATCACCGAAATCCTTATATCAGTGATACGGAGTAAGCAGAATGTGTTCCAATGCTTCTGCTGATTTTTCCCGAGAGCACGGCTTCAACTTTTAAATTCTCAGCACACTGATTAACTTTAAACACAGCTCAGCTCACTAAGATCTTATAGAGAGCACTGCATTCATGCAGGGCCTAAATATAGTATACTGGTGCATTACTTTGGTAAGATTATTATAGAGGACAGCAGAGATCAGGGCCGACATTCCCCCAAAGCATCGCAGCAAAAAAGGTTCACGTTAAACGGTAGCGCGAGCATCACAGTGAACTAACTTTCTCTCCCTCTCTCTCTCTCCTCCTGTTAAGATACTATGCTAAATGAAACTCATCTTGTGACGTGTCGTTTTGATAAATATCTGGGTGCGACAGGGGCATCACACTGACGGACTGAATAAAATCTAAATCCAGTTGCTATACATTCAGTCTGTGGTTCTAGCTTGGGAGCAGTACCATCCCTTCTGCATGACTCGCAGCGCATTTACACAAATTTACCCCACTTTAGTTTGGACTCACGATCAGTAACATTACAGCACACATGGAGTGACTTTCTGACTAACCCCCCTGGAGGCAGAGCTTGGTCTCGGCGTGCCATATGGAAATATGGATCTGGAGAGCAAGGTTCTGAAATGTTCTACTATAACAGCGTGTGTGTTAAAAACTCAGCAGTACTTACAGCTGCTCCCTGGACACCAATCAATTCTACTGACTCAGCTGTACATTAATAGCGTCAATATGAGTCGAGAGCTCTGTGTTCTAGGGTCATTTTAGAGGACATCATCCATGCTAGCACGTCCGCCTCACAGCAAGAAGGTCCTGGGTTCGATTCCCAGCTCGGGCGTTTCTGTGTGGAGTTTGCATG
>JBCNYG010000025.1:15182439-15194327 GCA_039654305.1 Porochilus rendahli
TATATATATATGCTATGCAGTAATCTATTGATTTTACTCAAGGAACGTTTATTTGAACTATGAACTGTGAGTGATTTACTTTTCCCAGAATCACTCGTTCGACTCGGATTTCCCACATAATCTCTTCGCTGATATAACACGGGATTTTCCTTCATCGGAGCAAGTTGGAAAGCTGATCTATTCTTTTACACGTGTTCAAAATTGATAATAAATCCACAGATTTAATTACTATACTATAACTATAAACCTGTTCAAGGTAATTATTCTCTGATCAGACATGGACCTTACAAACACTTATATATATATATAAATCTTAATAATAACAATATATGGAAATTAACTATTTAATTATTATGTTAAAAAATATCATCATCATCAACATCATCATCATTATTTTTATTCTATAGCTATAGTTATATATTTATTTTACTTTTTTTTTAAACCATAACTTTTTGGAATGAATCCGGCTATTTTTTGAAATATTTTGTTATTTATTTTGTGTCACTTGTAAAGTGTTTTCAGTGAATTGAATTGGATTAATCATGCACATGTTTGCCATCTCGATCATTAGGTTGAGATTTTATTTAACCATGGGAACGTGACCTTGACCTACTTTTTTTCCTCTTAATAACAAGCCTCATGCTGAAACATTTTACGGTTTTCAGCAGGTCAGACCACAGGCTAAAAAAGGATATATAACATTTTTTTTACAACTTAAAAAAAAAACAAAAAACAAAACTGGCCCTCACAAGTACACCTCTTGTTCCTCTGTGTGTTTAAAAATAAAATAACAACAAGCTACGATATCACTTCTCATAAAATCATCTTATAACAATATTATAATAATATATCAAATCGCTCTGCCCTACTGACAAGATGCCGGTCTCTGTACCACGGCATGATTGATTATCACCAGATCCTTCTTACATCATCATCAAACCGCTGTGGATACGGGACAGTGACATTACAGGGCAAATAATCACAGCAGGAACAAGGATCACGCAAACAGATACGACGTTCATATATAATTAACATGATGTTTTTTTTACGCTTATGGCGAATGCTTATGTTTACGATGTCAGGTGGTGCAGCCGTTCTGTACCCGGTGACCAGATGTCAGGGTTGTCAGAGTAAGCAAATGGTGGTCCAAGCGTTGAAAGAGATGTTGATGTGTTTAATGTTGGTCGTGTTCATGTTTTCAGTTTACAGAACAGGACACTTTGGCAGAACGACGTGTTAGGAGCATACGCCGTATCAACAAAAATATAAATAATATCCATTTGATATGACATTTTTCTATCATCACTGGTAGAACAGTGGCTTCATTAGCACTTATTTGCTCCCTGGATGCCACCATGGCTGTAGATAAAGGTGAAAGGTCGCCAAACGGAACAAATGGAGGCACTCCAGTGATTCTGTTGTCCAGTGATGAATAATGGGAACACGTGTCAGAAGCCACGTTCCACTTTTATTTAACAGTCTATTCATATTTAACAGTATGAAGTTTCCCAGAGGAGATGAACGCAGCAATAAGTATCTGGTACAAATCTACAATATTTAGGTGTCGGGTTGCCAGGTTGGTAGAATTTATACCAGAGCTAGGTGCAAGTCCATGAGAGGGTGGAAGTTTAAATTGTTAAAATATATTGTACAGATTAGAAAAAAAAAAGATTGTGGGGTGAACAATAGGCATATTAGGTAATGACAAAGCAAAATCCCCTATTGCAGAAATTACGTTTCGTCTCCAAAGCTGAAACTTTCAGTTCTTTTGGTGAACGACTGTACAGTTGTCCAGAAAGTTCTTGTGGTGGAGTTGTTGTTTTTTCCTGGTTATTCAGAATTTGCAGTCATTTCACGCAATCTTTGATAAATATCATCATTATTTATTTAATGCACTGCCTGCAACCATAGGCTATAGCTGGCATCTACGAAACGTCATGAAGTTACCATGGAAACGTCCCAGTCCCACCTCTCAATCTGGCTTGTATTGCCTTGGATTACTCTACTACTGGCGTAGGTGCAGACACTACAAACATATGGCGAGGTAGAACTAGAATAACAGGAACCTAACGTGCATGTCTTGGAACTGTCGGAGGAAACCAGAGTACACAGAGGAAACCAATGCAAGCACGAAACGGTGGGGAAAAAAGAGCGAGTTGACGGTCTGGCGAGCTATCCAGGGTGTACCCCGCACTCGCCCAGAGTCGGCTGAGATGGGCACCAGCCTCCCCGCGACCCTAATTAGGAATAAGCGGTTTGGAAAACTAATGAAGGAACGAATAATCATCACACAATCATCACATGACTAAAGAACTAAGAACAGGGCGAACACATAGGCTTAGTGGAGTTGTGTAGAGGAGGTGAAACGTGCAGACCTGGCAACCCTGTCCAGGTGAGATGATCCATCCACAGGAGAAAGGAAGAAGGAAAGGAGGAAGGAAAGAAGGAAGGAAAAGTGTGTTTTGGATTTGGGGGGGAGATCAGACTGTATTTTGATCAGGGGAAGGAAAACAGCTTGGTAGTTTGTTTGTTTGGTATTGTGGCATGTTATTGTTTAAATAAACAACCCAGGGAGGGCAGTGTGATGGAATACAGAGTGTAAACTCACGTTTTGTGGCGTTGATGAGGTTTTTCCCGTCTTTATAAAGCTCTTTAATGAACCTGTTGGTTTTGTCCAGCTCTGCTTCATGAGCTTTGATTTTTTCCCTGAAGCCCGGGCTGTCCAGGTAACATTCACTGAACTCCAAAGGGTGCAAACCCATCTCTTCTTCTGCTGCTGCTGCCCTTCTTCTCTTCTTCTTTTGCTCTTCTTATCCTCTTCTTCTTCTGCTCTTCTTTATTAAACCTCTCTGCTCTGTCACCTGGATGACTCTATAAATAAGCTGTCTGTCTACTTAAAAAAAAACACCCCAAACCCGGATATTTATCAGTCCATGAGCTTTTATTCCTCCCCTGTTGAGTTTTGCTCCCCCAATAAATCTTCCCAGCGGTTATTTCTGTATCAACTCGCTCGAGACTTTTTCCTTCAATAAATACCAACTGAAATAAAAGTCTCCAGACTCAAACACCCCGCGTCCTGGGTCCTAGACGAACACCTCGGCTTCCTGTGCCGCATAAAACCCAACACTTTCCTGCACAAAAACAAACAAACACACAATAAAAGTTAAACACAACCTCAAGCTCAGGTTGAAGCTCCACGTCGCACTGACACACTGAAGGGCTCAAGCCCCTCCCCATTCACGAGCGTATTTCAGCCAAGGGACGGGTACACGAGACAGAGGAGGGGCGTCGGTAGGCAGGTCGTCGTGACGTCGCGCCAGCCGTTAAAGGAGAGGTTCCTTCGTCCGCCATATTGGAAAGGGATGATTGGAAGGGAATAATGTGTCACGCCGAATGTGTTTAAGAACCATGTGTATGGTGTGTTCAAGATTGCTTTGGAAGGGGAGAAGGGGGAGACCCCATGACAATTATTGCTAAATTTATTTATTGATTAATTGTATTAACATTCATTCATTTTCTGAAGCACTTTATCGTAATTATGGTCACGGGGAGGCTGGCGCCCATCTCAGCCAGCTCTGGCCTCTGGGCATAGTACACCCTGGACAGCTCGCCAGGCCATCGCAGGGCAGAAACACACCGACGGCTATGCAGCCTACTCTTGATGAAAATCAGCAATGGTTCTTTTATACGCCTCTCACCACAGACAGTGACAGACACGGCCAGCAGTGACAGCCCGTTGATGGTGCGGCTTGTGGGATCAGTAATCCATAACCTTACCACCAGGCCCACCACTGCCCCTAATTGTATTAACAATGACAGGAAAAATAACAAACAACACCACGTTGATATTTTTGCCCTCACTTTGGGGATCAGAGAACAAACATTGGGGTGATATAGTGGTGAGCACGGTTGCCTCATAGCAAGGAAGTACTACGTTCAAGTCCCACGCTTGGCGAGGGCGTTTCTTTTTGGAGTATGCATGTTCTCCCCGTGCTTGGTTTCTTCCTGGTACACCAGTTAACTTACATTCCAAACACATACATATTAGGCTAAGTAGCTGTTCAGATTCGCCCTAGGGGTGAATGGGTGCGTCGTGTTTTGGTATAGCGAGCTGTTCAGGGTATACGCCACCTTCGCCCAGTGTCAGCTTAGGCAGGCTCCATCCTTCCCACAACCCTAATAAGAATAAGATGAGTCATTGACAAATGAGTAAGTGAGTGAGTGAGTGAGTGAGTGAGTGAGTGAGTGAGTGAGAACAATCACAACATCGTGCAGGTGTTTCATTGTCCCTACTTTTCACTTTCGATATTTCTGACATTGTTCAACATAACTTGATGTCCCACCTATTGTAGATAGTGCAAGTGTAATTAGTACATGTTATACAGGAATGGTGTGATCTAATTGGTCCACTGTCTGGAGATTAAAAAACATTACCCCAAGTGGATAATGCTTGAATCAAAATAACAGACACTCACACTTTGTCACAGTTACTTGGAGCATCAGTATCGCTCACCATTTACCCTCACACCTAGGGGCAATTTGGAGTAGTTCATTAGCCTAATGTGTATCTTCGGACTGTGGGGGGAAAAACAGAGTAAAACCCATGCAAACACGGGAACAACATGCAAACTCTAGACAGAAACACCCTCACCGAGCCCGGGACCACCTCGCTGTGAGGCAGATATGCTAACCACTACGCCTCCATGCCACCTGTTTCTCTATAGTATATACTAAAACTCTTAAGGACTTTAAAAAGGAGCCTTTAGTTACACAGCACAGCTTTGTTCTGAGCACATGGATAACGTGTTCTAGTGGAATCTGGGGTGGCATGTTGATGAAGTGGTCGCCACATCCACCTCACAGCAGGAAGGGCCTGGGTTTCCTCCAGGTACTCAGGTTTCCTCCCACAGTCCAAAGACATGCACATTAGGCTAACTAGTTGTACCAAATTGCTCCTAGGTGTGGGTGTGGATGGTTGTGTGTGTGTTGTGATGGTCTGGTGAGCTCTTCATGGTGTAGCCGCACTTCACCCAAGTGGATTGGAAAATAAGTGATTGTATCTGACTAATAGTCTATCCTCAGCAAAGCACTGTCTTATGCAAAATCAACTCAGGATTTTATATATATGTATATACAAGACCTTTTTATATATATATATAGACCTTTTCAAGATGGCGGCATTCCATACGCTAACGCCAGCAGGACAAAAAGCGGAACCAATGATTCACAGGGAGTTGTTTCCCGCCGTGAGTATTTATGCAATGGACTATTAGTCCTGTACAAGAGATGCATGGATATTTTAAGAGTAACCTTTTTTTTGGTTTGTGATGATTTTAGAAAAAAGGTACTGAAAGTTAGCTTTAGTTGGTAAGATATGTGTATGTGTTTTTTTTTTGTATTTTAGGAAACATACGTGTCAACTTCCGGGGCATCATTTTATCACCATGCAGGTTAAATAATGACTCGTGCAGCGGAAGCTGTTTTCCTGTTTGTTTTTTCTTAGTGTGCTGTTTGTGTGGTTTAATGTCCAGACTTGGTGATGTGATTTCTGTCGTTTGTAGTGTATTTCTTGAGCGGTGAACCTTCTGTCACTACGAGATGCCCAGCAGCGGCGGTGCGGCGGTGAAGGCGAGGAGGAGCAGGCGGCGCAGCAGAGCTCCGAGAGAAGATCCGGCTCGGAACCAGCTCCTCTCCAGTTCTCTCCAAAGCGCGCAGCACTGCCTCGTCCAGCAAGACTACGGCACCGCGTTCGTCCACTTCCTCCTGGCCCTAAACCTGTCTCCGGCTCTGAAAGATCCGGCGAGAGTAAGATCCGATCCTGCAAACACTTTCGGGGAAAACCAACAACTAACGCATGGAAAGCACGTAGCTTCGTGACGTCATGTACCAATCCGCATACTAGATATTCATCATGATCAAAGGAATATCAAACTGTAACCAAGGGAGCATACAGACGTCAGTCACTTAAACACAAGGTGATGGAGTACAGTGGTGATCTGTGATTGGTTGATGGGGAACGGTAATCTGATTGGTTGATGGGGAACAGTGGTGATCTCTAACTGGTTGATGGGGAGTAGTGGTAATCTGATTTGATGGACAACAGTGGTGATCTCTAATTGGTTGATGGGGAACGCTGGTGATCTGTGATTGGTTGCTGGGGAACAGCGGTAATCTGATTGGTTGATGGGGAAGGGTGATGATCTGTGATTGGTTGCTGGGGAACAGCGGTAATCTGATTGGTCGATGGGGAAGGGTGATGATCTGTGTTTGGTTGATGGAGTACAGTGGTGATCTCTAACTGGTCAATGCGGAACAGCGGTAATCTGATTGGTTGCTGGGGACAGTGGTGATCTCTAATTGGTTGATGGGTAACGGTGGTGATCTGTGGTTGGTTGATGGGGTTCTCCTTTACTAATGTTCTGTTTGTCACCGTTCTCTTTCTGACTCACCAGGACTCCTTCAGGTTCACGCTTTCAAAGTGGGCTGACGAGCTGGAAGGAGTGGGTCGCATTCAGGAGCTCTTCGACTGCTACGAGCAAGCACTTGAGTTGTTCCCTAAAGACGAGGTGATCATTAACAGCATGGGCGAGCATCTGTTCAGGTACTGTTTCCTTTTCACGTTTTTAAAATGAGATCACGTCTTTAGTTAATCAGTAGCTCCAGTCCTTTCTACAGCCAGAGCATAAGACGTTAGGGTCTGTGTATCTCAGGATGGGCTTCAGAGACGAGGCTGCGGCGCATTTCTACAAAGCCCTGAAGCTGAAGCCGGATTTCCCCGAAGCCAAGGAGAACTTCTACAGGGTGGCCAACTGGCTGGTGGAGCGCTGGCATTTCCTAATGCTTAATGATAACGGCCGGAACCGGAAGTACCAGCTCGCTATTCAGAGGGCAGTACAGGACGGCTGCGGATCAGTTCTGGATATCGGAACGGGCACGGGCATTCTCGGGTAAGATCTTTCTCTTCGAAGTTTTACAACAGCTGTTATGACAACATTTATTACTGCACGCCGTCGTCATGGTGATCTCAGCTGTACTTGTGCCGGATCATGAAAAATTAAATAACCTCAGATCCATCTGATGTGATGAATTATTCATCCTGTAACCTCGCTGCCCAATATACAATTGTGTCGTTTCCATAGTAACCAGTAGTCACTGCATATAATTCACGTCACTCAGGATGTGTGCAAAGAAGGCAGGTGCAAGTGAAGTGTACGCCTGCGAGCTGTCCAAGACCATGCACGAGCTGGCGTGTGAGGTGGTCTCAGCCAACGGCATGACGGACAGCATCAAGATCCTACACAAGAAATCGCTGGATATGGAAATCCCAAAAGACATTCCCAAAAGGTGATCGGTACACAAGCCTCGCATGCTAGAGTCACCAAACGTGCCTTTAAAAAGGGTTTCATTAAGGCCGGAGTCCGGTTTTACATTCTGGTTCACGTTTTTCGGCAGGGTGTCCTTGGTTGTCACGGAAACAGTGGATGCCGGACTGCTCGGGGAGGGAATCGTCGAGAGTTTGATTCACGCCTGGGAGCATCTGCTCTTACCTCCACCTGTACGCTCTGGGCTGGATTAGTAACCCCTTTTCTATGAGGAGCATGTTTGTATTCTGCTGGGAATACATTTCTATACACATAGTCCTGTGAAAAAAGTAACTACACCCCATTCAGTTGTGTGTACAGAGGGGCAAACAGATTTTTCGATCATTTACTCAGAACAAATCTCAGTAGATGTGGTATTCTTCTGTTGAGAAAGTAACTACACTCTTGGTCACAGAAGCTAGCACCGACAAATATTTGAGGGGCTTCAAATTTTGGATTTGTGTACAACATTCCATAACTCGAATTCTCCATTTCTTTTCTTTTCTTTTTTGCATTGTTCATATGACCGTTTATATTTCAGATGTGGACTGTAAATAAAGAAAGGAGTAGGGAATAATTTGAAGTGTTGTGATGTTTTTTTTTCCCCCTAAAAGAATGTGGAAGAAGCATCGATGTCCAGTCCTTCCCTAACGGGTCGGGTCATTCCCGCTGGCGCCACCATGTACGCAATGGCCGTGGAGTGCCATGAGATCCGCAGACACCACAGGTCAGAGGTCAAAGGTCATTCATGTATACGGGTTTAAAATTTCATGAGTAATATGAGCTTGTATAAGTGGCATTTACATCCACCAAGGTCATGTGTGTCTGTCTATCTGTGACCACGACAACTCAAAAACCTCTGAGCGGTTTTCCATGAAGTTTTAACCAAATGTGGGCCAGTGAAGATCTGAGTAAATTTTCGGAGTGGTCCGGATGCAGATACAGGAAAGTTCAGAGGAATTTTTGTAACATTGCGCGACAGGGCAAGGAGCCAGAAATCACCCATAATGCGCCGGGAGAAATAAAATACAGAGCACAAAAAATTTTTGGAACAAACCACAAGAGGGCAACGTAATCATACGTCGTTTGCCACGATAAACCATGTAAAGAATTGCTTGCACTACCTTGGTGGAGGTTTGCACTCTCTGGTGCAATTGTAGTGTTAGCATTGAGATGAGCAGCATGAAAATTTTTGTTATGATAATTGTATGTGTGTGTGTGGGGGGGGGGGGTTGGTGCAGGCTGTGTGTAAGTGCAGTAGGAGGACTGGATCTGACTGCAGCAGGTCACATCCGGAGTCCCGTGAGGTGTTCGGGGGACGTAGATGAGTCGTCAGAGCCGTACACCACGGAGAGACTAAGCCGTCTGCCTGGAGGCTTCACTGCGCTCACGGAGCCCTGCAGGGTGATGGATATCGACTTCAATAACCCACAGGTACGCATGCCCTGCAGGAAGCCGGCGACAGTAAGACGTCTATTCAGATTTTGAAATATCCTTGTTATGAACATTCATTCATTCATTTTGTAAACCACTTAATCCTAATTAGGGTCGCGGGGAGGCTGGCGCCCATCTCAGCCGACTCTGAGAGAGGGCGGGGTACATTCTGGACAGCTCGCGAGGCCATCGCAGGGCAGTAACACACATACAACCATTCACTCTCACACCTAGGGGCAATTTAGAACAGTCTACTGTGCATGTTTTTGGACTGTGGGAGGAAACCGGAGTACCCGGAGGAAACCCACGCAAGCACGGGGAGAACATGCAAACTCCACAAAGAAACGCCCGAGCTGGGAATCGAACCCATGACCTTCTTGCAGTGAAGCGGACGTGTTTACGTCTCTCTATCTCTCTCTCTCCCTCTCTGTTGCTTTCTCTTTCTTCCTCACTTGCTCTCTTTCTTTTTGTGCAATACTACTAACAAACACCCAAACCCCGAGTAAAACAGAGGTAATAATCGATGCCTCCTGCTGCAGGAGCTGGAAGGCCTGTGTCTGAGGGAAGTGGCTCGGCTGCGTGTGCCGGCGATCCAGGACGGAGATGTTGACGCCCTGGCCGTGTGGTTTCAGCTACACCTGGACCAGGAGAACAGCATTTCTACAGGCCCGGATGAGGACACGTGCTGGGAGCAGGCCATCTACCCAGTTCCGCCCTGTAAGCTTGCTTTTATAGAAGGGTGTAATGTAGGGCGTGACCTGAGTGACCTCAGGGAGGCCATTTTTTTCCCTTAAATCTGTTGGAAAGCACTACTTTTCTCTTCATGAATAAGCTGCGTGATGTTATGTTCTCGGAAAAATCAATGACAACTCACTGTTGCCACCCGGAGGTTTTTTCATCAGTTCTTCTCCCGCGATTTAGTTACCAGTACCCGTCCGTCAAATGTGCATCACTGTCACATGATCAGCACCAACCAGAGAGGGCAAACGTAAGCATGTGCTTCCTCCATGGTATGCTATGCTACGCTAAGGTAGCCAGCCGCATTTTTTTTCCTTGTTAGTGCTGCTTATTCATATTCAGGAGTCGTGTAACATACTTTGTAGGAAGACGGTGTCCGCCACCGTGCACGCGAAGTTCACGTGAAGTCCATGATTGGTTGGCGATCGTTGTAAGTGACAGGGCAGTCAGCGTACGCTATCCCTCCCTGAGAGCTTGACTAATAAGCCAATAGTGTGTCAACCCGGGCTCGAATTTGATGCTTTTGGTGCACTATGCTGCCGCGCTACTTGGAAGCCCGTCCTGAGGTTAACTGTCTTCCTGTAACCACCCATTTTAGTCATTCATTCATTCTTTCGCTGAATCGCTTACCTCTACTGAGGTTGCACTGGAGCCCAGCTCGGCCGACTCTAGCGTCCTGAACAGCTCGCTGATCTATGACACTCAACCTTTCACACTTATACCTAGGGGCGATTTGGAACAGCCAATTCGCCTAACGCTGTGAGGCGGATGTGCCAACCACTGTCACCGTGCCGGCATTTTTAGCTCCCGCCCACAAAATGGCTGTAGAGCTATAGGAATGGGTTCTGTCCATCCGTCTCTCCGACACACCTTAGTTTCCGGACGTTTACTTGCTGCGCGCTGAAGCTGGGGCTTTCAAACCTGGTGTGGTAGGATGAATTTGTGTTCGAGTGACCTTGACCTACTTTTCAAGGTCACAGAGGCATTCCAGAGGTTTCCAGCCATTTAATTTGACCAATCAGATTAGAGACCTGAACAGCACTATGGGATAAAATAACACTCATCTGGTCTGATCTTGCCTTCAGACTACAGTGTGAAGTGCAGCGATGAACTTCTGGTGGACGTGTCCTGCAGAGATGCTTACCTGCGGGTATCCTGCACTGGGGTGTTGAGCAGCAGCCAAAAGCTCCACGTCGAAAGCACGAACGAAGCGGCCTCTGCCGAAGTCCCTTCGGATCCTGAACTGGAGCTCTGCAGCGCTCTGGCTGCCCTCCAGACGCACCGGGACCTTCCTGCGCAATCGTTTACGTTGGAGTCTTCTGAAATCACTCTCCTCAACAACACCAACTATCACAAGTGCTTCCAGAAAGCGATGGCCAAACTTCTGTCCTCCTTGGAGTCCTCCGCCTCGGGGCCGCTGTACGTGCTTGATGTCTCGGAGGGTTTCTCCGTGCTCTCTTTGATGTCAGCGCGGTTAGGGCCGGTGCGAGCCTACAGCTCGGTGGAGAAGCAACAGCACCAGGCTCTTCTACAGCTCCTGGCCCGGGAAAACGGCGTGCGCAAGGACGCGCTGGAATTCTGGCTCAGCCACGTGGATGACGACTCGGCTGTACTACAGAGGCCCGACTCAGAAAAGCTGTGGAGCGCCATCATGCTGGACTGCGTGGAGATCTGTGGCCTGCTCAGACAAAACCTCATGGAGAAGGCTATCTTGGCTAGGTACAAGCTTCATCATTAATGCCTCCGATACTAAACAATAGAAATACAATTACAGATTAAACCAAATTCTCTTTGTTGTGGTTAGATTAAGGATGGAACACAGGCTGAGTTTTTCTCAGTTTAAAGTTGAGTATAGTATCTATAAACAGTTGTTCCTTCACCTCCTCTTCTTCGTGTCCTCTACTGAAGTTATTAAGGCAAGAAAATACAGCCTCATGTCACAGGCAAACCCGATGTCTTGGTGGGATTAAAATATAAAAAGCCATATCCCCATGAGATGAAAGTCTTTATGCGGAAATGCCATGCCATGCCATGGTGGGGTAAATCCCAGGAAAGTTATGCCATGGTGGGGTAAATCCCAGGACAGCCATGTCTTGGTGGGGGTAAATCCCAGGAAAGCCACGTCTTGGTGGGGTAAATCCCAGGACAGCCATGTCTTGGTGGGGTAAATCCCAGGACAGCCATGTCTTGGTGGGGGTAAATCCCAGGAAAGCCACATCTTGGTGGGGTAAATCCCAGGACAGCCATGTCTTGGTGGGGTAAATCCCAGGACAGCCATGTCTTGGTGGGGTAAATCCCAGGACAGCCACGTCTTGGTGGGGTAAATCCCAGGACAGCCACGTCTTGGTGGGGTAA
>JBCNYG010000025.1:15205296-15217796 GCA_039654305.1 Porochilus rendahli
GGACAGCTCGCCAGGCCATCGCAGGGCAGAAACACGCTGACGGCTATGCAGCCTACTCTGGACGAAAATCAGCAATGGTTCTTTTACATGCCTCCCACCACAGACAGTGAGAGACACGGCCGATTTTATTTGACGGCACAACACATCGTGCATGTAGAGAGGCAACAAGCTAAGGCTTGCAGCTAGCACGGATTTTATTTTGAGTCAACAAGCTAAGGCTACGATTTCTACTGATTTCTTTATTCTATTCATTGAAAGTGTTATTGTGTTGGAAAATAAACAAGTTTACAGGTGTCTTTTCACAGCTTCAACAAAATTTTGATAGTGTGATGCTCGTGATTTCAATGATTTCGCCACTGCAGTGTCATGAAATATGCCTCCCTCCCCGAATCAAAGAATGTATTAGCACGTTTGTGTGAGTCCCCGCCAATACTCTGCCTCACTATAAATATGATTAACTGGAAGCAATGTCCAAAAATAACACTACTGATTTTAAAAATAACACTGTTGATTTTGGATGAAGCCAGGAATCAAAACGGATCTGTCTGTTGAGAATTGTTTATATTGAGTGCTGATACTTATTTTTGGAGATATCCAAACCGCCAGATTGGAAGCTGACAAAGAAAAAAAAAAAGCACATCGGTAAGCCAAGGAAGACCCTGACCATCTGTGAAGGGGGGGTCTGAACAATGGGGTCCAACAACCAAGAATTAGAGACAGGGATTTCCAAAAGCATGGAGACGTTAAAAAACTTGGGGGTGTGCTGGTGGGTTTACTGGGATAGAAAATACGGACTGAAAAAGGAAATTCTTTAAAATCAGACAATTGAAAAATGATAAATATATATATTTTTTAAACTGATATGATGATAAATGTGCCTCGTGTATGAACAGTCTATTATTATCTCAAAGAAAATGGCCCCCAATCAGCAGCTTATAAAATAGCACTTGATCTAGCACTTCCTTGTTAGCTTACATTTGATGGATCACACGGATTTATTTTTTATTCTTGCCATGTCTTGTACTTAAACCACCTCTGAATTCCGATGTTTTTGTGATTTTACATGGCAATCTCTGGAAGAGTGTGAGTCCTGTGCTGTGTTTGTTCAGCTTGAGATATTTCAGCATGGGTTGCGCTCCTTGAGTCCAGAAATGTGAGGCGGAACGGTACTTTCTGTCCTCTGAGATTGGTTTTGGTACTTATTCATTAAAAAACAAAGTGTATAAATTAAATGTATGATGCAGAATTGAGAAGACTCTCAAAGTAAGGCTCTGATTTCACATTTACGGTTACGGATAAAAAAAGAAAGAAAGAAAGAAAATTTTCGATAAACGAGCTTGAGGCTCTGCTATTGTGGCAGATTGTGAAGGTTAAATTCAAATACCATGCCCCCCACATACACGCTGCTGACTCTCTGAGCAAAGCCTTTAACCTTCAACTCTTCAGCTCGGTGCTCTGCCTTAATTTTAACTCACTTGGGATCAAATCAGCAAGCAAACATACCTTAACACACAGGAATAACAACCAGCTACAAGGTGAAGCTTGAATGCTTAACTTTAGTAATATTTCAGCATTTGTGAAAAACAAATTTTAACAATCTTTTTAAATGACTATTTATCACAGTGTATGAGATGATGACAATAACATCTATACTTCTAAAACAGACTGTGTGAAAGTGCGACTGTGTAGAAAAACAAGTCCTCTGGTATAATCATAACAATGTTATAGCTATAAAATCATGTTTGAAAGGCAAATAAAAGATTTAGGGCAGCTTGTAGGCAGTGGTTGCTCAGTGGTTATGGCTCTGGATTACTGATCAGAAGGTCAGGGGTTCAAACCCGCGTACCACTATTGGACTCTTGAGCAAGGCCTGATCTGCCATAAATCTAAATTTGGAACAGTTTTGGAACTCAGCCTACTCTCCAGGCAGTGACATTAACACACTGAGACTAAGAAATGTTTTGTCTTGGTTTTCGAATGGAAAACTTTCACATGCGACTCCGTCTGAAAGTTAAATCAAGAATCATATTCAGCTATGAGTAGTGCCACCCAAGGTCACTGCAGCTTATAGTAATCAGGTAAATCCTTAGTAAATCCTCTGCTCTGGGCCGATATAATCCAGACATTCAGTGCGCAATATAGAACACACAACCATCAGGGTTTCCAGTCTGGGAACCATGCAATGAATCTCCTATGATTGGGAAGCTGGGTGTGCCTCACATTTCTCATTCATCATTCTGGTTCAGCTGCCACTGGGAATGTCTTTCTGTCTGCCTGTCTGTTTGTCGGTCAGTAGGTCGGCCTGTCCTTCTGTCTTTTGACCTGTTCGTCTGTCAATCACACTGCCTACATATCTATCTGCTTGCTTGTCTGCCTGATAATCATCAATCTTTCTGTCTGTCTGTTTATCCATACATCCATCTGCCTGCCTATCTGTCTGTCTGTCTACCTGTCTCTTTGATCAAAAGGTGTTGATTAATCTCCTGTAACATCTCTGAGAGTCATTTTATAGATTTATATCTATGTGTCTTTCTGTTAATAGGTTTATAATAGGTTACTATGGTAATATATGGGTAATATATACCCTATAATAGGGTAATTCATTCATTTGCTAAGCCGCTTAATTCTAATTAGAGTTGCAGGGAGACTGGAATCCATCTCAGCGGACTCTTGACGAGGGCAGAGTACACAGGCCTTGCTGTGTGGCAGACGTGATAACCACTGCACCACCGTGCTGACCTGTTATGGTAAAGGATTATGTAAATAAAGTTATTATTAATATGGTAATGTTAATATGGTAATAGGTTATGTTAATATGGTAATAGGTCAATATGTAAATAGGGTACGTTAATATGGTAATAGGTTTGCATGTAAATAGGTTATGTAAATGTGGTAATAGGTTAATATGTAAATCGGTCATGTAAATATGGTTAATATGTATATACAGTAGGTTATATAAATATGGTAATACATTTATAGGCAAATGGGTTATGTAAGTATGGTAATAGGTTAACATGTAAATAGGTTATGTAAATATGGCAATAGGTTAAGATATAAATAGGTTATGTAAATATGGTAATAGGTTAAGATATAAATAGGTTATGTAAATATGGTAATAGGTTAATATGTAAATACACTAGGTTATATAAATATGGTAATACGTTTATATGTAAATAGGTTATATAAATATTTAAAATAGTTTAATATGTAAATACAGTAGGTTATATAGATATGGTAATAAGTTTATATGTAAATAAGTTATGTGAGTATGGTAGTAGGTTAATATGTATAGTATGGTGACTTTTCTGTCAGATAACTATTATTTCACATTTGGAAATATTACAGACAAAAAGTCAAATGTTTTATTCTTTTTAATGTCTTTTCTCTAATTCTTAGAGAGAAGGGAGGCTGTTAAGGGTACAACTGTTTGTACCTGCTATGATATAAGTGATAACACAAATAACAACACAAATCATGCCACATTAAATGTAACTATAAACAAAATGTCACTGTTTAACTGATACAGGTTGTTGGGATTGGAAGTAGTTAGCACTATTTCTTCATAGTGAGAAGGTTCTGGTTTTGAATCTCAGCCAAGAGCCTTTCTGTGGCTCCAATGGTTCCTACAACCCTGTCGAATTACTGGTATAGATAATGGAGGGATGTACAGTGTTGGTGGAAGGGGTATAAAGGAATAAAGGCTCTTAAAGGAAAATAATTCACACCAAGGTCACTAATCCATGTTGTTTATTTACCTACAATATCACACGCTTAAATATTTTATTATTTAAAATATTCGACCAGAGTTAAGTATTGTTTTGCACTGTCATTCTGTTTCTTGACTCAGCTTCCAAACAGTTAAAGTTGGGGTGAGTGGAAAACACGTTGCAGCACTCAGAGGGGAGCATTCACCCGTCACGACGCAGCGGCAGTGTTCCACTCCTAACGACATGGAAACTAACCAACTTTTAACAAGTCTCCTATTCACAAGATGCACAAGCACAACCAGACACACTCGTCAAGCCTTGGCTCTCGCTGCATGTTTCCGCTTAAGAGAAAGAGGACAAAAAGTGCGTGTATGTGTGTACTGTGTGATACAGATGATCTTACACGTGAGAGCCCGAGGCTGATTCTTCTGCGACATGTAAATGTAAAAAAAAAAACCAACCAAAAACAAGAACCAGGAGAAGCCTGTTCCTCAAAAAGTATAAATGTCAAGGGTTCTCAAGTTCATTTTCGCAGCAGGGCTTGATGACTCAATGTATTAAATGACCTGCTATGATAAAAAAAAAAAGATTTCTCTTGGTATTTACACAGCTGGCTGCGGGCTAGGAGAAGAATAAACAGCTCTGTGCATTCTCAAATAATGTAATGGACGTGATGCTTCGTAATCCTTAAATCTGTGGAAGCTTTTTTTTGCCATTGCTATTATTGTGATGTGTTCGGTCATGTGATGCCTGTGAGTTCTTCCCAAACTGGAATCTTGAAACACCATCACGCTACGGCTGGCTTCAGATGCCACTGTGTCTTACATACAACCCATTAAAAAAAAGGTTTGCTAGGTAATTAGCATCTATTACCTACCTCTATTACATAATACTAGCCTTACCGCTATTAAACATCTCGATGAAGTCGAGAGCGTGCTTCACTATCATCCGCATGGACTGGAAGATATTGCTCCGCAAAACTCCCTGAGGCTGGGGACCCACTTCCAGACCTGAAAATACATATCAGGCTCTTAGACACAGATATTGCATAACACGTGAACATTGCTCGCTAGAGGTTGTAGTTATGTAAGTTATTGTAACATGCATGTATGTGTGTAGGTTTGCAGCCATCCAAGTCCCTTGGAAATGTCTAGTACAGCCATGTTATTTAATACAAATATATTACTCAGAATAAACAGAACGTTTGTTCTAAACAGGAAGCTCAGCACAATGTGTTTAATTAGATAAGTGCTCAGTCAGACTGTATAGGCGGTATCTATGCATAGCCCCACTTAGATCTCTTCATAAAGGTCCCATAAAGTATGGGCTCTACATGGGTCACGCAAAAACAATGGTTATTTCTTGAGCCACCATCCATCCATCCATCCATCCATCCATCCATCCACCAAAATGCTTAATCCTGCTAGGATCATGTGGACACTGGAGCCTAGCGAAGGCAGGGTACACCCTGAAATCCACTGCAGGGCAACACACACATACAACCATTCACACTCACACCTAGAGGCAATATGGAACAGCCAATTAGCCTACTGGGCATGCTTTGAGATTGTGGGAGGAAACCGGAGTACCCAGATGAAACCCACGCAAGCTCTGGGAGAACATGCAAACTCCACACACTAACACTCGAGCCGAGCCGAGCCGAGCCTGGTACTCAAATCCAGGACCTTCTTACCTAGCTAAGTGCTAACCAGTACACCACCATGCTGCCCAATGTAATTATTCACAGCCCAAGTAATGTTCCAATTCAAAGGTCATCCAGCCAAGTACAGTCCAAATACCCGGATGTGTTCTTACTCCTCCTTTTTACTGGGGATGCAGCGGGTGGTGACTTCTGTGGACTTAGGACTGTCTAGTATCTTTTATTCATTCATACATTCATTCATACATTCGCAGGACCACTAATCCTCCCAGGACTGGGGAGAGGCTGGAGCCTATCTCAACCAACCCTTAGTGAAGGCAGGGTACACCTTTAACAGATTGCCACTCCACTGCAGGGCAACACACACAACCAGTCACATTCACACCCACATCTAGGGCTGATTTGGAACAACTAGTTAGCCTAATGTTCATGCCTTTGGACTGTGGGAGGAAACCCAAGGATGCCCACGCAAGCACAGGGAGAGCATGCAAACTCCACACAGAAATAAAAGGACGCGAACCCAAGACCTTCTTGCTGTGAGTCGGATATACTAACCACTACACTACAATGCTGCCCTAAATACAGTGCAATACTGAAAGAAAATTGACCATGTGAATATTTGACTCACCGACAGGGTGCTTGGCCACTGAACGTGTGGTTGCGTACTTGAGTTGTGGGTGTTCGTTCAGCAGCACCATGCAGCTCTCTGGAGCCATGGCTTTCTGGACAGAAGGCACACAGGTGACACTGTAAGCTAGGAGTCTCAAACCGCTAACAAATCGTTGTAAGAAAAACAGTAGTACACTGTTAGGGCTCAAAATGCTATGTGCTAGCTGCAAAACCACTGCTACATATAACTTTATTCACTGGGTTTCAGTTTTCAGGTGCAGATTTCTGTATGCGGCCCTGCGATGACCTGGCGAGCTGTCCAGGGTGTACCCCGCCCTTGCCCAGAGTCGGCTGAGATGGGCGCCAGCCTCCACGCGACCCTAATTAGGAATAAGCGGTTCGGAAAATAAATGAATGAATGAAAAAGTGTTTCCCGTCTTCCTGCAGTACAATGACAAAAATCGTGTGCGCGGTCTACAGCCGCACCGCTTGTTTATTGTTAGCCTGGTAGTGAAGACACGTCTTGGCCGAACAGCAACATTTGGGGTAAAAGAAACATTTTAGTTTTTTGTAGGTGCACAAACATCAGGAATAAATTACTTCATTTGAAATAAAAACAAATTAATCAACCATAAAAATATTAAGAAGACGGACAGAACACCTCCCGAAGGTCTTAGTGTTTAAAAAGAAGCATAACAGCTAATGATGCGACGATTTGCTCGCCGAGTGGGAAATAAAGCTTCAAGAATTTTGATTTTAGTGCACCTTGTAAACATTGTTCGGCTTTTTCCCAGAACCTAAACAACAAAAAAAAAACCAACACCGGGCACTTTGTGTTTGTGTTTACCATCAAGTTAATAGATGACCTGCCACCTTCTCACTACTGCGATAAGGTCACAGGATGACTGTTAAACGTTAAACATGATTTCTGCAGAGAAAGAACGGCTAACGTGTCAAATGTTTTGCGAATCCATGAATAGAAATAAAAAAATATATAAGTTTTTTTTTTTTTGAATGAATAGCGCTGGGTTACAGACTGATGAAGATCCCCGTGTGCTTTTCAACCTGCTGTTCAAACTCAATTCATTAGTAGGAATTCGAGTTAAGTGATCGGAGCGTAGTCTGTGTGCGCCTGCTTTTTGGGATTGCCGGACAGCACGGTGGGAACGATGTCGTCCACGTCGTCCACGTCGCCCACCCAGGGTGTGGAGCAGAGTTCGGCGGGGGCCGAGCTGGAGTGAGGGGGTCGGGTGTGTCCCAGACCCTGATAGTGCCCTGATGGAGACGGGGGACTGGACGAAACCTCGGCGACGACGGCATCCTGAGAGCCGGAGGACAGCAGCCCTCGGTGTTCATCGTGCTCCGAGTTGCGTTCAAAGTAGTTCTTCCTGGGTCGGCCCATGACCGTTCGGCCTGCGGGAGGACAAGCGGATGCACGAGGAGATTACAAGAAATGTAAATAACTTTAATAAATGACTAGCAAGGTGGGTATTAAATCAGTACTGTGGTACAAGCTTATCTGGGACTCACCGACGTTGCGCACTTGCTCGGAGATGTCGGCCCGGATGTCTGACATGTCCCACATGGCCAAAAACGAGTCGAAGCAGGAGCCTTCCTCTGCTTCCTGAATGTATGGCTTGTAGGTGAAACTGAAGTGATGGGCAATGGCCGCCAAAAACATCTCCACACAGATGATGAAGTCCTGCAACACAACCGGACAGCAGCACCGTGACGTTTATTTCAGTCCATGTAATAAACATAAACAGACTGATACTGGGGAGGGGAATCGTCTTGTACCTGCAGTCCAGTGGCCACGGCCTCCACGCTGTCCCAGTCCCAGGTGTGAGAGTCTGAAATCACTCCAACCTTCACAAGCAATGCAATGAGCACTGCCTGCCTGTGTGTGTGTGAGTGTGTGAGAGAGAGAGAGCGAGAGAGAGAGGAAGAGAGAGACAATGTAACTCTGAGCTACCTTCATGAATCGACAATCTTCATCATCACGGGGACGGCCTGTTATACAAAGCCTGTATAACATAACATATAACATGACATGACATAACATGACATAACAGAACATGACATGACATAAAACAAAACATAGCACAACATATCATAACATATAACAAAACATAACACAACATAATAACATAAAACATATAACACAACATAACTTATAACAAAACATAACACATAATATATAACATAACATAAAACAACATAACAAAACATAACACAACACAACAAAATGACATAATATAACATAACACAACACATAATATAACATAACAACATAAAACAACATAACATATAACATAAAACATAACATAACAGCCTACCTATCAACGGTCTGTGACGAATAGCAACAGCCTGTTACACACATCAATGACCCGTACACAGCAACGGCCTCTACCGAACAGTGAAGTGTTGGGAAGTGAACGAGATGAACTGATTCGCAAACGCAACTGAATCGATTCACCAGCGGTACGTCTCCGAATCATTCCGAAATGTACTGCTGAATCATGGCGCAACCGAGTCGAGTATGTGTTTACACAGTATGTACGTATATGTGTCTATATGTGTATGTTGGTTTATGCACATATAGCTTTGTGTAGGTTTCTTAGTTGTCTTTTGTGCACTTGTATAATTGCTGCTAAACAGACAGTTAAACTGATTTAAACTGACTTTCATTGTTCATTCAGAATCTTATACCATAGTTGGCTGTTATTTCAAGAAAAATGAAACCCGTGTAATGAGTGAGGAATTAGTATTGCTCGTAGTTTCACTGTAACGGTGTACATTTCGCGTTAAACGCTTAAACCGTTGTCATTTTGATGCCGTACGTGATTTCAGCCACGTGACTCCCATGCTCTCATGCTATCCCTCGAATCGGGTAGGATTGTCCACTTGACTCGCTTATGCGCTCTCTGGTGGCTAAACGGTCCGTTGCGAGAGGCACAGCCTCCCTTGCAAGCTACCCAGCTATGGGTGGGACCAGTACCTGGCAGTGGATCCCACCTTGCGGTTCTTGCACCGCAAGCGTTTCTCCTTGACACCTTTCCAGTTCAAAACGCGCGAGACCCTCTCGGACCGTCTTGCAAGCCGTCCTGTCCTGTCCTGTCGCGAGCAAGCGCTTCCCAACTCCGAGATTACCCTTGAAACGTTCGCTCTGTCCCCCTGGCGCCCGAGGCGAGTTCGCCGTGGAGGACTCGCCTGGAAAGACGAGAATATCTCGATCTAACATGTCCTGACCAGCGCAGCTGTTTTTGGATCACCATACCCTCGACGGTAGCTTCATTATAATAACAGATTTATGAAATGTGAAGGAATCTTTTTTTTTTCTTCTTCTTACCAGAAGGACACGAACACGACGAGTTTGACACACAGGAATTTGCCCACAGGTCTGATCGGCCCGAGTTCCTCCCTTAACGCTTTGTAGAACAGCACCAGGCAGTACATGGCGAACTGAGGACAGAAAAAGAGGCTTACTGAGTTAGAAATGATTTTTCCACCCTGTCCTAGTGAAGAATTGTACAGGCTACATATGGGTCTGATGGTCAAGTGTCCATAAACTTTTGTCCATATAGTGTATCCTCCAAAATGTCTATAGGAACGGATCTCAAGATGTTTTCGAATGCCAAGACTCTGGATTGGGGCGGTGTGAACTGCACCCGCGTACGGACCTGTGCTTTCATCCTAAGGGCAAATTTACATGTCGGTATCTTCCTGTTTCTCATTTCACTTAGAAAGCTGAATAAAGCGGTACGTACGAGCTGGGAGAGATTGTTGAGGATCACTAAATAGGTCCAGGCGTTCTTGGAGCTGAAGTTGCCTTCGTCGTAAACCCCACAAAGCTGACAGACCCTGACGACACCAAACAAAAACACATCCATCAAAAACATTATGAATATATCAGTAATGAATTGGGTTCGTCATGGAGCGTGGTACTGGTTCCAGAGAGGCAGTATCCGCTGGGTAGATGGGACACTCACAGTGCAACCACGGTGGTGACGGGTCTCACTACAGTGTACTGCAGAACACCCAGCTTACACCTCAGTAACAGCACCCTGTGTACACACACACACACACACACACACACAAGCACGTAAACATTAACACATCCGCCTCTCCACGAATACATGTATACTCATTCATTCATTTTCTAAGCAACTTAATCCTAATTAGGGTCGCCGGGAGGCTGGCGCCCATCTCAGCCGACTCTGGGTGAGGGCGGGGTCCATCACGGGGCAGAAACATGCTGATGGCAACCCAGTGGCCTACTCTTTACCAAAGTCAGCAATGGTTCTTGTACATGCCTCCCACCACAGACAGTGAGAGACACGGCCGGCTTCTGATAACCCAGTTAGCTGCACTGGGGGGGACAGCAGGGACAACTCGGTGATAGTGGGGCTTCGAAACCCCCAACCTCCGGATCAGTAAGGAAGCAGCCTACCACCGGGCCACAACTGCCCCTACACATATACTGCAGGGCAAAATTTATTAACACGACAAGCGTTTACTACGGAATAGAACGCTTAGAGTATGTTGGCGCTGTAATGGTTTGGCGAGTATTCAGGGTGCACCGTGCCTACGCCGAGTGTCGTCCGAGGGAAAAATAAGTATATCAGCTTTTACCTCCTAAAAAAAAAACCCTAATGAAAGTCAATAATATTAAGTGGGAGGGATTTGAATTACTTCACAAACCAAAGCAGAAAACTCCAGACTGAAGAGTGGCGACAAAGTGCTAGAACAGTCTGCGTGCGCCGTTAAAAAAACAAAAAAAAAAAACAAACAAAAACCCAAAAGAAATCACTCACTCTCCCATGGGCCAAGGGGGGAAGCAACAGAGCGGCGGCAGGTGTTTCTGCTGCTCCTGTACTTCCAGCATCTGCACCAGGTTGGGATACTGTTTCTCCAGGTAGTTCAGCAGGAAGATCATGAAGTTATAGATGACGTATGCTTCGTAGCATTCTCGACACGTGTCCACGTAGATAGCGATGCTCGGGTACTTCAGCGCAATCCACTGTAGCCAAGAAGAGAAAATTCATTGGGGCGGTACAGAAAAGGGGTGCGTTTCATTACATTTCATTACACAATTATAGTTTCAACATATCGCGCTGACATTTTAGAACATGCACTTGAATAAAAGGCTTCTGACCAATCAGCATCGAGAAGACGATTTGGCGCCAACAAATCAGCACTCGCTACTGAATAAATGAGAAGCATGTGACCTTGATTTCAAAAACACAGATCTCAGTGCAGCTGGCGATCCTGAGTGAAATCATGTGCTTCCTCGACGTTAGACCTTCCAGCAACCGTTTTCAGGACTTTCCTATTTCTGATGGTTATCGCTAATGGTTTTCCTCGTAGACATCCCATAATAGTAAAAACATCTCTGTGGTTTCCATGAGTGGCTGCCATGTTGCTTTTTTGGAATCACGGTTGTTTATAATTTGATAAAATGGAGCAGTACGAACTATTAGCTGGTTCCTTTTCCGTCCTTTTCTTTAATGCTAAACGTCGGTATTTGTCACAAAAATCTACACAGGAAATCAACAAATGTATTACAATAATGCATCACTTCCTGGTTTTTGGTTGGATACACAAAAACATTTCGCACCGTGCCACATTTCAACAAAAACTCTTAATATTTACTGCCAAAAACAGTTATTCGAATCGCAGAAACCACCGAAAGCAGCAGACGGAGTCCTGACTGCTTCTAAAACAAAACTCAAATGGGTCAAATATACAAACATTCGACACGTGGATTACAATAAAATAATAATATAAAAATAATACTTACACTATCCAAGCTGTAAATGGGAACCATCCATAATATCCTAAAAAATAATCAGAAAGAAGAGACATGAAGCAGCGAATGGAGCGGACGCTGCACCGTGAACATGTTTCGAGTCTGGTAATAATGAGCGAAGGCTTCATTCGGGTCCTGGTGGTTGAGATCAACACTGATATCATACAGTACACACTAACACTAATGCTTGATATCCTTCTTACCGGATTATTGGTTTCTGGAGCTCGGGCTGGGTGTAGTGCACCAGATGCTGAAGTATCCCCCAAAGCGATATGGGGATTGTCATGAAGACAAAAATACCTGCGATGAACCAGGCTTTGTTGTGGGTGCCAACCTGCGAGGCGAAAAATGACTTCAGTAAGATCATCCATTCATCTGTCGAACCGCTGCAGCCTGTCTCAGCCGACGGTGGGCGAAGGCGGGGTACACCCTGAACAGCTTGCCGATCCATAGTAGGGTTAGGCCAACATACACGCAGACACCTAGGGGGCAATCTGGAACAGTCAATCAGCCTAATATGCTTGTCTTTGGATTGTGGGAAAGATAGAACATGCAAACTCCATAGACATCGCCTGGCTGAGCCCAGGGACACAATCTCACAAAAAGGACCTTCTTGCTGTGAGGCAGACATGCCACCGTTGTTCCCAACAATCACAGATCAGCAGTGTTGCCAACACCCAATCACAGATCAGCAGTGTTGCCAACACCCAATCAC
>JBCNYG010000025.1:15256533-15273429 GCA_039654305.1 Porochilus rendahli
AGTCGGCTGAGATGGGCGCCAGCCTCCCCGCGATCCTAATTAGGAATAAGCGGTTCAGAAAATGAATGAATGAATGATGACTGGGTGTGATCCATGTGCCAATTTGCAAAAGAGAAGTCCTTTTTGATGGCAAACATGGCCAACCCAACGTAGACGACTTCTCTCCAATTTCATTCCTATGCCCTCAACACCTGCCAGTCTTAGGACCTCCTCGTTGCTCGTAAAAGTATCCCAGTTGATGTTTATAGTGAGGCGTAGATGGCGTTGCTGGATTGTACGAAGCTGCCTGATATAAAGTCCACTTTTCGCTCCCATACATTCAATATACACTGACACTGACTCCTGAAGTGTATACTGAAGGTGCTAGACTCCTGGGCTCTTTGTTAGAATGTCCCACCAGTATATCACATGAACACACCGTTTGTGACATCATCACCTACAGATGATTTTTTTTCCCCACCCTGGGACATCCCACCCACTGAGATTCACGCAATAGAAATGCTTCCAGTTTCTATTCTAATCAGGTTGCTATTTTGGTTTTGGCTTTGTTTAAGCTGATCACGTGAGCCCTTTGTTTGCTCTTGGCCAGGATATTCCTCTCAAAACAACGTAAAGTCCCGTGCTCGGCCATTTCTTGATGGAGTTTGATTGTTCTCCCTGTGCTTGTGTGGGTTTCCTCCGGGTACTCTGGTTTCCCTCCACAATACAAAGACATGCACATTAGGTTAATGCCAAATTGCCCTTAGGTATGAGTGTGTGTGTGTTGTGTATGAATGGTTGTGTGTGTGCTGGTGATGTAATGGTCTGACAAGCTGTTCTGGGTGTACCCTGCCTTTGCCCAGTGCCAGCTGAGATGGACTCCAGCCTCCCTGGGACCCTAATAAGATTAATGGGTTCAGACAATGAGTGAGTGGCTTTAACCACACTCTATATTTATCATCTAAAGCTACATTCTGCATCTTGGATACCTACATCTACATCTGCATACCTTCTGACATCCAGGTCTACTACAAGAACTTGTGGAATCCATGCCGGCTCTAGTGTCCTGTCATGAAAGTGGAAAAAAGACCTACCAGATCCTGGTGCTATTTTCACTCCAGTTATTACTTATATGCTTTGTAGTAAATTGTAAAATGTATTTGAGTTAAATTAACAAGGGATGCAAAGTAGAAGCATTTTCACCAGTGATCCCAGAGTATGGACCTCACTGTGTGCATTTAGCAAACCACAAGGGAAACTGGCTGTTCACATGGAATGAAGTTGGGGTCAGAGCACAGGGTCAACTATTGTATTACACCCTTGGGGCTTTCAAGAGTTAAGGGTCATTGCTCAAAGCCCTAGTAGTTTATGACTGATATATCAAACAGGTCGCTGTCATCTTTAGCCCTAATATGAAGATGAAATGTAGTTTTTTACTTTGTCACTATTGACGAACTCTTGAGAATTCTGTAAAAACCCTATCTTAGATTAGGTTTGTCCAAAATTGTTACCAAATAGAGCCCATTTGGGAAGCTTTAATGGTTCAAAGAATCCCTGGGTTGGTCCCATGTACTCTATATATATATATAAGTCTGTATTTTCAGCTAAAGCAGATCAGTGAGAATAACTGAGTTTCAGATTCTACCTTAAAATTATAAAAAAAAGCCCAGTTTAACCAAAAGTTATAGTCAAGGACTATTTATAAATTCAATTGTATGTTCATTTCCTGAACTGCTTAATCCTAATTAGGGATCGTGGGGAGGCTGGCACCCATCTCAGCTGACTATGGGGTACACCCTGAACAGCTCGACAAACCATTGCAGGGTAGGAACATGCTGGCAAATGACTCTTTGCAAACGAAAGCAACCAGACTTTGAGAACCCAGTTGGCTGCACTGGGGGAACAGCAGTGACAACTCAGTGATATTGGGACTTGAACCCCCTCTGATCTTCAGATCAGTAATCCAGTACCTTAATCACTGAGCCACCAGTGTCTACACTGTGTAATGCTCTGTGATTCCCCTGCCAAGAAAGTTTGGAATTTCTAGTATCCAATTATTTGATATAAAAGCACGTCTTTTAAAAGCAAACTTTGCAAACTTTCTCTAGCTCTAGCAATGCCCTGAAATCTGGCTATTGATTGGTTAATTAAATCTAATTTTCTTATTTAACGCTCTTTCAGAGGAAGCCATACTGGTGTAGACGTTAGCACATCTACTTCAGTCAAGAAGGTCCTGGGTTCCAATTCTGGGCTTGGCCATTTCTCTGTGGAGTTTGCATGTTGTCCGCGTGCTTGCGGGGTCCCCTCCGGGTACTCCGCTTTCCTACCGCAGTCCAAAGACATGCATATTAGGATATTTGCTTGTTCCAAATTGCCCCTAGTGTAAGTGGTACTGTGAATGGTTGTGTGTGTGTTGGCCCCACAGTGGTCTGTTGAGCTGTTCAGACTGTACCTCAGTTTCTCCCGGTTTCGGCTGAGATACGCACCAGCGGCAAAGAGTGAGTGAATGATGCCCTTTCAGATAAGCACAGATAGACTGGTATCTGAAAATACAGCCCTATATCTCAGACGGCAGTGGGCAAAGACAGGGTACACCTTGAACAACTCACACTCACACTCACAACTATGGGCTATTTAAAACAGCCAGATATCCTAAAGTGCATGTCTTTGGACTGTGGGAGGAAACTGGTGTACCTGGAGGAAAACTACACATACAAAAATACTAATAAACATAAAAAAAATGTTATTACTGTTTGAAAAACATCACTGCTGCAGGCAAATTGGTGTGGGATAAAGGGAATACGGCATGATGTCGCTGGCCATTTTGGGCCTTATTACATCACCCTGGAGTGGATAATTTTACTAGAGCAGCACAACCCATCATGTGTTATCCCTTCTATAATCTGACATCCCACAATTCCAAAACAATCTGCAGTTACAGCAGATAGAATGCAATAAAAGTTGAATGAAAACCAGTGTTCTGTGTGTTAATATTAAAGAACCGCTGATTGTGGTTAAGCTTGTTTTTTCCTTCTTCAAACCCTTGTTTGCTTGTGTGACGCATTAATAACTCCCCTCTGGTGTGCGTTTCCTCGAAAAGGACGCATCAAGATTTTATGCATAGCTATATTTTTCATGACTCATTTGTACATCACTGTTTAACAATGATGGGTCATTACTATTTCACCAAGTGGTGTTGTGTCTACCTTTCAGATCCTTAAATCAAGAGACACAGAGATGTGAATCAGAAGAGATGTGACATTTCCTCAAAGCTGGCTGGATAGAAATCAAACCCAGCCTCAACACTGTAGTTGTTTCCCTGCTAACACTTACGTATGTGTCACAAATCCAGTCCATGTCTCAGAACCTCTGTATATACAGTGTGTAAGGAAAAAGCCAGTGTACATCCCATCCATTTTCTACTACTTATCCAGAGAGAAAATATTGACTAATCTTGAAAAAAATTTCAGGAAATCAGGAAAAAAAAATGGTTTATGATCTCTTTATCTCAGAACGCAAACAGTGACCAGCCATAAGCCGGTCTGGGACGTCCGCGGCCTTACTTACAAACATCTGGTGATTTTTCCCCCTTCCAGACACCGCCCCAAATGAGCAAATCCATTAATCTTTGCTGTTGTGTGTTTCATGGGAACTGATTTTACAGACACTACAGGGTGTGACTGTGGCCCGTGAATCATATCACGTCCATCGCTGTGAGAAAACCCAAGACTCCTTAATTAATTTCCACCGCACACAAAAGTCATATTATTATTACTTAATGCAACACAGTAGCCGAGGTGCTGTAATGTGATACTCCCAAATATTATTGAGGACAAAACTAATATATATAGGGTCATGAGGCATGAATTCCATCTCTTGGTGTGGGAAGGCAACCTACCACATGTTCCTGATTTCATGGCAGATAACGAGAACAAATAACAAACCTATAACCCATGTAATATTCCAATCCAATATGAACTAGGAATGATTTATCTCTGACACATGTACATAGAGCTCTGTGCTGAACTTATTTATAGTCATATTCTAAAGCAGAGAAACAAAGAAACAAAAGAAACAAAGAAACAAAAAACAGATTTATTATTAATGCCAAAACTCACACCACCACTCTCACTCATTTGGCAAACCACTTAATCTTCTTACTATGGTCACACTACAGCGCATGTCTTCAGCCTGTGAGGGGAAGCCAGAGTACCTGAACGAAACCCGCGCAAGTACGGGCAGAACATGCAAACTAGACACGGAAACATCCTCACCCAGCTCGGGACTTGAACCCAGGACCTCCTTGCTATGAAGCAGACATGCTAACCACTACCACCACCATGCCACCCTAATAACAAAACTGAAACCCAAAGAAACAGAAGCAGTAAAAAACGCAGGTATTTCAAAGGTTTTGCTGAGCAGAAAAATACCAAACATTAACGGTAACACGGAACATGAACTTGTTAAACAGATAATTTAACTAACAAGACTAAACAAGTGATAGAAATGAATACGGAAATCAGTCAGTAAATGGAGGTAGAAAGAAAATCCAGTCTGAACCTTTCCGGCTTTCTTCAAAATGTAGTCGGGAAATGCAGGGGAGACTTATTTATTTATTTCCTTCATGGCTGAAGTTAATTTAGCCATTAAAGGAGCTGCATTACTTTATTAACACAAGCCTCGGACACCGATCAACAAAGATTGAAACACTCACTGTGCAGTTTTTACTTAACTGACCTCAAATACTAACGTCCACTAGAAAGCCTAAACTTTCTTCTCCGCAAAGCCTCAGGGTTAAAAGTTGAACCAATAAAAGCGTTATGATGGAAACTGACTGAACCAAATCTTTGTCCTTCCTTTTGTTGATCATCTTTGGTAGGTACTTACCACTGCATACCAAGAACACCACACAAGCCCTGCAATTTTGGAGATGTTTAGCCTACACAGTGTGCACCCTTGTCAAAATCACATGCTCATTTGTCCTGTCTCCATCACATCTTCAACTTCAAAAAATGACTGTGTACTTTCCGCCTAGTACATCCCACTCCTGGGAAGGTGCCATGGTAACAAGATAATCAATGTAACTCATATCACCCGTCAGTGTCCATAATGTATTTAATGTTATGGCTGATTCAGGAAATACCATAAACAGTGAAAATACCAGCTGGCAAGCTGGTTATTAGGGTTATAGTTCTCATATCTATAACTTATATTGTATATATTATATGTTTCTCCATTCTGGAAATCTATAAACCCGCAGCAATATTTTGTAATGGTTTGCGAAATCAAATTCGAATTGAATCTACGTTCACAGCACTGAGCAGATGCTGTTACATTGTTAAACCACTGAAAAGTAGACCCGAGGGGACTGTTTACACACGGTTATATTTACATTTATTTTTTACCTGCCACCGAAAATACACTACGAGATCAGTGATGTCAAAACTAGGACGTACCTGTCCACGCTGAGTGCACACAGGTTCAGCACTGTGATGCCCACTGATGCTTTATGAAGGAAGGGCACCAGTTTGCACAGAAAGACACCAAAGGAGGTGTGTACCAGTGGCCATTTTCCCAGCAGGAGCTGCAAGAGGAGCAAAGTGAGATTAGATTTCATTATTCATCATCAGTGCATTTAGACACTTTTGGATATTCGACCAAACTTGTGAGACATTTTTATTTATTTTGTGTTGTTTTTATTCCCGCAGTGTACAGCATTAAATGTAATTCAATGCATTACAGCATGAAGTAGAGATCCAGTGTTCACCAATCAGGACACACCTTTGGATTTACTATTTTTGTGACTATTGTAAAATTATGATAGCAGGATGGATCACCTTTTTTTTTTTTTTTTTTGGATTTACCAGGATCCTTACAGTAAAACTAACAAAGAATATGCATCAAAAGCTGCAGGATGATTGATATTCTAGGAGACAGAAATCCAGGAAACACCTCTTCCTGTTATATACAGTTTATTATAAATGGGAACATCACCACTACATAACACACTGGGTGTGGTACAGGATGAATAAAACACATCCATTCATTCGTTCATTTTCCAGAAAGTATTCTTAATAATACTAGGATCACGTGGAGGTTAGAGTCTTTCTTAGCCGACTCTGGCCGAAGGCACTGTCTGCCCTGAACACCTCGCCAGATCACCGCAGGGACAACGCACACCCACCAATTCACATACACACTCACACCTAGGGGAATTTTGAACAGTTACCCCAGTATGCATGTTTTCAGACTGCGGGAGGAAACCGGAGTACCTGGAGGACTCAAACTCAGTACCTCCTTGCTGTGAGACGAACATTCCAACCACTACACCACCAATTGATTGTCCAATTCGAACAATCGTTTCAAATCCGTGTAGGAACGTCATTATGTAGACCAGTTTGTTTTATGGAACCAGGAATCTACTTCTGTTATTTGCACTTAATGGTCTTGCACCACATTATCTTAGCGAACTTCTTTTGTTTATGATCCAGCTCGATCACTTAAATCAAAAGGTGCAGGCTGCATTGTTATACCTCGAATACTGAGGGCTACTGCAGGGGGCGGAGCTTTCTCTTACAAATCCCCACAATTATGGAATAAACTTCCAATTAATGTTCGGGACTCAGACACAGTCTCTGTTTTGAACTTGTTTAGTCAAGCATTTTGTTAACAGGCTTTTATTGAGTAAAGGAGCAGATCTGTCGCTCCTCCACTCTACATGCTCACCCAGGTCCTTTGACAGTGAAGTGGCTGATTTCCCAACGTTACAGAGGGCCCTCATGTCTGCCTTCCTTCTGGTTTCTCGCTTTTTAGTTATGCTGCAATAGTTAGTCATGCCGGAGTCCCTGCTTGCATCCAGCACTAATAAACTCTTCTTTTACCATTGCACTGTTATGAGCATGCCTAACAACCCCCCTCCTCTTTATTTCTCTCTCCCTCCTCCCCCTCTTTCTGTGTTTTTGCTGAGGTACACATGCTACTTCTGGGATGTTGGTAATCCTGATCCTCCTGATTCTTCTGCTTTCTGAGTCCAGACTGGCTGGAGTTCTCATCATGCAGATGAAGATCCTTATGAACTTTGATCTGCACTCAGTGAGAGTGAGAACTGCTGGTGATATAAGCTCTTTTATTTAAATGATTTAGGACTTACAGGATGACATGTTGGACTGTAAGGGAGTTTCTCTTATATGGTTTGTATTTTTATGATTTCACCCAAATGAGGATGGGTTTCACTTTTAAGCCTGGTTCCTCTCAAGGTTTCTGAGGGAGTTTTTTCTTGCCACTGTGGCCACGGGCTTGCTCATTAGGGATGTGTAGGCGGGTTGTGTTTAAATTCCTTTTTAAATTACTTTTACTATGTGAAGCTGCTTTGCGACAATGTTAATTGTAAAAAAAAGCGCCATACAAATAAAACTGAATTGAATTGAATTGAATTATTTATGACAGAAATCATCTGCCTGGGAGTCATGCCAAGATGGGACTGGGACTCAACCCAGGACCTTCATATTGTGACGCAGCCATGCTTTAAGCATTGTAAAATTTAATGGAATAAATTGGGAAATGTATAATATACATAAAAAAACAACAATAATCATCAAAAAATAAGAGCAAAGCACCGATTGGCATAAAAAATTTATTTAAAGCTAAACAGAATAGATAAGTATTTATTCTGCTCTCAGAAGTATCACTATCACTGGCATGTAACCTTAAGATTTTTCCCTGACTACAGTTGTCTGAGGTGGAATTTTATTTTATTAGCATCCAGACCACCAGCTTTAAGCACTGATATTTCCCAGTAGGGATTAAAAATGTGAACTTTTAAAGGTTTTATTTTAAAACAGTGAACATTGGGACTCCTGGTTTAAATAAAGTGCATTCATATACTGTAGTACACGACTTCCTTTGTACTACAGAGAAACTGGTCCTGCCAGATGGATGTCCATCTCTTCTGAATTACATTCCTGTCAGCACTTAATACAGTGAGTAAATCCTTCTGGTAAAGTCTGTCCACTCACTGCTCATCTTGGCACCCCTCCCAGGCAGATATTTTCAGTCATAAAGAACTAGACGCCTATTATCGTTAAACAAACTGGTCTACAAAATGATGTTTCCTGCACGGATTTGAAACAACTGTTCAAACCGGACAAAAAAGGGGTGGCGTGGTGGCGTAGTGGTTAGCATGGCTGCCTGACAGCAAGAAGGTCGTGGGTTTGACTCCCAGGGTGTGGCGCATCTGTGTCAAGTATGCATGTTTCCCCCATGCTTGTGTGGGTTTCCTCGGGGTACTCTGGTTTCCTTACACAGTCCAAAGACATGCACATGAGGCTAACTGGCCATTTCGAAGTGCCCCAAGGTGTGATTGTATCTGTGAATGGTTGTGTGTTGCCCTGTGATGGTCTGGCGAGCTGTTCAGGGTGTACCCCGCCTTTTCCCAGTGTTGGCTGAGATAGGTACCAGCGTCCTTGCCACTCTAGTAGGATTTAGCGGTTCGGCAATGAATGAGTGATGTAATTAGACAAAAATTAAATAAAATCAATAAATAAAAGCTCTTTGCATAAAAATTTACTTCTGCATTTTTCCTAGCCTGGCTCTTGAATTTATAGTTCTTTAACTACACTCCTATTGACATTTTAAGCTTCATGTATGAGTAACTGTTAAGGAAATGTTAAGGAACCATGGTTGCCTAACTGATTTCCGATAGCATAGTGGAAATGCGTCATCGCACTGAGTTCACATGGCTCTTTTTACTGATGGGTAAGACAGGACATAACATTTAGACTGAATGGTCGCTGGTTTGATTCTCCAACCGACAGGAAAAATGTGCGCTCTTGGGGATACTAGGCAACACCTTCCCCCTCTTCCACCCTTATGGCTGACGTGCCCTTCATCAAGTCACCTAATCTCCAGCTGGTCTCCAGGCGTTGCAACGTGACTGCCGACTGCTCTGAGGGTGTGTGCCCTCACTGTTTATGTGTGCGTGCGTGCTCACTTTGGATGGGTTAAATGCAGAGCAAAATTTCCCCACTCTGGGTGAGGGCAGATTACACCCTTGCACAGCCCGACCATAATAATGTTAATGACCCTGGCACCAGGTGCAATGATATTAGTAAACACATGATATAAGCGCCATCTTTTTTACTTTTATTGAAATTGTTTCTTAACACTTCCGAAGTGGACATGACCCTAACTTGCAGATGCTTATGGGATCAGCTTCTACAAATTGCTGTTGCAGTTCAAAGTTATCTTGCATACAAAAGCTCGTTCCTTTGGTCATGTGATCTCATTATTATTTTTTTTTATTGTAAATAGACACAGAACCAAAACAAGATGTAAAACTTAGTAAGAGATCGTCAGCCTGTGAGCTGGGGTGGTTTCCCCAGAAATCCTTTGCATTCAGACAAAATGAACTGATAATGGGAGATAAAACGCATTGGCAATTTACTAGTTTAAGGCTGGCGCCCTTGCACGTGGCTGGTGCTGTGGTGGTGAGACGGACAACAATCCCTATTTTATTTACTTATTTTTTGGAAGCAAAAGAGAGAGAATTCAGCATTCTGATAGCATGATGGATGAAGCTGTTTCCGAGTCTACTGGACTCTGGCTCTGGTATCTTTCCCCAGATTGCAGGAGACTAAAAAAAAGTAAAAAAAAAAAGCTCTGAAAGTTGTGGGTAGGGTTAGTCACACTCATGCAGCTAGTAAGGTGCTCTCAGTGATGCCTTGGTAGAACAAGAACATGACGGGTGTCATGGCTCCTTCTCTTTTTGATTTCTTAGACAAGTAAAGATTCCTCTGGGCTTTCTTGGCAAGTGTAATTAGTATAGGAGAGATTTTCGGTAATGTACACACCCATTTAAAGCAGTACCATGGATAAGCATCAAGGTGTTGGGTGTGGGCTTTGCAGAAGCCAACAGTGGTCTCGTTTTCATCATTGCTGTTGATGAGATAGGAAGTACGTGGGTGTATTGTTAAGCATGTCCACCTCACAGCATGATCGTGTGTGCAATCGACTGGCAAGCTGTTCAGGGTGTATATGCCGTCACTCAGAGATGGCTGAGATAGGCTCCAGATAGGCTCCAGTCTCCGGGTGGCCATAGTAGAGTTAAGTGTTTTGTCAAATAAATGAATACTTGTTGACAAGACCCATCATCAACAATCTGATGTTATATTTGGAACAGTGCTTAGGTGCACAGTCATGGGGCAGCCGGATGACGAGAAGGGGACCAAACACATATCCTTGGGGGTCCTCATGCTCAGCGTAATGGTGCTCGGTGTGGTGTTAAACTTAGTCTCTAAACAAGAATGTCCAGTATCTCATTACAGAATGAAGTGTTCAGAGCGAGAAGTTCCAATTTCCTTATAAGCTGCTGAAGAATGCTGGTATTGATTTTTAATCTAGAATCTCTGAACAACATTCTTACATAAGAGGCTTTCGTGTCCATGTGGGTGAAGGCTAAGTGGAAGGCAGAGGAGACTGCATCATCGTTGGACCAGTTGACTTGATTCAGATCACTGAGGTCCTCGTTTTTGTTATTGTTAAGACTACGAGGTAGTACAGCTATAATTCGGCAGAAGTCTGTCTGTACTTGAACAGTCTGCCATTTATTTTATTTTACTACATTACTTTTTAATGTTGAGGAAGTTTTAAAGAACCATAGTGTTTTTTTTCCCCCTAAACCACCTTTTTGTGCTTTTAGGGGAAACATCTTGCACTAATTATGTCATTCTGCCTCTTCAAAGCTTTCAAAATGTCTCCGTCTGTACGCTTTCAGGCATTGGCGTGGTCCATGGTACATATGCCTGCTAATCTAATCCTGATTCTGACTGTTTGGTAAAGAACTTAACTGCCGCGCTCCCATTAGTGCCTGTGTATCACATCCTTTAGCCTGTGATCCATTACAGTAACCCAAGTAGGACAAAGAGATCTCATGCTACTCCGAGTTCCTGTGGTCTGGTTCTCTGAAATGCTGCAGTGGCCTTGGCAGGATCCTTGTAGGAACTGGCTTTTGTTAAACAGGAGGAAGGAGGATTATGTATGATGTAGTTAGTGGGGGAAACTCTTCACGGGTGCATCCTGGCTATGTGAACACGCCACACAGCATTTGTTTGTATATGTGAGTGTTTAAATGTGAATGAGTGACAGCAGGTGCGTTTGTCTAAGACACAAGTCACCATCAAAAATCATAAAGTATAATACAGGTCAGATGTACCTGGTCATTATATAAAAAGACAGCAAGTATATTCAAATATATATTCTTCTCGCTTGGGGAAAAAAATCATAATAATCGATTAAAGTAATTTTATATGGGAGGCACAGTGGCGGTCCTGGGTTTGAGTGTTCCTGTGTGAAGTTTGCATGTGTTCCCTGTGCTTGTGTGGGTTTCCTCCAGGTACTCTGGTTTCCTCCCATAGTCCAAAAGCATGCACATTCGGCTAATCGGCTGTCCAGTTTGCCCTTATGTGTGAGTGTGAATGGTTGTGTGTTGGCCCTGTAATGGCATGGTGAGCTGTAATGGGCGTGCCTTTGCCCAGTGTTGGCTGAGATAGGCTCCAGCCTCCTTGCAACCCTAGTGGGATTAAGCTTGACAAATGAATAAGTGACTGAGTGAATTTTATGCAACAGTGCAGTTGAATGCTTAATTCTGATTGGTTAGATTGTGTTAGGTAATGCAAAAGGTTTATGCAAAAAGTTAGGAATGGATATGTGGGCAGTTGTGGCTTAGTGGTTAATGCTCTGGGTTCTGATCAAAAGGTGTGGGATTAAAAAACCAGTATCATCAGTGTTATTGTTAGGGCGCTGAGCAAGGCTCTTAACCCCCAAATGCTCAGTTGTATCAAAGTAATTAAGGCTAGGTTGCTCTGGATAAGAGTGCCTCTCAACTGCCTAAAATAAATATGGTCGGGGTAACATGGCCTTAATTTTTAATTAAGCTGATTTAAATTAAATTCTGGGTTTTTTCATAAGGATTCTTTATCAGTGTGATGATTTTTAGGAAGTATTGTATTAAAGCAGGGGATCTGTTTATAGACCACATCACAACTGACTTTAAAAGTTGACTTGTCTGTAACATGTCCCTGTGTAAAGGAGTCTCCAGTTTCAGCGCTAAGTTTTAATTCGAATTTTTTTATATTTAAAATTTATTCATTTATTTATTTTTATTTCGCCACAGGAAAGACATCCAGACCAAACACTTTGCACTTTGGAGAGTCTTGGCAGAATGGGAATCTAATATGAAAAGTACTAAGAGAGGTTAATGAGGGAAGAAATGTTTACAGCTGCTATAATGTAAGTGACAACTGGTCTGTTTTCACAGCATTAAACACAACCATGAAAGGACTGAACTACTGTCATTCATCTTACCCATTTGCTGAACTGCTAAATGCTATTAGTTCCGTGGGGAAATTTAGCCAACATGGGTGGAAGGTGGGGTGCACCGTAAACAGGGCCTACGCACACGTACACACTCACATCTATGGGCAATTTAAAGCAGCCAATTATCCTAATATGCGTACGGACTGTGGGTGGAAACTGGACAACCTAGAGGAAACCCATGAAAGCACAGTTGCTAACATGCAAACTCCACACAGAAACACCCGAGCCCCGTACTTGAACCCGGGACCGTCTTGCTGTGAGACACGCCTACCACTACACCACAGTACCGCCCTGGACTGAACTGGTAATGTAAAAATGTAATAATGTTAAATTGGTGTGATATTTAAGGAATAAAACACTTTTGATATTATCGAATAATCATCTTTAGGATGACACCAGGTAGCAGCTTCATCAGAAAACCCTGTCATTGGTTATTTTCCTAAAAGCGCGTACATGTTATGCTTCAGATTAGGCCCATATGGCCTTCGTAAGTAGATATTCGACCCTGTTGGATTTTTCAGCGTTGCTTTACACTGCCCCGAAGGATCAGAGGAGATAAGAGTGCAGAGTGTAATGTCTGATAACACACCCGCAATGCTGTGTAAGGCCAGTGCTCTCTGTGTTTGTTTTAGCTAGCTTGATTCCTGTTCCCTCATCATTACACACACTCCGACCTTCAGTGCACTGTTCTGGGAGAAGGGACACTGAGTGGCTGTTTCATTTTACAACCGTATCACTGCCGGATTCCCACTGCAGCCTTCTTTTTTTTTTTTTTTTTTTTAGTATTCTGTCACCCCAGTGATGTAAAACCCTAAATTACAAAACGTTGGGACAGTATGAAGAACGCAAATCCAAAATATTTTTACACTGACTTATAAATTGACTTGTAATTCATTGAACCCAAGATATCTCATGTCTTCACTGCTCAGCCTAATTAATTTGTATAGATACATTCATTCCTATGTTTCAGGCTCACGACACCTTCCAAAAAAGGTGAGACAGGGGCAGCGTAGAGGAAGCGTAATCAGGAAAAACAATTAAGTAGGTGATTGTGGGCTGTAGGGAATGGTGTTGGGACCTCAGGGTTGTTGGTTTGATTCCCGAACCAGCAGGAAAAATGTGTGGCGGCAGGGGGGAGTGACCAGCACCTTCCCTTCCTCCACCTTCATGGCTGAAGTGCACGCAAGGAATCTAACTCCCGACTGCTCCCCGGGCAAAGTAATGTGTGGCAGCTCACTGGTCCAAGTGTGTGTGTGTATGTGTGTGTGTGTGTGCTCACTTTGGGTGAGGTAAATGCAAAGCCAAAATTTCTCTTGCGAGATTAATACAGTGTGTGTATACTATATATATATATATATATATTCATTCATTCATTTTCTGAACCTCTTAATCCCAATTAGGGTCAGACCCATCTCAGCCAACTCTGGTCGAGGGCGGGGTACACTCTGGACTGCTTGCCAGGCTATCTCCGGGCCAGCATGTTTTTCTAAGGTTTCGAAAAGTTATTTACTGATGATATACTTACATATCCTTACTCTTTACTCACTCATTTGCAGAACCGTTTAATCCTATTAGGGTGGCACATCCTGAATGGTTTACCAGACCATCACCGGGCCAACACCCACACAACCATTTACACTCACACTTCACCTAAAGTGCGTGTTCTTGGACTGTAGGAGAAACCGCAGGGAGCGTGTGGAGAACAGGCGGACATGCTTATCACTACTCCGCCGTGCCGCCCTTGATGCTATACTTAATCTTAGCTAATAGCTTCTCCAAAAATACTGCACACTGTACCTTTAAATTCAACCACTGACAGACCTCAAGAAGAGAAAACAGTTCTCGGATAAATAGCTTAGGGACATATAGAGCTGTAGACTGGACTTCAAATCCAACGAAATACATTCAACAGAAAAAAGTCACTTCACCTTACAGGAAGACTAAAGCATCCGCTGTGATTTTTATGGAATATTATTGACCGGTTAGATCAATCCCTCAACCTGAAACCCACCGAGCATTCACGAAACACATTACTGAAGGCAAAATGCCCCTCAAGCCACCAGGAAGTAAAAATAGATGCATGATTTTACAGACCTGGCAATGCATCAACGGGTTAGATACCAAGCCTTGGGGGATATCTGTATATTATAAAAGATTTGAAAACATGTTTTAAAAAAAAGGTTTCTTAGGTGTTCTTTAGGATAGTTAGTCGTCGGGGTCCTTCCAAGTATAATGTGAAAACTCTCTGTTGTCGGGTTCTGTATTAAGTGATCATGGATTGCCCCAGTGGAATAAACTAGAGAACCGTTAAAGGTCTCATGAGGTGTTTTGTCTACAATAAGTACTGATGCCTCTTCATGTCAAGCAAAAGTTTTTACACGGAAAAAAAACGGAACGTACTTTTGAACAAAATTTCAAACTATTCTCCACACATGGCCTAGCAGCTGATTGGCTGGCTTTGAAAACTCCATCCATCCATCCCTCCATCCATCCATTTGCTGAACTGCATAAACCTATTAGGGTCCCGGAGAAGATGGAGCCGATCTCAGCTGTCTCTGAGTTAGAGCGTCCCCGAACAGCTCACCAGTCCATTGCAGGGCCAACGCACACACAACCATTCGCACCTAGGTGCAATTTGGAACCAACATTGTGGGAGGAAACCGGAGTACCAGGAGGAAACCCATACATGTACGTGGAGAGCAAGTAAACTCTACACTGAAATGCCCTCACCGAGCCCAGGACTCGAAACCAGGACTTTCTGGTTGTGAGGAGGACGTGCTGACCTCTACACTATTGTGCCACCAGATCTGATTAAGAATGCATAAATAGTACATATGTGATGTCGTGACATCGATTACTTACAGTGTATGACTTATTAATTTGTAATTTATTGATCTGTAATGTCCAACCTAAGCCATGTAGAAAATGATGAAGTATCATGAAGCTCTTTGGGAGGTCAGGGATCGCTCTTTGGGAGATGTGTGGGAGTTGAGGACATGACCCTACCTTGCAGATGTTGATGGGATTGCATATGGTGATGTTCATGAGGTCACCCAGTGCCAGGCTTCCAATGAGAGCATTAGGTCCATTTCTCATGCACTTGTGCTGGTAGATAATCCTCAGCACTGTGGCATTGCCCACCAAGCCCACCACTAACACCACACATGAGATGATGGTATTGATGAACTTGAAGGTGTCTTTAACGGACGTGGGTTCCTTACACAGTGGATATATGGATATGTTGGCAGCGGGAGTTCTTGCTTGGCTGGTGAGTTCCGTCGGGATGATAGTGGAGACGGGAAACAACGCGCTACTGGTCTCCTCCGTCACGTTTGCTTGACTCGGCCCAACAAAGGCCGTGATGGCTGTTAGTAAGAACGTGAAGGTCAGACGGATCATTGCTGAACGTGTTGCGTTGTTTGGCTCACAGATAAAATCCGAAGATTTACATTCCAAAGCTGTTCAGGAAAAAACAAACAGAGGAAAGAGCATTCATTTTAGGGCTGAGGGTAATTTTATCACTTAAGTTAGCCATAATGTTTTTTTTTTTCATATTCCATAATCGCAATTCAAAACAGTACACGTTGGCGCTGCTGCGTAAACCTTACACTACAGCTGCAAATATCAAAGAGAATTGCTTAAACATACAACAACAGAGCAGTTAAACTTCCTCACTACTTCAAAAGAGATTTAGTGAAGCAGCACAGATGGAGCGCGCCACTGCGGGTTACTGTCACGCTACGGGACGAGATGTCGCCCGTCCCATCAGAGATGGCATGGCGCTAATGGTGCAAAGCGCTACGCCAGACCTTTTAAGTTGTCTTTTTTTTATTATTATATAATTATTTATTGTCTTCTTGATGCCTGTCTTGCATGCTTTGTTTCCACGAACGTGGTTTTTCTCAACACGCATTTCTCCCTCTGGTTCTGATTTAAGATTCAGAATGGCGGTTTCCTAAACAAAGAGCCGCTGCGACATGAAAGAGGCAAACTTTCTGGACCCCTCCGCAAGCAGTTACACAACACGAGGGTTTTTGGGGGGATGAGTGTTTGTGAGGGTAGAAACTGCAAATCTATCACAGTTGCAAGTCACGTCACTGACTGATACAAAGTAATAAACATGCAAATGTCAGTGGAAAGATGCCTGTGGGTCCCGTTTGAAAGGTCTGTGATTAATTGGTGTGAAATCAGACTTCTGAGGAGGGTTTAATTATTTCTGAATACATTTCGGAAGGTCTTTGTGAAGAAAGTCTTTTAGCGATCTAACTGGTGCTTTTATTGATATTCCAGTCATATTAATATGAATAATAACAAAACTTTCAGATTGCTGTACCGTCGAGTATGGAATATAAATAGAATGTTTTTTACATTGTGAGTATTTCTGGTTTTAGAGTTTGACAAATGAACTTGAAATGGACTTGTGCTGGATTATATTGGATAATAGTTTTAAAAATAATTTGAAGAAAGATTTTTCTTCAACAGTTCAAGACGTGTTATCATATACAATTACACCACAGACCAACTTCTTTGACATTCAAAGTTATA
>JBCNYG010000025.1:15646962-15659670 GCA_039654305.1 Porochilus rendahli
GTTGGGAAACGTGGCGGGTGTGTAGGAGAGAGAGAGAGAGAGAGAGAGAGAGAGAGAGAGAGAGAGAGAGAGAGAAAGAACACTGAGTCGGTTCAGTGCGGATACCTCTGCTGTTGGTCAGTTTACTCTGGCTATAGATGCTTATTAATCCTATCATTGCTGAACTTGCTTCAGATTAGGGACACTGAACTAAATATTTACATTTACAACATCTGGAAGACACCTTACATTGATCATTTTAATACAGCTGAGTAATTGAGGGTTAAGGGCCTTGCTCAAGGGGCCAACAGTGGCACCTTGGCGGTACTGGGACTTGAACACCTGACTTTTGGATCAGTAATCGAAAGCCTCATCCATTTATCTCATTAGGCCCAAGTCCCTAAAATAACAGCCAAGCACAGTTTTAGAGGTGGAGCGCCTGGTGGCTCAGTGATTAACGCTTTGAGTTATGAAGGTCAGGAGTTCACGTCTCACTACCCCCAGTGTACCAGCTTTGGACCCTTAAGCAAGACGTTTAACCATCAACTGCTCAGTTGAATAAATGAGATAAGAAATGTAAGTTAGTCCGGATAAGGGTGCCGATCTGCCGAATGATGTAAAAATAAATGTAGGATGAGCATACTGTATTTGGTGCATCCCTGATTTGTTAAAATTATCCATGAATAAAAAGCGCTATAACCAGCCGAAAATTTAAATATGGCATTCATGAAATATGGCATGAGGCAGAATGTTTGCTTTTATATCTTGTCCTTCCATTTTCCCAGAAATATCTCTGCACAAGGTAAAATCGTTGGCTTATAATTCAGCATAAGCTACCTGTTGATATTTAAATTCATGTTATATAATGTAACACCATCTATATAATATTTAATATAATATACTTTATCATCACACTTGTGGAGTAAGACCAGTTGCCTCCAGCGGTGCCATAAAAGGGAGTGTGAAGGACACACCTAAGTAGAGATACTCAGGCCAAAAGGACCTTAAGCAACAACATTTGACAAGATGAATGAAGTTTGAAAACAAAAGATTTTCTTTTCCTTTCTTTTGTTTTCCCATTGTATTTTTCCAGGACAGACAGATTATTATCTCCCATAGCAACAATCATGGTAGCAGTTCTCTCTGAGTAGAGCTCAGGCTCCTGTTAAGCCACAGCAGGCAGAAAGTAATCCACAAGGTTTAGGGGTGTTGTCATGGGAATTTCTGACCATTCTTCTAGAAGCACATTTGTGAGGTCAGACAGTGATGTTGGATGAGAACGCCTGGCTCTCAGTGACCCAACACCTATATTACCCATGTGAAAAATTACCTCTTAGTCAATTAAACCTAATTTAATTAATAAAGGGTTAAATGATACTAACCACGAATGCGTGCTGCCAGTCTTGTTGTATGTAGGCATCAGTTAAATGTGGTGTTCCCTCACAGTGGGAAGTTCTGCAAAAGGTCTCAACAAGCAACACATTGTGCCTCAATCAAACAAAATTCCATAAAGTCTGAGAGAGAGAGAGAGAGTTATTGAAACATTTCAGTAAGGGAAAAAGTTACTAATCAATCTCTCAAACTCTGGAATTGCGGGAAACCACAGTTAGAGCTGGGTATCTCTCATGATAAAAAGACGTCATAAAAAAGACTGTGCCAAAATGGTATCAATGGAAGAGTGACACATTGAAATCAACTGCTAAGCAAGAGGAGCTTTAAAGCTTGTGTAATATTTGCCAAAAATACACTTTGATTATCACTAAATATTTGGGATAATGCTGTAGGGACTGATTAGACCAAAGTGGAATATATTTCTGTTACATCTGGCACAAAGCAAAGGCAAGTTTCCACAACAAAAACATCATGCTCTCAGTCAAATATGGTGGTGGTAATGTGATGGTGTGGGGATGCTTTTTTGCTTCGGGGGCCTGGGGGTTGCCATAATTGAGGGAAGAGTGAATCAAGCTCACTGCAAAAAATATATTAAAGGAGAATGTCTGGTCATCAGTTCATAATCTTAAACTAGGTTATGCCACAGTACAACAAAATGAAGAATAAGAACAAGTCTGCCCCTGAATGGATAAGAGAACTGTTATATTTTGGAGTGGCCTAGTTCTGACCTAAATCACATCGTCATATCATGGCAGGACCTGAAAAGGGCAAATTTTAGTCATTTTTGAATGTGATGCCAAAGACTGATCTCCTGTTGAGAGAAGTATTTGATTGCAGTTGTTGCTGTTGTAAGTAGAACAACCAAGTTTAGGGGTAAATACTTGATCACATGGGTGATGTAGGTGTAGGTGAGTTCAGTAAATCACAAGATCTTTAGAAAACTGTATATTTTGCTTACTCATAGTATATTTCTAACATAAAGAAACTCCTCTCCCTAAGGGCAAGGTTTATTATTTATAAATTCACCAAGCTTCAGTTTAAAGTCAGTCTCCTTTTATTTTTTATTTGGAGGAGTGGTGTGTGCTGACTTCAGTGTCTTGCCTTACTAAGGTTTTATTTTAGTTACCTTCTTCCAGTGACGTGATAGCTCTCTGCAAACAATACTGTCCTATATAACTGTGGTGTAATGCTAACCAAAAAGCTTTTTTGATGGTTTTAGCTGAAGTTTCCTTTTAACGCTGGGATGTTTAGATTCAACCAGAACTTGTAATCTAGTATGAGTTAAATGTTTGAAATCATGTAGGTAGCACAGTAAATTATGTCCTGGTTAGCTTGTTGGACAGAGCAGCATTTGACGATAAAGAGCTTCTTCAGACCAGCTGTCCATGTTCTGAGTGAATTTTTATGACTCTTGCTGACCGAGTTGAATGAGTGAAATCAATTAGCCATTATTTGCTGCTGAGTCTAAGACAGCTCCTTTTATATCATGGATGTGTATTTGCTGCCATCATACTTGATATATCTTTACTCCAGTAGTTCATCTTCACTGCCAGGAACAAACACAACCAAGACATCAAAGAAAAAAAAATAGATATTTATTTTGCAGGGTGATGAGTAAATACATTAATTTATTTCTGAACCGCTTATTCCTAATTAGGGTCACGGGGTGAGGGCAGAATATACCCTGAGCAGCTTGCCAGGCCATCGCAGGGCAGAAACACGCTGCAGCCAACTTTTGACGAAAATCAGCAATGGTTCTTTTACGTGCCTCTCACCACAGACAGTGAGAGACATGGCCTGCATTTGATAACCCAGTTAGCTGCACTGGGGGGGACAGCAGTGACAAGCCATTGATGGGGCTTGAACCCCGACCTTGGGATGAGTAATCTTGCACCCTACCACTGGCCATCACTGTACCCTTCCACATACTTCTGTTTCTGAATTTTATAAGTAAGTAAATAGATAGATCGATTGATTAAATCTTCCAAAAAGCTTTATCATTTTATTAGGGTCACATCAGGGAGTCTGGAGCCCATCTCAGCTGACTAGGGGAGAAGGTTAGCGTAATTTCTGAATGGTTCACCATACATCAATATTAATTTTATTTTACCATTTTTCCATTTTGTACTACTTATAATAATAATTATCACCTTCATTATCATAATTAATTTATTAGTATTAATATTATCATCTTTATTATTATTATTATTATTATTATTCAACGTGAAATTTTCAGTGAGTCAAACATTTTTAAATGCTTTACATATTAATAAATCTGTCACATCAGGAACACCTTCAGCAGAATTCATTAAATCATATTCACTGGGTAAGAATCAATACTTACTTGGATTCCTGACTGAATACTGTACATTGCACTGCTTGTAAAAGCCCGAGACATGGGTAACGGATTAATATACGACGCACCGCACTGCAGTGGGGCCATTCGGGTCGACCTCTGGCCAGAAAAGTCGCTGCAGTACCAGGATTTTTGCTGCTGGTGGAGCTGCAGACCTTAATCTTCCCACAAGTGGTCCATGGACTGTGCATATCCAACACTCCTGCTGTGTTAATGCTAAAGAGTTTTACTGTACCAACATGTAAAATGACATGAAAATAAATAAATCAGCTCCATAGCATGGATAGATTCTGTATTATCCGTTCACCTTCGGCACGTGGGCTAATTAATGCTGCATGCAAATGAAAAAGAAGCCGGGAAAGAATAAACCAGGACAACAGATTGCAGTTGAGACGGACGCTGCAGGGTCATTAGAGTCGCCTTAATAAGACAGTGTCCATTTAGCTGTAAGGCCATTACTGCAAATAGTGCTAATTAGGCTTCAAGCAAAGCGACGAGGTTGTTTGCGGGAAGGGCGCAAGGGGAGCTTGAGGTCTTTGATTACAGTAGGATCAACATTTGAACCACGGTTGCTGTAATGATCCTGCTCTCTCGCTCTCTTTCTCTCTTTCTCTCTCCTGTTACAGACAGAGCTGAATCAATACAGCGTCCTTCATCCTGTGCTCAGGCCTGACCTTGGCAGCCTTTTGTCTCCCTTTCAGGGGCAGAGAACGTGTGCATGCAGCAGCTGAAAGAAAACAGTGAAGCCTCTCCGTGCTGAGAAAACTCAAAGCATTTTAAAAAAGCAGCTCATTAAGAGCCTAATGAGTCATATGTTTACTGGGTTTTCCTATCTTAGCCTAATGAACTAACGCAGAGCTCAGACTTGTTGGCTAAATTGTCAGGCACACTTAGGAAGGCACAAGATGTCAAAACCTTCTGTGGACAGAACAAGAACGGCAGACTGAAGCAGTTGAAATTTTTTTGAAAGCCATTACAGGATGAAAAGCAGAGTGAAGTAATAAAGGAGTAAAACACTTGAGGTGTAGTACTTCAGTACAGACTATAGTACTTGGCTGTGGTCTTCCTTTTACTGTCCCTTACATCTGGACTTAAGTGAGCCTGCTCAATACTAAGTGTCTGTCTCTCTCACTTGGACTCGGTCTTCATTTGGACTCAAACCTCTTTAACTATGACTTTATTTCTATTCAAACCTATTTGGACTTGGTCTTAACCTGGACTGAAGCCTCTTTGGATTCAGTCTAGGCATTGACTCCAACCTATTTGAATGCAGTCTTGACTTGGACTTAAACCTCTTTGGACTGGATCTTGACCTGGACTCAATCCTCTTTGGACTTGATCTTAACCTGGACTCAAACCTCTTTGGACTTGGTCTTGACCTTGACTCAAGCCTCTTTGGAGTTGGTCTTGACCGGGACTCAAGCCTCTTTGGAGTTGGTCTTGACCTGGAATCAAACCTCTTTGGACTTGATCTTAACCTGGACTCAAACCTATTTGGACTTGGTCTTGACCTGGAATCAAACCTATTTGGACTTGGTCTTGACCTGGACTCAAACATCTTTGGAGTTGGTCTTAACCTGGAATCAAACCTCTTTAGACTTGGTCATGACCTGGAATCAAACCTATTTGGACTTGGTCTTGACCTGGACTCAATCCTCTTTGGACTTGGTCTTGACCTGGACTCAAGCCTCTTTGGACTTGGTCTTGACCTGGAATCAAACCTATTTGGACTTGGTCTTGACCTGGACTCAAGCCTCCTTGGACCTTTTTGGTCTTTGTCTAGACTTTGACTGATACCTCTTTGGACTCTATCTTTAATAGAGATGACCTGAACCTTTTTGGACTCGACCTTGACTCAGTTTCAACTAGTTCTAGTCTTGGATGCAACAAAAACTTGACTACAGTTCTCAAGCAAAGCATGACCTGAAGTGTTTAATTCCCCTTACACCACAGTAATTCTTACTTCATTTTTAATGACACATTCACACTCTTTATATATATTTATAGTAACACTTAATGTTGCATAAAAATCTGCAACAAATAACTCCTGTTAACACTTCCATTAAAAAGCAATAAAGATGTTTTCTGGAGGCACAGTGACATAGTGGTTAGCAAGTCCTCCACACAGTAAGTAGCTCCTGGGTTCAAGCCCTGAGCCCGCTGAGGGTGTTTCTGACTGCAGTTCGCACGTACTCGCCATGCCTGTATAGGTTTTCTCTGGGTAATTCGGGTTTCCTTTGCCAGCACAAAGATATGCATATTAGGTTACCTGGTTGGCACAAATTGCTTCTAGATGTGAGCATGAATGGTTGTGTGTGTTGTCCTGCGATGGTCTGTTGAGCGGTTAAAGGTGTACCCTGCCTTCTCCTAGTGTCAGCTGAGAACTTAAACAATTACAAACTTTTTTATTGGGTATTCACCATGCAAGCCCTCTGCAAGCTGTTACCATGGAAACGATAACTCTCATACGTATGCATTACTATGTACAACCGTGATTTTCCTTCGGCTCGGAATTATTGTCTGATCTGCTTCTACTGAAAATGAATAAACACTTTCCAGGAAGAATCCAACAGCGCTTTGGTAAGATCTTCAGTAATTAATCAGTGTTCCCGACGTTCAGCATGCACAGGTCTATTAAAGATGTGGGTCAGCAGATAAACTCACTCTGCCCTACATGCCCTCGTCTCAAATGGCAACAAGATCATATCGCCTGTTAATATTAATACTGAGGGAACAGAAACATTTCCACACCCTGAGGTTGCGCTCCTTCACAGAAAGTGTTTGATTAGTTTTAAACCCTGTGAGCAGTGATGCTGCTTGTGCACCCAGACACAGCAACCTGCCAATCATACAAAAGGTCATTGGCTGGACTTTTCCCCTAATGAAGTCCAGGTGGAACGGCAGCTAATCAGGTCACCTTTAAAAAGCTTCTCGTTCAGAGCTTAGGTCACTGCAAGGAAAACACCGAATATCCTTTATTTTTAAAAGTCAGAATCAGGTGTCGAACTTCCACAGTCAGGATTGAGGGAAGGGTAAAAGAAAAAGTAATAGGAAACAAACAGAATGTAAGCAGGAATGGATTTTAAAGGGAATTAAAAATGAAGAAATAGAATATAAGGGAAGGGTATAGTTCAAAAAAGGAGCAGAAAAGGAAAGATAAAGAATGTAGAAAGAAATAGAATGGCAAAAGAAGCTACATAATGTAAAAGCACAAACTGGAAAGAATAAAAAAAAGCACGTTATAAAGAAAAAAAAAGAATATAAAGGAAAGTTTGGGCCCGGTCACATTAACAATTTGCAGACCTTATGCCTGGGTATGACAAATTCCTTACCTTCGCAAGTACATAACTTATCCAGGACCTATCAAAGACTTATCGCTAACTTATTTCGAGCTAATCTCCAACGTATAGTGACGCATGAAGATGTCTGACGTGTCCCACCAGCATAGTATAGGCATATTGACAGCATTTAGAGTCAAACTGGGTTACTTGTTAAAATGGGGTTCAAACAAGAAACAGGTCAGTACTCCTTAAGACTCCATGGGGAGCAATGTCCAAGACTACCCGAACTTATAAGCTCTGCAATGGAACTCAATTAAAGTTACCAAAAAAAAAGAAATCACAATCTCCTCAGTGCGAAAACAAGCCGTTTATTTCCTCACATGTACGTAATAGCAAAAACATTTATTTACAAAACAAAAAATTACCAAATTCAACAAAAACTATCAGTTTAGATCTTTATATAAACTGTTCATCAGTGGTAAATTAAATAATTATGTACGGAAGGTGGAGTGAATGCCACTGAAAAGTCCACAAGAAGTAAATATCAATTTCAGTATATACTATATGGGAATATATGGAGAAGAAAAAAAATTATGGTTTGTTTCTGCCATAGTTTAAATCGTGACAGACCCAGAGGAACTCCATATACCCATCAAAGCAGGTGCAGAGGTGCATAGAAGGCATCTCTGTAGAACATACACAACTCGGAAACAAAGAAAAGCAAACTTAACATTTTCAAAACGTTTTTTTTTTACCTATTTTGACCATGACAGAGGCAGGTCAGGTAAATGTATCCAATGGCGTCTATTTTGCCTACTCTTTCAGAATTGGTACACAAAAAAGTAATTAAACCACGCCGCGTAAAACTGTTTTAATATAAACAAAATGGAAACGATAAAAGACAAACTAAAATGAGATGGTAATTTATTTTTAAACGTTTTAACCATTACAGAGGCAGATCAGGTGAGTTTAGTACATACTACATGGAAACAAGAGTAAACCGCTCTCTGTGTAGGTGTTTTTTTTTAAATATATAGTAAACCAAGAAAAACAATAAAAAGCTGATGGTTTATTTATCCATTTTAATGTGTGATGATGACACTGCCACCTGCTCCAAGTGACTGTAACAAACTATTAGCGTTATTTCTGATTCAAGCATTACCCACTCTGGACAATGTTTCTTTTCATCATAAAATAGAAGACCAATCAGATTAAACAGCTCCTATGCAGTATATACTAAGTATTTATTCAATAAAAAAAAGAAAGAAAGGGGGAAAAAAAAAAAAAAAGAAGAAGTCAGTCACTCATTTCAAACAGCAACACTTCTACATTTTCCTCTTCTGGGTGCTGATGTATAGCACTATAAAACAAGAAGCATACAACAGATTAAGTTAACATCTTTTTTTTTTATAAAGAATTACAAAAACTTCAACTCTCAGATTCATCAATCAGTAATTAATGCTGTTTTGTACTAAAATTTCCCAATTACTATACAAGGACATAAATCAATTCCTCTAAAGTGCATGCTGTTACTGTAAAAATCATACCAAGGCAGCATGACTAATCTCATGACACTATGCCTCTTAGTCAAGGGAAATTCAACAACTCTAAACGTGATGCACAACCGTAAAGAAGGAAAATGACGCATGTGTTTTTTCTTACAAATAAAACTCAAAAAAAAAGTTTGGCCTGCATTTCTTTCAGCCTCCTTTACTCTTCTTCTTCTTCTTCATCTTCATCTTTCGGCTTCTCCTTTCAGGGGTCACCACAGCAAATCTGATACCCCTAAATAAACTCCAGTGCCACCAATTCAGAAGTCACCTAATTAGTGAATAGAGTCCATCTGTGTGTATTCTAATCTCAGTATAAATACAGCTGTTCTGTGAGGGACTCAAGTCTTTTACAGAACATTAGTGAGCAAATCATGAAGCCCAAGTAACCCACCAGACAGGTCAGCGCTAAAGGGAAATGATCAACCAGAGTTGCAGAGATACACGGTTCAGGTGGGGATCTAACATTATTATTATACTATTATGAACTTTTGGTCACGCACTCCACAAATCTGGCCTTTACAGGAAAAGGGCAAAAATAAAGCCATAAACAGTATTGTTTGCAGTTGGCCACAAGTCATGTAGGGGACACAGCAAACATAAGGGTGCTGGAGTCAAATGAGAGCAAAATGGAACTTTTTAGCTTAAAGCAAAACACTATGTGTGGTAAAAAACGAATAACAATGAAACTGTGGAATGTGGTGGTGGCAGGATCATGCTGTGGGGATGCTTTTCTAGAGCAGGTATAGGGAAGCTGGTCAGAGTTTATGGGAAGAAAGATTTAGCCAAATACAGAGTAACCTTGAAAGAAAACCCGTTAGAGTCTGCAAAAGACTTTGAGATTGGGGTGGACGTTAAGCTTCTAGCAGGACAATGAACTTGAACATACAGCCAGACCTACTATGGAACGGTTTAGATCAAAACGTGTTAGGATGGAACACACATCCATGTGTTCAGTCAAAGTCCAGACCTAAATCCAATTGGGAGTCTGTGGCAAGACTCGAAAATTGCTGTTCACTGACGTTCCCCATCTAATCTGACTGAGCTTGAGCTATTTGGCAAAGATTTCAGTCTCTAGATGTGCAGAGCTGGTAGAGACATACAGCAAAGGAATTGCAGCCATGACGACAGCAAAAAGGTGGTTCTCCAAAGTATTAACTTGTTGAAAAACAAATTATGTTTTTTTTCCCCCCTCCACTTCACAATTACGCACCACCATGTGTTGATCAATCACATACAATCCTAACAAAATACATTTACATTTGTGGTTGTAACATGACAAAATGCGAAAATGTTTAAGGGTATAAAAACATTTGCAAGTCCTTGCATAAATTACACACAATTCAATCTGTTTATCTAAGACAAACGTTAACACAGACACGATAAATGTATTATAACCCTGTGATTTACCTTCCACCCGAACTAACACTGTGTTGTGTGGTTTAAGGGGTCGCCTCTCCCTTCCCAGAATCCAATTCATCGTTTTTAGTTATAAACAGGTCACTGTTTATTGAAAGTATGTGACCAATACACTGCAAGCTCTTTTCTTGCATGCTAAACCAATCGAGCCTTTACAAGAAAATTGTCCATAATAAAAATAGATTTCATAGTAAACTGTCCATGATGTCTTCACTCATGGAAATGAACCAGTAAAATTTAAAACGTATAACTGTTCTCAGAAACTCCTGACCAGTCTTTCAATTATATAGCGTAAAAAATCAATTTTCAGCACGTACCATTATTTCCTCTGAGAAACGCATCTCCATATTTATTTTTCAGCTGACCGTTGACGTACTCCTCCGTCTGCTCCACCGCGATGTTCATGTAGCCATCGAGGCAAGCAAGAACACCTGGAGGTGAACACCGGAAAAACAAACCATCACAAAACATACTGGGCAAACAGAGTGTCTTCATAATCAACCAGCATGTATAACGTTTAACAATACTACAAAATTATAATATAGCTTTAGGTGGTAACAATAACTCTGCGGTTCCAGGTTCAAATTATTTACATTTACAGCAATTGGGGGACGCTCCTATGCAGAGCAACTTACAATTATTATTTATATACAACTGAGCGTTAAGGAATTTGCTCACAGGCCCACAGTGGTGGTACAGGGGATTGAACTAACAACCTTCGGATCAATAACCCATTGCCATAACCACTGGGCCGCCACCACCACCCTAAATTATGTAATTAAAGGGGACTATTTACTTCCCAGGTATATTAAAAAAACAGCAAAAAAATTAAATACATAATTTTCTATGGAAATCAAACGGAATCTGACATCACGAGTTTAAGACCATTTGAGTACTCCTGTACGCGAATGTCAACCACTCTGTAACAGGCACCATGATGTAAGTGGCCAGTGCCATCTTATTTATTTCTCCTGAAGGCATGTGTTGTCTTCCATCTCTTAACCCTTGTTTAAACTTCTCCTATTTCTACGAATTGGTGTAACACTGCCAAGTTATCGAGTGCACAAGATCATTTGTCTGCACAGACTTGTTTTGGCTCTGTGTCTGTTTACAATAAGATGTAGAGCAGGTGAATGAGACACAATGAACCTACAAGCTGGGGTGGTTTCACCAACAGAACTTTGTATTTACCCAAAATGAACTGATAACAGAAGACAAAACATGAGATCACTAGTGAACAGGAATCTAAGCTTATTTAAACCAGACGCCCCGGCACCGTTATAGTCCTGGGCTCATGGTTTCTGTGTGGACTTTGCATGTTCTCCCTTTGCTTTCGGTGGGTTTCCTCCGTCAGCCCAGACATGCATATTAGGCAAACTGGCAGTTACAAATTGCTCACAGGTGTGTGCGTGAATGGTTATGTGTTCACCCTGCGATAGCCTGAAAAGCTGTTATAGGGGTGTACCCAGCCATCACTTAGTGTCGGCTAAGATAGGCTCCATTTTCCGACCCTAATGTAGGATTAAGCAGTTTGGGAAATGAGTGAGTGAGTGTTGATCATCCCCAGATGATGCTGGTTCCTTCACCTCTGTAATCCACTCCAGAGTTGAGCTTCACCACCACCGGCCGTCCGATGATCTGCTTCAGGAAGTCACTTGGGGTCTGCTTGCGTACACTCATTTTCACTACATGAAAAATAAAAATAAAAAGCACAAAGATACAAATGATTAAACTCAACAATTGTACTTTTCATACATTCTCAATAAAGCTTTGTGGAGGACTAAAATTTTACATTATCAGCTAAATTGCAATGAAATTAGTTTTTTTATAATATTTTCACTACTAATTAATTACAAATAATCACGTAATTGTTGCTTTATAAACATAATAGTGTGCAGTTTTGTTCAACTTAGCATGCTAACAAATTTATTCCCCACCTGCATTCCGACAAATCCAGCTTTCCTTCACGCGATAGGCTCGTTATTCTGACGCAACCATAGCCCACCAATCCCGTGCGCGATGATTTAAAACAGGAAGCTGCGTTTTGTCGGAATAAAGGTGGGAACAAAAAATGTTCTCCCAAACTTGTCAGGTTACAAAATGAACCTGCTATAATGCTAGATATGTAAACATTGCTAACCCACGGTTTTAAATATAGTCCAGCAACGAAAAACAAACAAGATAAGAGCTTAGTATGCGGTAAGGTTTGTGAATACTCACGGCTGTTGCTAGGCTAGGTCCAACGTTGACCGCACGTCTTGATGAAATGTAGCACTAACGGTGTACAGCCAATCGGCTTTCAGGATTAAAACGCAGTACGGGGTCCGTCACAGGACAAATCGAAAACGCATTTCAATAACTTATTGTTAAGGCAGAGGTTTCCAACAAGGACCCCCTGCCCTGAATATTTTTGTGTGTTTTTCTTGATCCCAACCCACCTGATTTAACTAATTAGCTAATTAACAGTTTTTCATGAACTGAAGTGGGTGTGATAGAGCAGGAAAACCACTAAAATGTGCAGGATAGAGAGTCCTCCAGGACCATGGTTGGGAGCAAAAAAAAAAAGTAAAGGACATAAAGAGTAAAGAGGTGGCACGGTGGAGTAGTGGTTAGCCTGAAGGTCCAGAGTTCGAGTCCTGATCTCAGCAAGAGCATTTCTCTATGCAGTTCGCATGTTCTCCCTATACTTGCATGGGTCTCTTCAGGTACTCCAGTTTCCTCCTACAGTCCA
>JBCNYG010000025.1:15716095-15726525 GCA_039654305.1 Porochilus rendahli
TGGCGCCCATCTCAGCCGACTCTGGGCGAGGGCAGAGTACACCCTGGACAGCTCGCCAGGCCATCACAGGGCAGAAAGACGCTGATGAAAGAGTAACACTAAGAAAGAGAATACTTAAACAGCAAATATATTTTATATTAATAAAAATTAAAATAAAATAATAATAATTATTATTATTAGAGTCCCCAGTGGGCCAGGACCGGTAGCCGCCGACCTCACCGGGCCCGGGCCACCCAGGGTGGCCAGAGCGCAGGGCCCAGGGTTCCAAGGCCCCGGAGGCAGCCCCCTCCCCCAAGGCAGAGGGCCCATACCACGACCAGGAGAACCAGGCCCGGATAACTACCGGGCGCAACCACATTCTAAAAGAGACTGGACAAATTTGGCTACAGTTTGCTAATGAATATAGGCAATGTCCAGGTCTTTTGGAATCTGGTTCTCTGGACAGATAAATTCAAGTTAAAGAGGTTTGGCCACAGTCACAGTATACATCTGAGCAGGAGTAGAACCTCACTCCAGCTATGAAGCAAGTTGATGTAAATGTTATGGTTTTGGGTTGCTTTCCTGCTTCAATGACTTGGGGAATTTGCAGTCATTGATTCAACTATAATTTCTGTATTATATCAAAAAGCTAATGTCAACTTTTTTACTAGGTTATGATTATAAGCACACCAGCAAATTCACTAAGGAATGGCCGAGTTAAACTCCAAGTGTGAATTCCACTAAAATGTTACGGGCAATTTGAAATAATACATACATACATACATACATACATACATACATACATACATACATACATACATACATACATATGTACAAACAAATATAAAAATAAATATAAAATATCTTCCAGCTGAAGTAAGAGTGATCAAAAATACCAAATCAATAACAGAGACTGGTGAATTTGGAATGAGGAAACTTTGAATTATATTGACTAAAATCAGATATCAGGGAAGCACTATGATGTGATAATAATATTTAGGCTAAATTTTCATGCAGAGGACAGAATGTGCCACTATGGTGAAACAGCAATCTAGTAACAGTAGTCATAGATAATGACAACACAATAAATGTCATGAATTGTGCTGCCCACAGAATGGATACTTGCAGCACTGCATGTTCATTGTTCATTTTCTGAACCGCTCAATCTTAATTAGGGTCGCTGGGAGGCTGGTGCCCATCTCAGCTGACTCTGGGCGAGGGCAGAGTACACCCTGAACAGCTAGCCAGGCCATCGCAGGGCAGAAACATGCTGACAGCTATGCAGCCTGCTCTTGACAAAAATCAGCAATGGTTCTTTTACATGCCTCTTTCCTCTCGCTGGGGTGACAGCAGTGCAACCCGTTGATAGTGGGGTTTGAACCCCCTTGGGATCAGTAATCCAGCACCCAACCACCAGGCCCCAGGTGTGACAGTCCACACAGGCCTGTGCATGTGCCTTTTGATGTTAGACAGCTGTTTCACATGTCGGCTGTATAATGAACTTGGTATGTAAAGCGACACAGAAGGTACGCTCAGGGCACAGTCAGTGTTATTCATACCGGCATTTACAAAACCCACAATTGCCCTTCTGGTTTGTGATTCTAGTCTGGTCTGGGACTTTGGATTTTGTCTTTGAAGTCTTGTTTGCTAATCACATGAACTCCATCTGCATCCTGCTTATTTTGCACTGAATGTGACAATTAACTTTTAATTATGTCAATGATATTGTCACTATTTAGGATTACTGAAATTATATTTTATGCCAACTCATAGTGTCACATTATTGAGTAAATATAGAATAATATCAACCCATGCATCCAGAGAAGAGGGAAGTAGGAAATGGGGGAAAAGGGACAAGACAAAGACTTGAGAGAGTCTGAGAGAGGCAGACAACAGCAGACTGACTGTCTGTCTAGATTGGTAACGGAGGAGGGAGCTGGTTTAAAAAAAAAAAAGAAGAAGAATCATCTGCACTATAAATCCCACATCCATCCCCCCAAACCTCCTGCTTCTTTGGCATGGCTTGGCAGACAGAAATACATTAGCAGTGGGACTAAAAATAAAGAGCTGCTCAGATTCCATGCCTGTCCTCCATTTGAGGATTTACTGTATTGACAACCTCCAGTCACGATGGGTACATGCTCACCTTGTTTAATATAATTAGAGGCATGCATATTATTTAGGCTTTTTTGAAAATCATGAGCATTCTGGATATTAATTAGATAATAATATAAAGCTTACTGTATTTGATCATGATATTATGTACCAGATGTGTTTAAATGCTGCAAACCACCATCTATAAACAAGCAATGCAATAGGCATGTGCTGTATTATATATTTTATATTTAGTTTATATTTAGACTGCATTTCATATGTATATAAGTGTTACTGGTGAGCCATAAGAGAAACAGGTTATTTTACTTCTGATCAGGTAAGTAGCTTTCTTCCTGTCTCAAAAGGTTCTTTTAGCACACAAACAAGGCAGGCTGTGGTACATTGGAAATCAATTAAGGCTCGTATAAAGCCTGCAGCTTTCACCCAGATTTGAGTAAAAGGGGGAAAGGGTGCAGTGGGGCGGTGTCTCAGAACAAGGGGAGGTGAGCTAAACAATTATACATGAATACAAAATATATACACATAAAGGATTATCAGGTTAGACTTTATTGGTATATACTGTGAACAGCACAATCTAATTTGTCCACTATCTAGAGGATAATAGATGTTATCTTAAGTGGAATAATGCTTGAATCAAAATGATTGACACTCACGGCTTGTTACGATCACTTGGAGCAGGCGGCATTATGATTGTCACCCTTTACAATGGAAAAAAAAACCTATAAAAATCTAATTTTAGCAGTGGTGGGCCGTCAGGGCCAGCAAGGCCTTCTCTGCTACCCCAAACACTATCAGAAGCACTGACCTACATTTACAACATAAATTCTAGTATTTGTTCCATGAAATTGTATTAATTTATTCCCAACAGTCTATTTTCATTTTGTAACGTATCTCTTGGCTGCACCGTTTCCAGTACGTGTATGTAGATGTTAGATTTTTTGTCCAATCAGATTTCAGCCTCTGTGTGCAGCCATGTCAATCTAATCTGCCCAGGGATTTCAGAGGCAGTAGTGCTAAACAGCCTAAACTATATTAGCGATGGGGCTGTTTCTTTAACCAATTAGATTTCAAATTTGCCTCACCAGGCCAACTAGCTGGCCCACAATAATGTCAGCATTTTTCCATCTTCTGATTGGTTGGTCAGAGCAAAACTGTTCGACAAGCCAAGTTCAGATTTTGTCTATAAATAATCAGCGTCTCTGGTGAGTATGATGTATTTCATTAAATTTTTTTGTTTTTGTCATGTTATTAAATAAATATTGATTCTGAACCCTTATTCACCAAGCCGTTACATTTACCCGTGTTGCATTTGGCTAAGCGCCAAATTTAGCGGTGATCATCAATGAAAGTTATGTAATGCTAACTGGTTAACTGGGTTTCTTGATTTAGTAATAATAGTATTAACAATCAATACATGAAATGTCTGTCTCTCTGTAATGCCAGGCCTTGTTATATTGTGTTATTGTATATTACTGGTGGTTTCTATAATGATGAAGTGATAGTGGTGGTATTAAGAGGTGGATTAATATGTTAAGTGCCCACTGAAGGCCCAGGTACCAAATGCATTGGATTTTAGTTAGCTTTTTGTTATTTCCATGTAGTATCTACTCCATGTAGTATTTGTTGTTATCTCCACGTAGTATCTGCTAAAACTCTAAATGAATTCTAAAACAAAATGTTATATAATGTTCATCGCAGAGTGCTCTGAGCGGTTGGCTTGAGTCTGTCTTGGTTAAATATGTAAAAAGAAACCATAAAATATCTTTTTGAAACTGAATGATGCCTAATGCTCCCACTTCTTGCATGCAGACATCATGGACTTTTTTTTTGGCATTTGGCAGATGCCTTTATCCAGAGTGACTTATAATTTTGTCTCATTTTTACAAGTGAGCATATGAAAGTAGAGAAGACCTTTGCTTATGGCTCAACAGTGGCAGCTTGGTGGTACTGGGCCTTGAGCTGCCAACCTTCTAATTACTAGCCCAGAGCCTTACCCAGTACTGATCATCAGTAATCATGATTTGGTACAAAAACAGCATCTTCTTTGGAAAGGCCTACTCTTTAAGCAGCAAAGAATGTCCAGTTTGGGGGGGGGTTTGGGTTGAATGCTTAAAAAATGTTCCTCAGAGAAAGATAAGAAGGGATTTGGATATTTCACCTTTAACAGAACATAATCATAATGGACGAGGGCACAAGCCTAAGCTGAACACTCTCTGATCCCTTAGTTGGAAGCGCATCAAGAACCATCATTCATATAAGTGATATTACAACATTATATGTTACTTCGACACCCCTTTAACAAGCTCTACAATACAGAGTTACATCAACAAATGACAGTGAAGCTGTAAAATTAAGCTTTATGTTAAGTGTGCCAAAAAGTGCTGCTGGGATCGGAGGCATCTGAGATGGTCCATCACACACTTGAAAAGCGTATAGTGGTCAGAAGAATCAGTAATTCATTCATTAATTCATCTTTTTCTGCTTCTTCTGGGGTCGGGTCGCAGGGGCAGCAGCCTAAGCAGTGAGGTCTAGACGTAACCAGTAATCCAGGTCTTATTTTCCCCAAAGAAGAAACGAACACCTTGCATGAATTGAGTCATTCAGTCTTTTACTGGCATCAAGTATAAAAGCCATGGTCTGTCATGGTACAGGGTTATGTCAGTGCCCTTGCCAAAGATAACTTACTTGTCTGTTGGTCTGTGCTGGCAGCATTTCGCAGAAAAATACACTGAGATTTTGGGGAAACATATCAGGAAATCTTTTTTTCCAGCGAACAAAAAGCAAATATGTTTCAGATAAACTCAGATAAGTGAAAGAGGGAAGCAGCAGCGTCTGTACATTATCTGTGTGTGTGTGTGTGTGTTTGTGTGTGTGTGTGTCTGAGTGTATTTTTCATATATCCCAAAATTTTGTACACAGTACAAATGCATGCCTGTGGAACAAGAGGGAGTATGTGCTGGCCTGGCCTGTTTGAGATCCTTGGAAAAAATAAAAACTGAAAGATTTCTTCACTTGCTGTCTTTAGCCCTTAAATATTTTTAATTGTTTTGAGTAGGAATGGTAACATTACAAACTGGTATATGCTTTACTGTCCCAACTTTTTTTTTAATGTTTTGCAAAAATTACAATTAAAAGAGCTGTTTATTTTAAACAATAATAAAGCTCAAAATAATAAATAACTTTTAACATTCGAGTGAAAGTTCTAACAGCAACAGTTAAGAAACGCAAATAAAACATAACAAGAAAAACAGAATCACTGAGATGGTTACAGGATCACCTGCCTGTGTCAGTACTTTGTGGAACCACCTCTTACTTTGATTACAGCCATAATTCTTTTGGAATACCTCCCTACCAACTTTGCACATTTAGACTGTTCAATATTTGCTCAACCTTCTTTACAGTACTAGTAAACTCAACTGTTTAAGCTCAGTCATATAGTATAGTGATTGTTGGTGAACTTTAAGTCTATCAGATTTTCAATAGGGTTTAAATCTGGGCTGTGAAGCCACATGAAGACGTTCACCTGTTTCCTCCTTCAGCATCTGTGTGGTCAACTTTGGGTCACTATCATGTTGGGAGGTTACCTTTCTTCCCATTGACAAATTCCAATTGAGCAGCAAGTTTTCCTCAAGAATTAAATAGCATTTTACCCAATATATTTTTCCTGCGATCTAGACAATATTAAGTTCTATTAGCTTTTGAATTATTAAGTTACACTAAGTAAGTACAGTTGTGGTGTGTGTGTGTGTGTATAAAATTTGAATATTATGAAGGGGTGACTTTTTTTCTATATCCACTGTATATACTACATGGAAACAGTGTGAACTGATTGGTTCACTAGTGGATTATCTATCTATTAATTATATTATCTATTAATAATAATTTAACATTTTTTCTCAAAAACAATTCAGCAACATCCACCTCAATAAATGTGAATAAATGTTAATTAACATGGTATTTCAAAAATGTAGCCACACAGCCTCATGTCAACAAATTCGTGTGGCTCTTGACTCATGACGTAATGCAGTGTAATTACTTAATAGTGTACTTGTTTTATTTAAAAATTTAAGTGGAAAAACACACTACAAGCTGATCGTACTTTGATGTCATTTCCTTAAAACAAGTCAAATTGAGGCTCAGTAGTGTGTGTGGCTTCCACGTGCCCTAATGACCTCCATACACCTGGGCTGCTCCTGATGAGGTGGCGGTTGGTCTCCTGAGGGATCTCCTCCCAGACCTGGACTAAAGCATTCACCAACTCCTGGACAGTCTGCGGTGCAACATGGCGTTGGTAGATAGAGCGAGACATGATGTCCCAGATGTTCTGAATAGGATTCAGGTCTGGGGAACGGGCGGCCAGTCCATAGCATCAATACCTTCATCTTGCAGGAATTGCTGACACACTCCAGCCACATGAGGTCTAGCATTGCCTTGCATTAGGAGGAACCCAGGGCCAACCGCACCAGCATATGGTCTCATAAGGGGTCTGAGGATCTCATCTCGGTACCTAATGGCAGTCAGGCTACCTCTGGCGAGCACATGGAGGGCTGTGTGACCCCCCAAAGAAATGCCACTCCACACCATTACTGACCCACTGCCAAACCAGTCATGCTGGAGCATGTTGCATGCAGAACGTTCTCCACGGCGTCTCCAGACTCTTTCATCTGTGAAGAGCACAGGGTGCCAGTGGCGAATTTGCCAATCTCTGTTCTTTGGCGAATGCCAAATGTCCTGCACGGTGTTGGCACAACCCCCACCAGTGGACGTCGGGCCCTCATACCACCTTCATGGAGTCTGTTTCTGACCGTTTGAGCAGACACATGCACATTTGTGGCCTGCTGGAGGTCATTTTTCCGGGCTCTGGCAGTGCTCCTCCTGTTCTTCCTTGCACAAAGACGGAGGTTGCTGGGTCGTTGCCCTCCTACGGCCTCCTCCACGTCTCCTGATGTACTGGCCTGTCTCCTGATAGCGCCTCCATGCTCTGGACGCTACACTGACAGACACAGCAAACCTTCTTGCCACAGCTCGCATTGCTGTGCCGTCCTGAATGAGCTGCACAACCTGAGCCACTCGTGTGGGTTGTAGACTCCGTCTCATGCTCCCACTAGAGTGAAAGCACCGCCAGCATCCAAAAGTGACCAAAACATCAACCAGAAAGCATCGGAACTCAGACGTGGTCTGTGGTCACCACCTGCAGAACCGCTCCTTTATTGAGGGTGTCTTGCTAACTGCCTATAATTTCCACAACAGCAGGTGAAATTGATTGTCAGTCAGTGCTGCTTCCCAAGTAGACAGTTTGATTTCACAGAAGTGAGATTGACTTGGAGTTACATTGTGTTGTTTAAGTGTTCCCTTTATTTTTTGAGCAGTGTGTGTATATATATATGAGACCCGATCTGGCAAAATGAGTCGGTAGTCGCAGGTAGTGATTTCTAGATATAGGCCAATTTATGTGTTATCTTTTGGTAAATTTCAGTAGGAAACATACTATATATACACCTGCCAAAGCCATAACAAGGTAACTGAATGCTAAAATGCACAAAAACAGCGTTTTGTAGAAGACAACCACCGCCTACCTTGAGAAGAATCCTCCAAATTGAACTCATTTTTGTCCAAAAATTCAAAACAGGAAATCTATTTAAATATATGAATATTAAATATATGTTTAGATTATTGCCAATGATGTAACAAAGGCCTTTGCCAAGTTTGGAGTCAATAGCAGGGATGTAACCCACTGAGTTGACAAGGCAGTTCCATGAGAATTGAGGCAAAAACTTTACATGCGTTTTTCTCCATTTTCTGTGGAATTTTAAATGGTATGGTTAACTAATTTTGAATTTTTGGTCACTGTGACTCATTTTGCCAGACCCAGTTACATATACATACATTAGCGCTGTGCGATATATCTAGCATCACATATCCTGATACAGGTTACCTGGTATCCAGATAGTGCTACATATAAACTCCCTGATTTCTCAATCATCCATAGGGTTCATTCCAAATCTTAAGGTTTGTACTCGCAGGAATCTTAAATCATGTTCTAATCTCAAATACGGACAGAAGTTAAATCTTTACATAACCCTGTTCAAGGGGGTAGAAAAGAGGGAGTCGGTGTACACGAGGATATCTCCTTCTAAAATCCAGCTCTGCTGGTAAAAAAAAGAAAGAAAAGAATCAGCAGAGATGCTCCTGTTTCTTTTAAGCGCCGTGCTTTCAGGCCTCCGTCTCTTCCAGTTCCAACTTCCGCAAAAGATTAGGGTGCCTAAGACCTTTGCACGGCACTGTAGGTGTTCTGAAAGTGAAGAGAAACAAAAGCAGAAGAGATCATGTTTAGTAAGTAGGCAGAGATTTCATACCGCTGCACACTGAGCAGCGCATTATTGGAAGGAAAAAAACAAGCTGTTGCTCTTTTTTTAAACAGACTGTGATGGCCTGCTGGCCTCCTTGGCTTCTTTTTTCTTTAAAGACCTGATGGATTGAAGATGAGTGCATGAGGGGAAGAAAAAGGATAAATAAGAAAGGTGGATCTCTGACAGCTCTGTTTCTGACACAGTGACACACTGTGGGTTTTCTTTTTTTGTTTTTTTTGGGGTTTTTTTTTAACATGTAATATTTTTCTGTCGTATTGATTTCCGTCCCGGTGCAGAGTCCAGTATGGCCACAACAGCTGCCATCTTGAATTTGCATTCTGCGCATTAACTCAAAAACACCGTCACTGGTCATCACCATTGTGGTGTTCACCTTAGGACTAGGCGTGTAATGTGGCTTATGGGCTGAAGGGTACTGCCCACTTTGCAGGGCTATTTTTGTAATTTGTTTTTATTCTTATTGGCGTTGTTCCGAGATTCAGCAGAAAAACGAGGTGGCGGGTGGAGGCCAGAAGTCCGGTTTATTTTCTTGAACATGCAGCAGATTTCCATGCATCGGATTTGATGAAAGGGTTATCAATTTTGTTATACATGTAGGTGCCGGGTCCTGGGATGGCCTGGCGAGCTGTCTAAGCCATAGCCCGCCCTCGCCCAGGGTCGGCTGAGACGGGCGCCAGCCTCCCCGCGGCTCTAATTAGGATTAAGCGGTTCAGAAAACGAATGAATGAATGAATGTAGGTGCTGATTGAGGGTTGCCTGATCTGGATGCTGTTTCGATCTTGTTGAATGTCATCACTGTCTTTCAGAGGGTAGAGAGCACTTTTTTGTTTTTCTTTTCATGGAAAAGTGGTGACACTGAGTGCATATCGGACAACAAGATTTACGGCGAGACGATCATTAACATGCATGCCGTACTACCGTGCATGCTTAATGGGGGGGCGGCGTAACATGTTTAGAGGATAGCACTGTTCATGAGTGACAGGGACGAGATCGTATACCATCCCATCCCTCACAGAGAGTCTGGCCGATTAGTTCCCCGGGTTATTATCCGAGGCTCGAACCCGCAAACTCTTGGGTGATAGTGGTGCACCTTGCCACTAAGCTCACTTCTTTGTTTAAATCTTCTTTGTAAAGATACAGATGTGACGTCGGTGCAGATGTGGTTGTTCTGGAGAGGTGTAACAGTATTGTCATAAAAACTGCCAGTTATGCTCTAAATATTTATTGATTGATTGATCAATTGATTGATTGATTGATTTGCATGCCAGCGGTTCCACAGAGTGGATTAAAATCCTTTTTCTGGAGTTTTGTTTCGCTCGCATTCCTAATTAGTGACAGTTGAAAAGTTCAGGAGTGTTTAGTTTCAGTTCACTGCAGGATGTAAAGGAGAGAAACAAACAGGCACTTCAGGTTTTGCAGCTCCTGAATACTTCCACAGAGCCGTGTTGATGCTGCTAATCCTCCCTGCCACCTGATCAGTGTGCAGCAGCAAGTGTGTGTGTGTGTGTGTGTGCTGTGTGTATTTCGGGCCTCCAGATTCATCCCGCTTCGGCTCCATGGCAGTGGAAATCTCTGTGACACGAGCCTGCTTTGTTTTGTTTTTTTTTTCTTCTTCTTCTTTTTTTTTCATAGCGAGGACGTTTCAGCCTCGTAGCGACTCGAGCTCAAACACAGCCTTCGATTTGAGTGATGCCTCAATTCAGCTTCGAGGTCAACATGAAATGTCAGCCTTCTCCTCCTGCCAAAGGCACAGCCGCGGTTGTCATAGTGATCATTACTCTACTTTTTTTTTTCTTTCAATGATTTGTCGAGGGGATAGTGCAGCGCGAGTTCGACACACCTGGCTCTACACACACACACACACACACACACACACACACACACACACACACACACACACACCCACACACCCACACACCACAAGAAGAAAAAAAAAGAGAGGAGCGCACAAGAAAAAAAAACAACGCG
>JBCNYG010000025.1:15738371-15758945 GCA_039654305.1 Porochilus rendahli
GCCGCGATACGGAGGACACAGCGCTCAAATGAATCTTGCTTTTTCTTTTTGTACAGATCATATTCCAGTGTCAGAGGTGCACTGACCTTTTGTGCTGCCACAGCTTTTTATTATCTGTCTGCCTCTGTGGAGGTGGTGCCATTTAAATCGGTTAACGTAACTGTACACTCTGGGAAGGGATGGGTGAAGTAAAAAAAAAGAGGAGGGGACGGGGGGAGGGGGAATGGCGATGACACGGTGATGAGTTTTGACGTGTTTCACATACAGCGCTCTGGCTGTTGTGTTTTCTTGACATGTTCCCGACAAGGCTTTGTTAATATGTATCAGGAATATTCACTTTCTTTTGTTCGCCCTTGTCTGGCAAGCTGTAATGTTTTGCTTATGAATATTGATACATGAAGTGTATATTAATGACCTTTGGTGACCTTAACCCTATCCTTATTGGCTCCCTGGTGGTATCTGCAGCCTCATGAATATTAATGCGGTTCTGTAACCTCCATTACCCTAATCTTTGCTGTCTAGCCTCCCCGAAGAGCCCGTCGCCATGGTAACCCCTCCACCAGGCTCCTTTAGACCCTGGGAAGAAAAAAATGGTTAAAAAAGGGAATAAAAGAGAAAAGGACAAGAAGCGAGTCGTTGTGGCGCGGTGAAATGCGCATTGATGAAGAGTTTTTGGCGTCACTCTCTTTGGTGCACGCTCAAACCAGTGACGGTGACCTGGATGAGAACGTGCCTCTTGGATAAGGTCAAATGGCCGATTTGAGGGAAAATCTTTTATCGCACTGACGAGGGAGATGAAATACATTTAATAGTGGGAAAATAACATGATTGCAGCTTTTTAAGTGAAATAAAAATCACTGGGGTTATTCAGTCGCAGTGAAGTGTTTTCTTTTTTTTTTTAATTCTTTTGCTGTCTTGGATTCAGTAAGGGTTACACACTTAATTTCTGCAGCTTGTGTAAAAATTGTGTTCTGCTGTCTTGCAGATGCAGAGCCAGCTGAGGACGGGGCACTAACGGGCAGCTCGGTGGTGGAGGATGGCTGGTTTGGGAACAATTCCGACAGCCCTTCTACATCGTCCTACGGCGATGCGCAGGATGACCTGCGGGTGTCTCCGGAGGACGGGGCACGGCCGGACCGCGCCACCTTGGCCAGGAGCCCACCAGGCTGCGCTACGCCTGCTCAGCGGGTCTCGCTGGAGATGCTGGGGCTTGATGCTCGCACGTTGTCCACACAGGACATGTCTCTGGTGTCCTCTGTGTCGCTGTCATCCATAGTGTCATCGTTGTACGGTGACTCGGCTCACGGACTCTCCAAACCACTTAGCAGCAACCTGCGCAGACTTCTGGAGTCCGGCTCGGTGAAGCCGGAATCAGGAGAGTTGATTGGGCGAGGACTGGGCCGAGGGGCAGAGTCTCCGCCTGCGGGCCTGGCGCTGTCTCCGTCCTCTCATCACGCCCAGCAGCTGAGCGCCCTTGCACGCAGACTCGCCAACAGCAGTAACAACGGAGTTAGCTCCGCCTCCACTTCGCCTGCCTCGGCACCTGTGGTGAAGCAAGAGCCTGGGGACCCTTTCGGACCGGCCGAGCCCACCAGCTCGGGCAGCACCAGCTTCGTTTGGGTCGGAATGGCAGAAAAATGGCCGCCGGCTGGAAGCTTGTCTCCCGATTCGGCCATTCAGAAACTGAAAGCAGCGGCTAACGCCGTTCTCCAGGACAAGAACTCCACCTCTTCGTCTTCCTCCTCATCATCCTCTTCAGTGACCTCCTCTTCTTCATCATCGTCCTCATCCTCCTCTGTGCCGCCACTCGGAGGGCGCTCGGACGACTCTGTGCGCTTTGACTCCTTCGCTTCGCCCTTCAGCTCACAGTCTGCCAGCTCTACGCTCGCCGCACTCTCCAAGAAAGTGTCAGAGCGAAGCCAGCAGCAGCAGCAGCCGTCGCCTGCCCCCTTTCTCTCTCTCGTCTCCATGACCTCATCTGCAGCGCTGCTTAAAGAAGTGGCGGCTCGGGCCGCCGGCAACATGCTGGCCGATAAAAAAGAGCCGCAGCTGGCGACGGCCAACAACGAGGACTCTAAACCGCAGCTCGACAGGAACCACAAGGCCCCGACGCCCAACCAGAGCATGGAGCTTCTGCTGCCCGCTGCCCCCAAGGGACGTGCCAAACCCAGCAGCCAAGCAGGTAACAGCTTGTCCTCACTGTGGCTGATGCATGTAAACAATTCTTTTAATGCGCCGTAATGACGGCTGACAGCAGGCGATTTGGCGAAAGACGTCCTTGTTTGCATAAAATAACCTGTACATGAATTATAAAGGTATTCGAACACCTTGACCTGTTTGAGCAGACTACGAACGCTGCTCATCTTTTACACGCCAGACTTTGTTCATATTTTCAGCTGCGTTCCTGGGAAGTCAATTTAAAAATGTAAACAGACTTAATTTTACACTTTGGGTCTTTCGTCATCTGGAAATCCTCACTCTGCGTGAGATGTGATATCAACAGTGCCTGACTCCTTTTCATTCCAAACGCAGACGAATCCTCTCTCAGCACTGCTGAATTCTTAAATCTGATTGCTCAGAAACTTCGGATGTGATAGGTTTCAATTATGAAGCACTATAATAGCACCGTCGTATTTCGGGACGGAGTCTCCAGTGTGAGCACTTTGTACCAAGCTGTTCGCTTTGTGTGTAACACACACGTGTATAATTTTATATGCTGTTTGTGATAGAAAAGAAGTTTATACTGTTTATATATAATATCCATTATGTGTCAAATGTACTTTTCGTGCATAATTTCAGCAGTTTAATTTACGATTAATCATTTTCTGCCGAAAAGAAATGGCTGACGTACATCATTCGTCTCATCTCATCTGCTGAACCGCTTAATCCTTCTAAGGTGGTGGGGAGGTTGGAGCCTATTTCAGCCGATTCTCAGTAAAGACGGGGTGCACCACGAACAGCTTGATGGTCCTTCACAGGGCCAGCACGTTCACACTCACACTTAAGGGCAATTTCAAACAGCCTGTTAGCCTAATGTGCACTGTGGGAGGAAACCGGAGTACCCGGAGGAAACTCAGACAAGCACGGGGAGAACATGGATACTCCACACACAGCCCAGGACACGGATCCAGGACTTTCTTGCTGTGAGGCAGATGTGCAAACCACTACACCACCGTGCCGCCCCTAAGAATTTGTAAATTGTGACAGTAACGGGTGAACCCCAAGCACTTGCGCGAGCGGGTTTAGAGCCGTGTAAGGGCGACGTTTAATCCTACTAGGGTGCAGGTTGCTGGTGTTCAACCTGCTCAGCTGACTCTGGGTGATGGCAGGGGACACCCTGAACAGCTCGGCAGTCTGTTGCCAGAATCAGGTAAACTGCGCTCTGTTGAGGTGTTTTAGTATAAAGTACAAAGAAGCACAATAAAAACAACCTAAAACAAGATTTTTATCACTTACATTTTATATATATATATATATATATATATATACATATAATACTGATCACGCCTCCTGCTCCAAGTGACCGTAACAAACTGCGAATGCCCATTGTTTTGATTCAAGCATTATCCACTCAGCATAATGTTTTTTTAATGCTGAGATAGCTGAAATAGTGTACTGTATATACTAATTAAAAACAAGTTAATTTTGTGACTATTAGCATGTTATGTTGTATTTATATAATGAATTAAATACCACAATTCTATTTTATTTCTATTACTGTAGTCGTTATTAAACTACTTTTTGTACCCATGAATTTAAGCCTTTTAGGGCTCACTGTCCATGATCGTTGTGAAGCAATCAAATAAATACATAGATATCTGCTATAATGTGAGAAATGACTTGTTGTACAATAGTAAATGTACCTGTATAAGGGTTTGAAATAACCCTGAAGCCTTCTGTACTGAATAATAAATTGCGTTCGGCACATAGCTGTGGTATAAAAGGAAACAACACTCAGGATGTGCTGTTATAGGAACATAATCAGTGATGAAGTAGGGAGATGGGGCGGAGTTCCCACTGTGAAGTTGATTATTTTCCTATTAGAGCATAACCCTGTTTGTTTGCTTTTTTTTAAGCACTTTATAAGTAAAAGTTTTTTTCTGCGAGGAATTACACTGGAATTCGTGACCGACTTCTTCTTTTAACAAAACAGTAAATCAGAGCTAGAAGGAAATCTGGAGACTGGAAACGTGGAGCCAAGTAGGAAATAACACGAAGTCTGCATGTGATGCGAGTCTACAGCTGATTATGGCAGTTCAGCGTGATCACTTTCTTTATCGTTTAATGTTGGATTCGATGAGACACAACTGATATGAAAGCAGACAATACAGATCATCTTCCTGTGATAGAAAAGTCAGGGACGAAGAGAAACCGAGCAGTTGGAAGTTTCTCAGATGAATCAGCATTTAGGATAAATCACTCCTCTACCAGAGTCCCAGAGACGATTTGGTTATGGATTGTATAGGAGATTTCCATTTCCATTTCCATTTATGGCATCATTTATCTCATTCATACAAAAGAGCAGCTCTTGGCTAAAGGCCATGCTCAGGGATCCAACAGTGACAGCTTGGTGGTAGCAGGGCTTGATATGCCAACCTTCTGAACACTAAACCAGAGACTTAACCAATGAGCCACCACTGCCAAAGGTCAAGGTCAGCGTAAGGTCATTAAATTTTGCCGATGAAGCCTTGTATTTTTGAAACGATTGCCGATAAATATGCTGTTAGTATAAACCACGAAGGGAACCATATATGAACTTAGTAATGAGGTGGTTACCCTTTGACCTTGAATGACCCAGAGAATTGAAAATCAAGGTCACAAGATTCTGACCGCTTATAACTTCAAAAACGCTTGCTGATAGACATTCCAATACTACAATACATGAATAGGAAGCCGTTTATGGACTTTTTAATGAGACAATTACCTTTAACCTTGAGTGACCTTGGAAGGTGAAAATCGAGGTCACAGGATTTTTAGTGCTTTCATCTTCAAAAACTAGTGCTGATAGATATGCGGCTAGTATAAAACACCAATAGGAAACCATGGATGGACTTGCTAATGAAACGGTTACCTTTGACCTCGAGTGACCTTCAAAGGTCAAACCCTAGCCGTATCGTAAAACCTTCAAACGATTGAGGGTTTTTTTTTCTTTTCGCAAATGTGGTCACGTCAGCAAGCTATAGAACATAAATTACATTAATGGGCAATGGGTGATTAAAATCAGAACCCATGTAGAACCTGTTTGCTACATCATCTATGCTACGTTTTTAAAGCATGCTAATTGTGTATATACCATAGACGAGACTCTTTTTCACCGCCCGAGACCTTTATTCTGCCGCTCTAAACAGCACCTGGTGCCGCAGTGAGATCCTCTACTCATAATTACACATAACAGTAACTGTACCTGAGGCTGTGGATACGCCATGAGGGAATAGCGCATGTACACCGAGGTGACTGTGGAGTTACACAGTGTGTATATGTAAGAGATAAAAAACTTAGAGGAGTGCTCGTAGAATTAAATCAAATTATCATTTATGGCGTTTGGCAGACGCCCTCCTCCAGAGTGACTTTCGTTTATCTTGTATTTTTATACAACTGGGCTATTGAGGGGTATGAGCCTTGCTCAAATGCCCAATAGTGGCAGTTTGGTGATACTGTGGCTTGGATCCCTGACCGTGATTAGTAACTAGTAGGTTTCTCCCCCTACTTCAGTCAGTTAAGTTAGTTATAAGCAAGCACATGCTTCCTCTGTGACGTGTTGTCACCGGCATCTTTATGAACTTCTGTGCATGCACATTCAGGGCAGCCTAACACACTTGGAGGGAAATCGCTATCCGCCTGCTCTGTATAAATGAACTCACAGACTCCCATGATTCGCTGGTGACTGCTGACATCCTTTCCGGGACAGCTCAGCCAATTAGCTCTCAGCCACAGAATCCTGATCTTTTTTTTACTGAATAAAGAACAAGCCATCATGATGACTTTATGTAGTGGAGTGTACGTGTTACAAGGTTAACTTAAAGCAGTTGTTTCTAAAGAATTGACTCTCTGTCCAAGTGCTGACACTGGAGACTCCTTCCTGCCCGCACAACTCTTCAGCAGATCAGCAACTTAGTGATATTTGTGGAAATAGTAGCTCGCTGAGGTTTAGTTCAATCTCAAAGCTCTACGTTCTCTTTCTCCCAACTGTATCGACTGCCAAACTGGCAGTGTGTGTGTGTGCGCACGCACAAGCAAACCAAGTCCATCTCAGCAGATTCCCCAGGAATGTAGATCAGGCTGTTCAGATGCAGCACAGCTATCCGAGTTTGCGCTCAGCCGAAAGCCTCCAATGTTCAGACTCGCTGTTCCATCAAAACACCCAACAAACAGAACTCTTCATGACCTTTTTCTAAAAAACAAAACAAAAAATCAGGAAGTAAAAAGGAAATATGCAAGTAGAGGAACACGTACTGTAATGCTAAACGTCTTTGTCTCGCCACAACTATGTTAAAATTCTCCAAATGATCCGTTCCAGCCGACGTTGGAGCGACTGGAATGACTGACAGTTGCGTAGAGCTCTCCGATGCGAAGCAGCGAGAATTAGCTGATATCGCTGCCTTGCCTTTTTGTTTTCACGAGCGTAAAAGGCCTTTAGTTTCCACTGCGATCTCGTCGCAGCACGAGGTCGGGCCACAGATGGCGGTTTATCGTCACAAATAGGCAGCCCCGAAGTTTTACACTCCGGGTCAATGAACGGCTGAGCGCGGCAATTTCGCCAAACACTGATTACCAGATGTTTTCCAGGCCACGCGACTAGAATACTTATGAAGCTGCTTCTAATGCAATCATGCCAGCTTCTAATAAGACCAATCGAGCCCTAATGTGCACCGGATACAGAGCCAACAACAATAATCATCTTCCTGCTCGACTGAAGAGCTCGCTTTGGGCCTCGGCCGCACCGTTCAGCGCCAGAAGACGCTTTTACAGTCGGGGCTCACCGCTAGCAGCAAAAACGCCAAGGAAAAATTGACCACCACCTCATTTATTTCCAGCAGTCGTTCATATCACCAATAACAATTAACGACGGAGCCAAACGACCTCGCCGACACTTGTACAGCCGTTTTCTCTCGTTTCCCCTGACTGACCGAGATACGATCTCAAACAGGACATTTACTGCCATATCGCCAGGTAACACTGTCACACTCATAAAGATAACAGTCTGCTGGGTGATATTTCTTCCTTTTCTTTTTCTCCACCCCCACCCCACCCCCCCACCCCACAATCTCTCAGGTTCACCGGAGGACAGCGGGAAGCCCTTCCAGTGTCCCGTGTGCGGCCTGGTCATCAAACGCAAGAGCTACTGGAAGAGACACATGGTGATTCACACGGGTTTGAAAAGCCACCAGTGTCCTCTGTGTCCCTTCCGCTGCGCTCGCAAAGACAATCTCAAGTCGCACATGAAGGTGAGATCCGTGTCAGGTCGCTGCTGGGGGTTATTATTGTACCCACTGATATACTGCAGGTTTAGGGCTGGCATATTCTGGGTTTTATTTACTGTAGATAGACAGATAGACAGAGAAGCAGTAAGAATACAAACAGAAAACAGGTGGCAGATACATATTCTGAGATGATAACAGAAGTAAAGTACCAATCAGTACGGTATATTTAGGAAACTATTTTAATTAAAATAACAATGTACGATGGTAAAGTAACAGTAAAATAGAATACCATGCTTTATATATTCATTTAGTAGGCAAGCTGCTTTATCCTACCAGGGTCGCAGGGTCGCAGGGAGGCTGGTGCTTCTCTCAGCCTACACTGGGTGAAGGTGGGGTACACCCTAAACAGTATACCACACCACTGCTGGACAGCACACACTCACATTCACACTCACATTCACATCGAGGGTCAATTTGGAACAGCCAGTTGGCCTAATGCGCATGTCTTTGGACTGCCGGAGGAAACCAGAGTACCCGGAGGAAACCCACGCAAGCAGGTGTGGAGCACGAGAACTCCACACAGAAACGGCCTCGCTAAGCACTGGGTTCTTGTTGCCGCGAGGCAGACGCACTAACCACTACGCCACTGTGCCGCTATGGTCGTATGTGATGTATAATAATATCTGAGGAGTTTATGCATGTGGGTGTGAAATAAGAACATAACAACAAAAATTAGGATATTTAATTATAAAATATAAAATATGATGCCATGTGATGGAATCATATCATTTGTTTCTGTTTTTTTTTTTGTGAGGTAATTCTGTATTATTATGTATTGTAATTCATGTTTTATTATGTGTGTTTTTTTTAATATTTGTAAGTATTTGTATTATTCCTTTTATTCGTCTTTAAAGCTTATTTTCTATAATAGTGAAGATTAAATAAATGATAAAAAGGTCATTTTTAGAATTTCTTTTTATTTGAATATCAAGAGAATATTTCATAAGAATATCAAGCGCATGATTCGTTTATTCAAATCTAAATAATATTAATATTCAATCACACACCCCTCCCCCCAACCTTTTTTTGGGTGATAAAGTCTGTATTACATTAAAGGAGGCATGTCATGATTTTCCCAAATGCAAGTGCCAAAAGTTTGTATAGTGTTTTATGTATATATATATATGTGTGTGTGTGTGTGTGTGTGTGTGTGTGTGTGTGTGTGTGTGTGTGTGTGTGTTAAATAGCCTTTTAAAATCAAAAGGAAAGGTTTTAGAAGCTAACAAGGAGCGGATGGGAACGGACTGCAGAGAGACCTTTCTGAAATCTTGCTTTTAAAGACTGAATTGCTGCTAAATTGATATCTGAACCAAATTCGTAAACCAGATATGCGTTTATATAAATGGCATGTGGAATAACTGTTGTGTCGGATAACACCATTGAAGTTTCGTGTTGAGTGGCGTAGGGGTTAGTACGTTCACCTCACAGCAAGAAGGTCCTGGGTTTCATTCCCAGACTCGGGCGTTTCTGTGTGGAGTTTGCATGTTCTCCAAGCGCTTGTGTGGGTCTCCTTTGGGTGCTCCGGGTTTCCTCCTACAGTCCACAGTAGGCTGACTGACGGTTCCAAATCTCTCATTGTGATGGGCGCCAGCCTCCCCGTGACCATATTTAGGATTAAGCGGCTTAGAAAATTAATGAATTAATAAATAGAGAACCTTTCCGTATTTTGTAGTTCATGTGATTGTGCTGTGAACGTTGCAGGTGTCCGAATGCTAGTCGTCTAAACTGTATGATTTCAGGTGCACCAGCACCAGGACCGGGGCGAGATGTTCCAGTGCGAGCTGTGTCCCTTCACCTCATCGCGCCACTTCAGCCTGAAGCTGCACATGCGCTGCCACCAGCACTTCCCCCGGGCCGAGCTTAAGGTCAAGGAGGAGCCGTGTACCGACACCGAGGAGGCCGAGATAGAGCGGGCGTCGGGTACGGGCGCCTCGCCGTCACCCGCTTTGTGCCAGGCTCAGAGTGAAGCCTCTTCCAATCACACACACATCAAAGAGGAGCCTCAGGATGTTGCGCTGACGCCGCCTTTCCAGCTGTGCAGAGAACGACCGGGCAGCAGCAGCAGCTCACTGGATCTGCCCAGGATCAGCGCCAGTCCGCCCGGTCCAGGCCCGGGCACCCCGGCCGCCTCGCTCTTCAGCCCTGACATCAGCACGAAGACGGCCACTGACCTCCTCATGAAGCTGTCCGGTAAGTTTCGCGTACTGTCGCGTAGTGCTGTTTCTCCGATGACTCCGCCCCTCCTTCCGCCACTTGCTTTTGAAATGCAGAACAACTTCTTTTCTCAGTCATGACGTTAACGGCCCGACGTTATATTAATACCGCAAATGCTGGACTCAGATTCCCAGAATGCAGTGCAGCTATTTGAGTTGCAACAGAGACGAGCGGGATGGCGTCGATGACGGTATTAGCGTGAAAGTTTTGAGCAGACAGCACAGACGGGGAGGTGAAAGGAGCCAGACAGACAAAGTACTAAAGCTCCACTGCATCACTATTTTCAGGTAGAGTTGAGGGTTGAAATGCATTGTGGGTAATCAGTGGGCAAGCAGGATAAAATAAGAAAGTTTATTGCTCAGTAAATCATGAGCGAGGATCACGTTTGATATGATTGTCATTATTATTTTCTTTATTTCGCTTAAAGTTTGTTCTCACACACACCCAGAGCCAATCAAATCTCTGCCTTCGTTTCCTCGTCCTGGTCCGTTACTCTCCCTGCGTCCGACTCACCTGAATCCGAAGTCCTATACGAGGTTACGAGGCTTGTTAAACCCCTAAATGTATCGTTTAGGCACAATTAAAAGAGCAGGTCTGGGCAGGAGTAGTGTACATCACCATGTTAAGCCCATTAAACGCTTGTTAAAGTGTGTTAGTGAAGGAACACGAACTGGACCATGCAGCCTGTGGCTTCTCCACGAGCAGCAGGTGGAAGTAGCAACACCAGTCATCGGGTAGAGATGAGGATGTACAAGTACAGCTTACGTCCACTGTCTGTCTGTCTCTCACATACACGTGAAAGCAGCATTCTCCCGCTGACTCTCTCTTCAGGCGCCAGCACTATGACAGTTACTCACTTCAACAAGCCCAAAGTTTAGAGCTGTTTGACTCCGTCGCTACACGGACGCCGGGTTATTGTGAGTCAACAGCAAGATTGATGTGAGACAGTCGGCCAGGGTTCAGCCGTGAGGTCAGAGACGAGGCCGCCACTCACTCGCTTAACGCGCAGTAATTAGACTGAGATCTTCATGTGGGGGAGGAAAAAAAAACCCCAGAAATGAAGCCATCGAGAACATTAAATTAATTAAAAATTCATGCATAATTCATAATTAAGAAGGAATCCATAATTGGAAGTGATTAGCAACCCCTAGCTGCAGACTGTGACCCTCCTGGACGGATGCAGTGTGTGCGTGTGTGTGTTGGGGGTGGGGGGTGCGGGGTGGGGTGGCATTAAATAAACATCTTCGTAATAGCGCCACACGAGCGGAGCACCACTGACGCGGAAAAAGCGTCTAACCATCGAGTCGCGTTTCAAACATCCAAAAACCCAGAGTGTACGTCCCACCGTCCTCCATCGTTCCAGGGTACGTGGACACGTGCTATTCTTTGAAAATTTCATATCTCGAAAAAGGAAAAACGTTAGAAAATGTTTCTGGGAGAGAGTAATACGGAGAACAGGAGGCGTATGAGGGTCGGGTCACGTGACGTGAGGTGACGTGAAATAGATTGTGTTATTGAAATGTTCTCTGAACCTGCGGCTTCTAAATGGTGGACTTTGTATGTTGAGACTAAGATCGCATGTTTGGTTTAATAATTTTTATTCCCTTCTATAAACAAGTTAATAAATGAATTCATCTTGATATACGTCGGATACGTGTACGGCAGTCCCGAAGTGTCTGTCATCCTAAAAATGTATCGCCAAGGAAAAGAGTGCATCAGTTTAACTCTAAATAGCCACAAGTAGAGAGTGCGGGGTCCAAGCGTAATAAAAATATCTCTAACAGAATCAAATCAAATACCCCGCCCTACTGCTGAAAGCCGATTGGTTGAACACAGTACTCCATATTGGTGTTAATATCCACCTATTTTATCTTGAACCTACCCCCTATAAATGACCACGCCCTGTTGGAGATTGTGAACACGTATACTAAATAGGAAGCTGTTTGCTACTGTTTCTCATCCAATCAGCAATCAGTAATGTGGACTAGCTCCGCCCATACACCCCCGTTTACCTTGCGTCCTACCTGAGAGAGATCCGAATTACAAAATGCGGTTCATTTAACGTTAAATAAAGCACTGCAGAATGTTCAGTGAAAGTAAGTCATCGTCTTTCTGTCACTTGTTGATGAAAATCCGAAGATGTACCTCAGGAAAGCCGATGAATAATCCCGTTTCCTCAGAAGGAAACCGGTTAAATAAAAGCCAATACACACGTCAGCGTTTCGGCATGTGAGTGGCCGGGAATTGAATCTCGCTTCACTGCCCCATCAATATCTCTAAACGCCGCTCGGATGTGCGCCTTGGAGGCAGGACAACGTTTGCGTACTGCTTCGAGCACCCTCAAGCACCAAGAAGAATACGAACGACTCTTTCCTGATGTCACACTCCCACAAGAGCGACCCGACAAAGAGAGAGAGAAACGGCGCACAGGAATGAAAGGAGGAGCCAGACAGAGAGAAAAGCGAAGCCAGTGACAGCGGGGAGGTGTTTTTAGATCCCCGGGCAAAACGTGCACACGCTGAACTCTCCTCGACCTCTGACATAATTGGACTGTCATTTTTTTTGGGCCGTCGCAGATCTTTTCAGACTGTTAGACCGACCAGCTTTGATTTGCCACACACCCTGCCACGAGCGTCAGACATCCAGAAGTGATCACCATCGTCAATCAGAGATAAAAGCCTGCAAAATGCTTTGAAATGCAGGCCACTGCATGAGCACCCCGGGTCCCGTGCTGCAGAGGTGGGCGTGGCTTCTGTCACAGGCAATCAGCTGCCCTGTATACGCATACACAGAGTGTGTGCATGAGAGAGAGAGAGAGAGAGAGAGAGAGAGAGAGAGAGAGAGCCTGCTCTGATGAATACAAAGTTGAAGATGAGACGTAATGCCGGCTCCCTAATAAAAGTTTAAGTATGATAGTCACGTTGCTCAGAGGGCAATTCGGGGGTGTGGCAGTAAAAAAGGAACAGTTTTAACTGTCTAATGACTGGAGATCAGAATTCCAGCTCTTTTCACTGAATGAGTCGACTCTGAGTTCTTTCATTTCAGGTTTTTGGTACAGTTTAATATGAATTAAATAAAATGTATGTTAAAAATGACACTTGGACTTGCATGGAATAAATAAACCTTCTCTGGCTAAAATATATTAAATGAGTCTTAAAGGACCACTTCGATTCAGAAGAGTCGACTCCTTTTAGTGAGCCGAGTCAAATGATTTCACTCACCGAAAAGAGACGGAGGTCCGGTGCGGCTTCACTTCGACCCTGACACTGACACTGACACGGTGGCTCACGCTCTTAGCACTAGCAGCAGGCATCGTGACGTCTTCTCTGTATGATGTACACGTATCGTATGAATGAATCTTTTTTCAAATAGAATCGGCATCATTGTTTTCTCATTATAAAAATTTCTTCTGTGCTCATGACACCCAAGAGCTTCGATGTAAATAATTACATTAAAAGCAAATAACACTTGGCTTTCAAGTGGCGCACCAACGAGGTGTATGACTATCAGCCCGGAGATCGCAAGTCTGTGTCAAGGCAGGGATGGCATGCGTTCCCCTGACACGCCCAGCGATCACCAGCTAATCCATGGGCGTCTGTGGGCTCATTTGTACAAATGGAAAAATATCGCTTTCACTCCATGGCTCTCGCTCTGTGGAAGGCCACTTCCAAATGCGCATGTGCAGCGGTTCGTAAAAAGGCGGGGGGCAGCATCACATGTCACAGAGGGGGCATGTGCATGTTTATGCCCCTCTCTGGTTGTATGTGATAGGGAGGTCTCACTTGACAGGTGAGAATAGAATGTGAATAAAATTAGGGGAGAGATAAAAGTAAATAGCACGAATGTAATAAAATTCACTTAAACACCCCCACGCTGGCGGGTTGCCATTTGTGCTATATGAAGGGAATAGACTCGAGGTTGACTGTAAGAGGGTCCGGTGCTGCGACCCGTTTCAGATCAGTTCTGACGGGGCAAAATACTTGAATACACAATGTAATGATTCATTATATGACTGATTTGAATACTTGATTCTGATTGGCCAGTTATGGTATTCAGGAATTCAGTTACGTCTTTATTACTCACCGTTGCTATGAAGTGACTCAGTAGCAGAAGCAATAAAATCATTTAAAAATCATTATCTTGTAAGTTGCCATGGTGATTTCGGGTTAATGAAATACTGACACAATTAAATTTTTATTAAATTCTAATTAATTTTCATGGGTTGACAACAGCTCAACATCTGGTTAAAAAAACCCTGCACCGTCCAGTACTGACGCAAGCGATTGGTACTTCTCTACATCATGAAAGTTAAGAACATTAACACCCACCAATCAGAGGAGGATGGTCCTCCCCCAGGAGTTTGAGTCTGATATCTCATTTTTGGATATACTGCATGTCGATCAAGAGTCACTACTCCCCGCCCATGCCCCCCACTTCTCAGCCACACCCCTAACTAAACCCCACCCACTCATTCCTTTTTGGCTGCTTGCCCTTTTTTTTCATCATTTTCCGAAAGTATGCAGGTGGTGGGGTAAATTTGTGGGCGGAGAGTTTATGAAAAGGAATGATTTAACAGCGAAAGACAAACATTCTGCGGAGAACTTTCTAACATTTCATGGTAACATTGATTCAGCTGATTCTACTAAGAGTTGATAAGTGTTATAAAAATAGCCGTCGGAGACGACGAAACCCCTCATTCACCCAGCAGCCCTCGAGAAATAGCCCAGACAAAATGTATACGGTCAAAGTCATTGTAACAAGGTCAAAGGTCAGATGAACTAACGACAGTTTTGTCTCAGAGGCCAAAGCACTGAGGATCATCAACTAGAATTTTTGCGTGTGTAGCTGTTGAGGTATTAGATTCTGAAGTCGGGGACAGCAGCAGGAACGGGAACAAACCCAGGCGATGTCGATGCCCCAAACGGCCTGATGGATGAGGCGTAACAATACTGCGAATATGATAACATCTCAAATGATGTCACAGTGCATAAAAAATTTTTTCATTATGAAGACTTGTGCAGAAATGAGTCTCCTTCCACTTTTTTTTCTTCCCCAGCTTCCTGATCTCCTTCCAGGAATTCATCGTCACTTCGCTGTTCTAAAGTTAGATTGTTTAAATGCTTGGAATGTTACACCATGTCCTTATACTGCTCTTGCTTTGACTTGAGTGTGATTAAGGAGGACCTCAGGATCCTGTGACTTCCACTCACCCAGAACCCTCTTCTCTTTGTTTCACCTCTGTCTCAGAGAACTGCGAATTCCAAGGGTTTTTTTTTTTTTTTCATTTAGTCAGATTTTTCTGTAAAATGATCTGTGAGACATTCTCTATTTTGAAATTCACATCTGGGTCATTCCGTATTAACTCTTCAGAAAATATTTTCAAAACCAAGTCTCTGATTTCCCTTAAACATATATACTTAACTCTACATTATGAAAAAAGCTTAACCTGAAAACTTTGGCAAGATCAAACAAATTATAGGCGACAGCGTTTAGAATTTTAGAAAAATCTATTTTTGTCGCCATTTTCGATCCTCCGTAAATCATAAACTATTGATCACAGGATCATGAGACTTTACTGTGTGTTCCAAATTGTTTTGCAAATATGAGTTTGTTTTATCTGAAGAATGCTTTTGCCGATTGTTGCTCAAATTAATTTTTTTTCTTTTGCTAATACGTATTCGTAACATTATTTGGCAGTTTTTTTTATTTTATGTTTTTACCATATTTTCCAAAACAAATCTTATCAGAAGTTGAGTGTTCCATATTATTATGATTAATAATATATTATTATTATTAAATATAGATTATTATTTTTATTATCGTTGTTGTCATTATGGTTACTATTATGATTATTATTATTGTTGTTGTTGTTGTTATTATTATTATTATTATTATTAATTCATTCATTCATTTTCTGAACCGCTTATTCCTAAATAGGGTCACAGGGAGGCTGGCGCCCATCTCAGCCAACTCTGGGCGAAGGCAGGGTACACCCTGGACAGGCCATCGCAGATTATTATTATTATTGTTATTATTATTATTATTATTATTATTATGATAACAAGTGTCACATTATCAATATTTGTAATAATTAGTGTAATTCTTTAAATGATATTTAAATGGAAAAGGACACTCTATACCAAAATGTTGCCGCATTTATGAACTTAAACTGGAGTCAAAAGACGAAGTACTTTTTCTTTTTTTATACATTTGGCTTTCCACAGACTGTCTTTAAAGAAACCTGTTCACTGTTGACACACAAATCCTTCAAGATTTCCTTAAAAAAAGTTTTCTATACGGATCCACTCTGAAGAATTTTGAGGCCAAGCTGTGAGGCTTCAGGAAAAAGCTTCTGAAAATATGAGGATAAACTTTGACAAGGTTCAAGGTTCACTGATGAGATGCGAGCTACCTTGGATGGACCTGATGGGTGGGACGGAGGTTGGGCGCTCCATGGACGTGCAACTCCAACACGTCTAAGAAGGCAGTGAGGAGGTGGAGGAGTGATGATCTGGGCTGCCATCATTGCAGATGAAATAGTTGGGCCTTTTAAAGTGGAAGAAGGTGTAAAAATGAATTCTGAAAATTTCACCAAGTTCCTGGAGCGAAACTTGATTCCATGGTACAAATCCAAACCTGCTAGTTTCACAGAAGTACACAGAAGAGTGGCCGGCCAAGAAAACTTGATTGAGAAGAAAAAGCGACTGATGACTTGGTCTCCTGCTTCGCCAGATCGAAACCCAAAAGAGAACTTTTAGGCAATTCTAAAACAGGAGTTATACGCCAATGGCCAACAGTATTCCTCTAAGGACCGCCTCTGGGGAGCAATATTAAGCACAACCTCTGGTTTAAGTCTTACACAATACAGGTGGATATATTAGCATGGGAAGTGAACTATTTAAATATTTTTAAATGAAGCCAGACATATATAAAATTGAGTGTTCTCGCTATTGAATATAAAATTGAGTAACAGTCAGCACAAACATTTATTAAACAAAGCAAACTCATATTTGCAAAATAATGTGGAACACACAGAAGTTAAAACAACATGGCGAAATCCATTTTTTTGTCCGTTGCAATCGGATCTGGACCTGGAGACCAAATTCTATAGAAATAGAAACTAAACCAACCTGTTAACGAGAAAAAATCTGCACTGGCTCTCCTGAAACTTGTTTACCAATAAATTATGGTCCTTGAAAAGAGTTCAAAATAATGGGGGAGGGGGACCTTATTTTAGAAAACTAAAGATGAACTGATGTTTCTTCTTGACTCTCGGCATGTTCTGACTCGATCTAATAATGCTGTTTAAGCTCAAGTTTCAGTAAGTGATCCGATCGTGCACCATGGAGATGCTTGTCGGCTGCACCATGGAGACTTAAAGCTCCACATTCATTTCTTTGAATATAAAAAAGTTTTAACAATGTGAAAAATACACCGTTATTACGATTCTGCAACAACCGCTGCTCAGAATTTACTCAGATCACCAGGTTTATTCCTTCCCGACAAATATGCATGCAGGTGATAGGATATTCACGTGTCAGATACACCCCTGTGTCTGTTTTAAGGTTCATAAAAACACACTAGTTTAAGTTTGCTTTTCTTACGTTCTCATGTAATTCATAGCACATTTTTGTCACCGACAGGACATTATTGAGAACTAAATAAATTTGGTATCGAGGTTTATTTATCACGCAGGTAATGTTTACCTGTAGGTCTGCAAAGTTATTTTTATTTTGGTTATATAAATTGTACGTTGTTCTTTAATGTGAAAAATGAAGGTAGTTTTACTGGCAGCGAATTTCTTTCAGTGTGTAAAATATTTGATCATTTTCAAGAATAATCTGTTTAAAGCATCAAACAAAATGTTGCGTCACAGACAGGATGTGGTCATCTGTAACCGACAGGACTTTGTCAATAGCTAACAATTTGTGATTGTGATGAAATAACGTTTTATTTCACCAAGTGATGAGTTCATAAACTCTATTTTAGCGTTTAGCTTTTCACATAGCGTTTTTAGTAATTTACAATAGTGGAAGTATTCTATTACATTTGTAGTTGTAATTCAGTACCTCTCTCTTTCATGTATATTTCTTATAAGATGTTAATTTCTGGAGATCTCTTTGAAAACTAATTGTCTTGTCTGTGACAGGAAGTTGGCATTTTCCTTTTTTTCTTACACAAAAAATGATTGGACTACAATTTTATATCATTTAACGAAACAGTAGGGATTCAGACATTTCCCTGTAATCACAATTAAACCTTACTTTTGTTCATAGTGGGATTTTTTTCATGACCCCCGGATTAAATACAGCGGAATGCTCCTCTACTAAAACTATTATTCGCCGTAGCATTGTCCAGGTGCATGTTGCTAAATCGCCCCTAAGGTGGAACATCGAAGGGAGTTTTGAGTGTAATTCACCTCACCGCCGATGCATAACTTTTATATATGAGGGTACTTTTTAGCTGATCCACAAGTTTGACATGTTCCTGCGCCGTCCTCCTCAGTAGGAACGGGTCAGTGGGGCAGTGTGGACCTTTTTCCAGTTTTTCACCAATTTTTCACAGTAGGAACAACCTACATCTAAGTCTTTTGGGGAAAACCAAGACAGAAGTGTTTCTCAACAAAATCCGTGGTACTCTGACTAGAATACTGGTCAAATTTTCAGGAGACCAAAAACCAAATATGCTCTCTAAAGGTGCAAACCAGCCCATGGTTGGGATAGATTGGACCCGGCATGGGGCACTTTGGCTTTTGGTCTTAGTCTCGATTGCATAGCGTCTCAGTGATGTTCGTGGAGCCCCACTACTCTTAGAAACTGTTCTCAAAGCTTCTTTCATCGCCGCCTCGGGGGTTTTCTCCTCCTGCCTTTTCTTCTTGTAGTATCAAGTTAGATGATATGCTGGGGCCATTTGGACCCCGGGTCCAACGTACCTCGATGAGTAAGGTCCGATCTACCCCCAGCATTTATATCAAGATTTTTTTCTGTTTTATCTGAAGCATTGATGCAGGAAATTTGGCCAAGTGGTATTTTCCACATTCAGACTCGTACTTATGTACGACTTGCCAAAGATCAAGCATTTAAGGAATACAGAAGTTGTTTAGATTTGAACTTAAAGTATCTGCAGTAAAGCTTCCACCAAAAAGCACGTTTTCACCCACCATTTCCTCCACAATGGCAGGAAGTCTGCCGAGATCACATGGCTGGATTGTGACATCACTTCCTATAATACAACTAGAGAAAGACAACAGTGCAGATTTGGTTTTCGAAGTGAGGGTCCAAACCACGGGCAAGGTCCAAACTGCCCCACATACCCCATTAGACGAGCAGAAAAAAAAATGTGGATGCTTCCAGAACCGTGTACAGGTGCAGCGGCACTAAACCGAACACGCCACATTGAACTCTACAATTAGTTGAACTAAAAACGAATCAGTTGTTTTACCATGTGGACTTTGTACATCGAGCTTCAATCTAAACAGCTGTTTGGTGGGTGGGACTTTTGTTTAGAGTTCACGTTTACAGCGAATTTATGAGCAGTTTATCACTTTATCAGCATGTGATTTCCAAAAGCAGTGGTTATTATTTACATCACTCACACACACACACACACACACTTCTAAACATTACGGTGGACAAACTCAGCCTGCCTTCCATCACTATTTACCCATCGCTCTGCTCATTTCCATTTGTCCTTTGCGGCTTCATTCGAGCGATCGGGACCAGGCCCCACAGCTTTCTCAATTTTTTCCCCAACACGCCTCATGCCAGGTCTGTGCTCCTGCACGCTGGGTCCAGAGCCGTGCAGCCACCCAGATTAAAATATCTCCATAGGCAGTCACGGATTAGCGCTACCTATTCATTTCACTTCTCAACATGCCGGCTGGGGAGCGGAGCGGAGCGGAGGACGAGGAGAGAAGGCTGACACGTTGGCGTCGAGATTAAAATATAAATTCAAAAAGCAGAGGATTAAAACGTCTATTTATTCTCCGGCTTCTGGGGCAAGCAGACAGAGAAAGCAGCGTCCACTGTTATACAGTGTGATATACGCGCTCACTGTCCGCTTTATTAGGAACACCTGCGCAGTTTTCGAGGCGGACAAACGTGACAGGAGCGCAATGTAAAGATACACGCCAAGAGCTTCGGTTAATGCTCGCCTTGTTTCATGTGTCCGTCTTTTACTCTCTCTCTCTCTGTCTCTCTCTCTCTCTCACTCACTCACTCATTTGCCGAACCGTTTAGTCTTAGTTGGGTCATGGGGAGGCCGGAGCCTTTCTCGGCCAACACTGAACAGCTCGCCAGATCAACACAGGATCAACACACCTAGAGGCAATTTGGAACAGCCGTTTAGACTAGAAGAGTAAACCAGAATACCCCGAGAGAACCCACACAAGCATGAGGAGAACAAACTGAAATGCCCTTGCCCAGTCCGAGGACCCTCTTGCTGTGAGGCGGATGTGCTAACTACTGTGCCGCCCTCCATCTTTTAGTGGAATAATTATATTCTTTAAAGAAAAGTTTAATATATTAAAGATATTATATACACATAGACACATATACACACAGAAAGCTGAAGTGATGTGTGTGTGTGTGTGTGTGTGCAGGGGCCACTGTTAATTCACAGTGGACGAACAGTTGTCCTTCCTTTGTCTTGGAACCCATCCTGCTTTGTTGGTGGCTGCCAGCTCCTGTACCTGCGTGTAACAGACTCACACAGCCGTGGCTGGCCCCTGAAACCGGCGCGCTGACATTAGCAGTGGAGAGCACGCTGCTGTTACAGGGGTGCAGGGCTAATGAAGTGGAGTGATAGTGGCCAGTCAGGACAGTGGCAGAGGTGAGGAGGATCGGACAAGCATCTGCCAGATAGATGGATGAGGAGGGAG